>JAQQAC010010882.1:1953677-2063613 GCA_029783875.1 Phataginus tricuspis
GTGGTGGGGTTGGTGGGGGGGACCTGGTGAAGGGGGGAGTTCAATCATCACGGTATTGCTCATGTAATTGTAGGTTAATGATACTAAAATAAAATAAATTATAAAAAAAAGAAAAAAAAAGAAAAAAAAAGAATTAGCTGCCTATAGTGCCATCCACAGTAATTTGACACCAAACCTCATCAGAATTTAGCAGCATTAGAATTTCCTGTCTCCTAATATGTTCTAAAGTGCATTTTTAAGGCCAGGTTTGTTTTGTTCCTTTAATAATTACTCATGACTATAATCCAAACTTCCACTGTTCTTTTATTTTCTATCCTTTTTTCTCTTACTAATATATAGGTATCTATAGCAGTGGTTCAAAAGCCCTGTACACTCCCATTTAAATGTTCACAGTTAAGGAAAATATACACAGGATTAAATCACCAAGTGGAAGAATTTTACTTAGAAGGCACTGGTGATGGAAGAGGGATTCCTGTGTTGAGAGGCAGAATCTGAAAGCAATTATTTCCTCTCAAGAATAGTAAAGATTGGTATGGTACTGGGAAATTATAGCCCTTGGTCCAAATCTGAGATGCACTTGTTTTTATAAATAAAGATTTATTGAAACACAGCCATGCTTCTTATTTACCTACTGTCTATGGCTGCTTTCCTTCTAAACTGGCAGAGTGGAGTAGTTGCCACAGAGCCCATTTTCCTCTCAAAGCCTGAAACAGCAAAATGTTGTGACCTCTGGGTTGGCGTCACCAATTGAATGTTTGGAAGCTATTCCACTGGGGCTTTTCTTGCTGATTGCCACATCTACAACTGCTTCCTAGGTGGTCTTCCTGAACTCAGTACTGTTTCTCTTACCACTGTTTTCTTGAAACTCTCTTCTCCCTTGGTTCCTTAGAACATTTCATTTTCTTCTAATTTTCTTTCTTATTCTTTGCCACTTTCTTCCCCTTTAATGGCTTCTTCCACTCTCTCAGTGTAGGTGTTTACCAAGCCTTAGTCCTCAGGCCTGCTTTCTCTCTTATGATTTTGCTTGAGCACAGCCTTCCATCCTCCAACCCCCGGCCCCACACCCACTACTGAGTTGTTTTCTAACTAAATGCATCTTGTACATGTACTCCCTGGTTGCTCTGCTGGCACCTTTAAACTAGATGAGCAAAACTGAGCTCATCTCTCTCAAGCCCTACCTTCCTCCTTAACCCTTCGTATTAGCACTGCTATTCTCCAGTAACTGTTTACCAGAAGCAGCCACTTTTACTTACAGTACACACTGTTACACTTGCTAGATGACGTTTGTCTTAGGTGTCTTAGGCTTTCCCCCTAATTACCAAAACAATACATGCTGAGTGTATGTCCTTTTAATCTTGTGTTTATGTGTATATATGTATATACATACTCATTTTTTAGGATATCATAATGTACATATTGTTTTGTAGTCTGTTTTAAGAAAAAAAATAGTCAAATGTACTTATAGAAAATACAAAAGGTATAAAAAACTGCCCAGTGTGAACCCCCAACTCTCTCCTAAATCTCACCTTCTAAAAAGGGATCTCTGTTTACTTTAGAAGGTATCTTCATTGATATATTTAGTTTATACAAACTGTACTTGAATTTTTAAAAATACAAAATGGATCCTATGTTACATACTACCCACAGGTTGCTTTTTTTGTTTATCAATGTATTTTGTATCTCTTTTCTATTTGTATACAGATTTTTACCTCATTCTTTTAAATAGCTGCATCATATTTCATGGATATGTTAAGATTTATTTAACCATGTTATGGTTAATGGTTATTTCCATTTGTCTATTATTATAAGCAGTTGAGTGTTGTATTTTTTATGAAATTGTATTTCAGATTTACAGAAAAATTACAAAGACAATAGAGTTCCCATTGTACTCCTATTACTATTCCTCCATTATTAACATGTTACATCTGCATGATACACTTGCCAATATTGATGAATTAAATTTGTATGATTCAAATTTACTTTTTCTGTTCTGGGATCCCATCCAGGATACCCCATGACATTTAGTAGTCTTGTCTCCATAGGCTACCTTTGGCTGGTTGTTTTTTGTTTTTTTTTTTTTCCTTGTTTTTGATACCTTGACAGTTTTGAGGAATACGGGTCAAGTATTTTGTAGAATGTCATTAAATAGGGATTTGTCTGCTGTTTTTCTCAGGATTTGATTGTAATTATGTGTTTTTAGGAAGACTACCACACAGTAAAATTTGTGTACATTAAGGTTCTCTTTTTGTGCTGTAAAGTTCTGATTAATGCATAGTGTCATGTATCCACCATTACAGTATCATATAAAACAGTTTCATTGCCTTGAAAAATCCCCTGTGCTTTACCTCTTCAGTTCTCCCCATCTATCCCCAAATCCATGGCAACCACTGATCTTTATTATTCTTTATAGTTTTGTATCTTCTAGTATGTTATATAATTGGAATCATACAGTCAATAGCCTTTTCCCACTGGCTTTTTTCACTTATATATACATATACATTTAAGGTTCCTCCATGTCTTTTCCTGGCTTGATAGCTAATTTCATTTTATTCCTAATACTTCATTGCGTGAATGTACCACAGATTTCTGTTGCCTACTGAAGGACACCTTAGTTACTTCCAGTTTTTGGTGATTATGAATAAAGCTACTATAAACATCCGTGTGCATATTTTTTGGGTAAACATACGTTTCAGTTAGTTTAATGAATACCTAGGGGTTCCATTGCTGGATTGGTGATAAGTCTGTTTAGTTTTATAACAGACTGCTGAGCTGTCTTCCAAAGTGGCTATAATATTTTGCATTTTCCCTAGCTGTGGAGAGTTCCTGTTGTACTGCATCCTCATCAGCATCTGGTATTGTTAGTTCTTTAGTTTCAGTCATTCTTATACCCACATAATGGTATCTTACTGTTTTTATTTTCGGTTCTCTAATGGTAAATGATAATGAGCATCTTTTAATAGGCTTGTTTGCCATCTTGCATCTTTTTTCTTGAGTTGTCTGTTCAGATCATTGCCCACTTTTTAATTGAGTTTTTAAAAAAATTGTTGAGTTTCAAGAGTTCTTTGTATATTATGAGATCTTTATCAAATTTGCAAATATTTTTTCTCAGTCTGATTTGTGATTTGTCTTTGATTCTCTTAAAAGCATATTTTTTAGAATAGAACTTTTTAGTGTTAATAAAGTCAAACCACAATTTTTTCTTTCATGAATTGTTTTGATGTCAGTCTCTAAACTCATTATCAAACACAAGATTTTCTTGTAGAAGTTTTATAGGTTTGCATTTAGTTTTATGTTCCCTTTTCAGTTAATTTTTTGGTCATAAGGTCTGTCTCTAGGTTCATTAGTTATTTCATAGGGATGTCCAACTGTTCTAGCACCATTTTGTTGAAACTACTATCTCTTCTCTGTTGAATTGCCTTTGTTCCTTTGTCAAAGATAAGTTAATTATACTTGTCTGGATCCCTTTCTTGTCTATTCTGTAGATCTATGTGTCTTCTTTCACCAATACCAACCATCCTGTCTTAGTTTACTATAGCTTTATTGTAGGTCTTGAAAATGAGTAGTGAGTTCTCCAACTTTGTTATTGTTTAGAATTGTATAGGCTATTGTATCTATGAAATAGCCTGCTGAAATTTTGAATTTTGATTGAGATTCTGTCAAATCTGTAGATAAGTTGGGAAGAAGCAACATCTAAACAATATTGAGTCTTCCAGTTCATAAACACATAAAGTATCTTCATTTATTTAAGTTTCTTTGATTTCATACATCAGAGCTTTATAGTTTTCTGTATCCAGATCTTGCACAGAACTTTATTAGATTGTACATAAGCATTTCAATTTTTTGGTGCTTTTGTAATTTTTAAAATTTTATTCCAATTGTTCATTGCAGCATTTAAGAAGGCAATTGACTTTTGTATATTAATCTTGTATCCTGTGATCTTGCTATACTCATTTAATAGTTCCAGGAGTTTGTGGTCCACTTTTTTTTTGAGAGTTCCTGTATATACAATCATGTCATCTGCAAATAAAAACAGTTTTATTTCTTCATGTCCAACTTGTATTCCTTTTATTTTATTTTATTTTCTCACTGCACTACACTGGCTAGGTCTTTGGTACCATGTTGAATCGGAGGGGCAAGAGGGGCATCCTTGCCTTATTCCTAATCTTATGGGTAAAGTGTCCAGTTTCTCACAGTTAAGTGTGATATTACCTGTAGGTTTTCCTTTGATATTCTTTATCATGTAGGAGATTCCCTTTTACTTTAGTTTTTAATTTAATCATGAATGATTGTTGGCTTTTGTCAAATGTTTTTCTGCATCAGTTCATATGATCATATGATTTTTCTACACAAGCCTGTTGATGTGTGATGTTGAGTGATTTTTTTGAATATTGAACTAGCCTTGTATACCTGGAATAAATACCAACTGGTCAGCAGATGTATATTTATTTTTATACATTGTTGGGATTCAACTCACTGATATTTTGTTGAGGATTTTTTTTTTTTTAACCTATGTCCATTAGAGATACTGACCTCAATTTTCCTTTTCAAAATGCTGTTACCTGATTTTGGTATTAGGATAATGTTGGCATCATAGAATTAAGTTGAAAAGTGTTCCCTCTGCTTCTGTTTTCTGAAAGAGATGTGATGAATTGATATTTCTCTCTTAAATATTTGGTGGAACCCATCTGGGCCTGCTGCTTTCTGTTTTGGAGGTTAATAATTATTGATTCAATTTCTCTAATACATGTAGTCCTGTTCAGATGATCTACTTATTGTGTGCATTATGTCTTCAAGGAATTTGTTCTTTCATCTATGTTATCAAATATGTGGGCATAATATTGTTTGTAGTATTCCTTTATTAAAACTTTATTAACATTTTCAGTAGTAACAATACCTCTTTTTGTTTTTGATATTGGCAAAATATGTCTTTTTTTTTTCTTGGATTGCCTGGGTAGGGGTTCATAAATTTTACTGTTTTTTTTTTCTTCATCAAAGAACCAGGTTTTGGTTTTGTTGATTTTTTTTTCTGTTGGTTTTCTGTTTTTACTTTCATTGATTTCTACTCTAATTTTTTCTGTTTCTTCTACTTGGATTAGGCTTAAATTGTTCTTCTTTCTCTACTTTGCTAAAGTCGAGGCTTAGATTATTGATATTTTTCACCAAGAACTTTAAGTATTCTATAATATCAAATCTAATTGCTGCGTAGTCATTCATCAAGCAGGTTTGCCATTATTTGCTTAACCCACCTATTAAATATCACTGTGAAAAACTATGTACATCTTTGCTCGTATTTCTGATTATTCACTTAGAATAAATTTAGAAAGGAAATTCCTGGGATAAAAGGTTATTGTTATAAAGACTTGCAATGGGTATTGCCAAATCTGCCCTTTAGTAAGTTTGTATCACAAAATTGTCATTTCTGTACATTCTTACCAACTTCATATATTAATACTGTATCATTAGTCAGCTTTATAAATAATAAAGCTGTCTTATTTTATATACATTTAAAAAACATAACTGTTCATAAACATTGAGGTTGTTTCCCATTTGTATTATAAACATTGTTATTCTGAACTTTTTTATAAATGTCCATTGTGTTAATATGTATTTTAATTATTTATGATATTAAAATACTTTGTTATATTTTTGTACTTATTTCAAAAAAGATACATTTGCATATATTCTTTTGTGAAATATCTGTTTTGGTTCTTAACCATTAATTTCTTTTGAGATGTTTGTAATTTTCATTGACTTGTAATGCTTTTTTTTTCTTTTTTCTTTTTTTATTGAAGTATAGTTGATACATAGTATTATATTGGTTTCAAGTATACAACATAGTGATTCAACACTCATATCTCAGTCCAACTTGTGTAGTTACTGTCAACATAGAAAGATGTGACAGAACCAGTGACTACATTCTCTATGCTGTGCTTTCATTCCCATGACTAATTTATATTATGATTGAGATTTTGTGGCTCTTTATCCCCTTTACCATTTCTCCCACTCACCCTGACCTCTCCCCCATGTTAACCACCAGTCACTTCTCAGTGTCTATGAATCTACTGCTCTTCTGCATTTTGTTTTGAGGTTCTACATGTAAGTGAAATCATATGGCATTTGTCTTTCTCTGCCTGGCTTACTTCAGTTAGCATAATGCCCTCTAGGTCCATCTGTGTTGTTGCAAATGGCAGGATTTTCTTTTTTATGGCTGAATAATATTCCATTGTGTATATGTGCCACATCTCCTTTATCCATTCATCTATCAATGGACACTTGGTTGCTTCTATATCTTGGCTATTGTAAATAATGTGACAGTAAACAAAGGGATGTGTGTATCTTTTCAAATCAGATATTTTGTTTTCTTTGGGTAAATTCCTAGAAGTGGAATTACTGGGTCATATGGTATCTCTATTTTTAGTTTTTTGAGGAACCTCCATACTGCTTTCCAAAGTGGCTACACCAATTACATTCCCACCAACAGTGTAGAAGGGTTCCCTTTTCTTGACATCTTCACCAACATTTGTTGTTTCTTATCTTTTGGGTAATAGCCATTCTGACTGGTGTAAGGTGATATTTCACTGTGTTTTTGATTTGCATTTCACTATGATTAGTGATTTGGAGCATCTTTTCATGTGCCTGTTGGCCATCTGTATGTCTTCTTTGGAAAAATAACTATTGAGGCCCTCTGCCCATTTTTTAATTGGGTTATTTGTTTTTTTGCTGTTTAGTTGTATGAGTTCTTTAAATGGTTTGGATGTTAACCCCCTATCAGATAAATCACTTATGAATATATTCTCCCATACTGTCAGTTGTCTTTTGTTTTGTTGTTGGTTTCCTCTACTGTACAGATTTTTTTAGTTTGATGAAGTCCCATTTGTTCAATTTTGCTTTTGTTTCCCTTGCCTGGGGAGATGTGTCCAGAAAAACATTACTCATGCTTATGTTCAAGAGATTTTTGCGTATGTTTTCTTCTAAGAGTTTTATGGTATCATGTCTTATATTTAGGGTTTTAATCCATTTTGAGTTTATTTTTGTGTATGGTGTTAGACAGTAGTCCAGTTTCATTCTCTTGCATGTGCCTATCCAGTTTTCCCAGCACTATTTACTGAAGAGACTGTTTTCCCCCATTTTTTATTCATGGCTCCTTTGTCATATATTAATTGACCATGTATGCATGGGTTTATTTCTGGGCTGTCTACTCTGTTCCATTGATCTATTGGTCTGTTCTTATGCCAGTGCCATAATGTTTTGATTGCTGTAGCTTTGTAATATAGCTTGAAGTCAGGGAGTATAATACCCACAGCTGCTTCTTTCTCAAGATTGCTTTGCCTATTCAGGGATATTTAGCACAAAAAAACCTCTTCTTCAAAAATGTTTCTCTTCAAAATTGTTTTGCTTATTCTTAGCCCCTTAATACATTTTGTATTTATTTTATAATCAGTTTTTCAACTTCCAAAGACACACAAAACCTTGGAATATTGATTGTATTACATTTGTTTAATTTTGGAAAGTTGCCATCTTTATGAAGTCATATTTTCCACTTACCTCTTATTTTGAAGTTGCCTGTTCTATCTCTTTAGTTTTCTTTGACTGAAATTTATCTTCTAGTTGTAGAATATGCTGACTGTCTTTGTAAAATGCTAGATTTCTACACATCTTTTGGAATTGTTTGCAGGCTCTTCTTGAGTAGGTGGTTATTTTTGCTCACTGGTGTGCTATAACAGGCAGCTAGATCTAATTCCTAGTCACGAAGCTATTCAGTATATGTATTTAGTTTTCATTTCATCTGTGTTGCAGTGGGAGTGGCTGAAGACATAAACTTGAAACCCTTTTGACTGTATGTCCATTGTATGTGTTATTTGGTATATAGTGCAAATTAGATAAGTAAGGATTTTGGATGAAAAGCTTAATTTTTGGCATTTTAATGTTTGTGTAGCAACTGCCATCTACCTTTCCTCCAGGCTCATCTTGCTGTCATTCCAGATTCACTTTCTTATGAGTCATATATGAGGTAGAGAGCTATATACACAAGCGCATTTTGTCAGTAATAGGTTTCCTTGGAGGAAATTTTATAGGTTTACTTCAAGGACTGAATCATCTTGTTATGAGTCTTTTGCCCCCCAAGAGCCAAGCTTAGGCACAACGACATTAAAAACAATCTGAACATTCCTTGACTACAGAGTATTTTCATTTGGACAGTTAATTCTCCAGGAAGGAAGCCTTTAGTATATAACATTTGGGACTTCAATCCATGAATTGTTACAATTAATATTTATGGAGAAAAAGAGCTATAGGATTTATTGATTTAAGGGATGTATGGTTTCTGGCTGCCCCATATTCATTTCAAATTTACTTTGTCTCAGTAGTTTTGTGAGATGTATTTTGACCATACTGAGATATCCTTCTCATGCCACCTTCTGCACACTGTGGGTCCAGGTGTTTTTATCTGTTGGTGTCTGCTGTAGGATGGTGGATAGCCTTTGCTTCAGGAAACATTGCCAGAGATTTTAGATTTTCGTCAGTATCTGAAGACATCTAAGTTGATAAGTTGCTTTGGTGATTGGAGTCTGGTATAGGCTGCCACATGATCTCCTTGCTGGTTTTTAAGACACGGTTTCTCTGACTTCTGTTTACTCTTCTGTAGGTAGGCTGTCCTTCACCTTGTAGTGGTGGCTTTAGATTTAGTATAGATCTCCTCCCACATGGAAAGAAGAGAGAGTGACACTGTGATTTTGTAGTTGGATCCTTCTTCCTCTAGAAACCTTTCACTTTTCTCTTTAATTTATTTATTGTTTTTTGTCTTTATTCTTTACATTGTCTCTCTTATTAACATTTTTTTTTAATTCTCATTCTTTCCTTTTCCTTGCATTCCCACACTAACTTCTGTATTAGTGGTTCTCAGGGCATGGGAAAATAAAAATGTCCAGTTCAAAATGCCAGAGCCACCTCTTCCAAACTCTCCCACCTTCCGAAGAATGGAGAAACACTGTTCCAAATAACTCTTTTACTTTTTCTGAAGTATAAATGCTGCTTCTTTTGTTTTTTTAATACTCTAGTGGGAATTCTTTTTCTGCTATTGAATGTTTACCTACAATCTCCCCTGTCTCATTCAGCTGCCAGTGCTCTTAACCTCCTTTGTCTTTTTTTGCATTTCTCAGTTTTCTCTTCTTGTGGTTGCTCAAGAGATGTATTAATAGTACCCCTTTGACAGTATGTCCATTATATCCATTATAATTTGCGGTGTGTGTGTGAGATATATTTGTGTGTGTGTGTGTGTGTATAGAAACATTGCATGTATGATTTCACCCTCCTACTCCACACAGGCACCATTTCCCTGCATATTAACCATGTTGCTGGGAGAGCGGTAAGCCATTTTCTTTTTGCTGTTGTAACTTAGAGAGGTACATGACTCCTTAAACTCTGGCCACACTCTCTCATATTGTTGTTGATATACCTGGTCTTCTGAGGCTCTGCTGAATCTAAGGCAAATGTTTTCCTATTGGTCTTTTAGCAGGAGAATTTTGTTTAAGGGATCTGCTATAATGGATAGTTGAGATCAGGCATGTCAAGAGACTGTTAAACTGATTTAGTCTCATCTCAAGAGTCAGTACTATTAAAAAAATGTGTGTGTGTGTGTGTGTACATGTTTTTTTTTTTTCAAGATGGAAGAGGCCTAGGGAGTATGTGACTCCTTTTGGCCTTTTTATTTACTTAAAAGGAAAGAACAATCTATCTTTTTAAAGCTTCTAACACTAGCAAAATACAGCTCATGTGGCCCACCACCCATTTTTTAAAAATTAACTTTGGTATCATTAATATACAATTAAATGTGCAATATTATGGTTATTAAACTACCCCCTTCATCAGGTCCCCCCCACCAACCCCATTACAATCACTGTCCATTAGCATAGTGAGATGCTATAGAATCACTACTTGTCTTCTCTGAGTTGTACAGCCGTCCCCATGCCCCCCCAACATTGCATCTGTGTACATGTTTTTTAATCCCATTACTTTTGTTGTATTTCTTTACAGGCCTTTGTTTTTCCATGCATATATATTTATGTCATTAATATTATGGTGCATGTACAATTTTGTTTTTAGCTCTTAAAATATTCAATGAGAGTATGTAAAATTTCCCTCATCATTAAACAATTTTTTTAAAAACTATTATTCTCAATGGGAACAAAGATACAAAAAAACCAAGTCCTCCTCCCCACTCTGCAAATCACATCTGCATTGAGCTCTACTGTTATAAGCAGTGTGTTCCTCTGCTATGTTAGGATTCATAACCACTGTTCTGAAATACCTTTAATGTTAGTTACATAGCTGTATCATAAATCATCTAGCTATTTCTTGGGATTGAGCTCTTGAGAGTTTATAATATCTCATTATTATAAATAAAACTGGAATGAACATTCTTATTCATCAGTATTTGTTCATAGTTTGTGTCATTTCCAAAGGTTAAATTTTTAGAAATGCAATTATTGGGTCAAGAGATTTGAATATTTTTCAGATTCTTTAATCATGTTGCTATGTTACTTTCCAAAATGTTTGTGGTGAATTATACTTTCACCATCAGTGAATGAGTCTGCCTTTCTTGTTAAACTCTAGGCAGCATTGAATATTGCTATTTTAAAAAATCTTTGCCAATGTGATAAGCCAAAATGGTACCTCATTACTGCTTCAATTTGCATTTCTTTGATTACTAGTAGCTCAGTACTGTATTTTAGGAGACCATTTTATCTTGTTTTGACACAGCTTCAATTTGAGATTGTCTTGAATTGCAAGTGTCAAATAAATCATTTAAATTAAGAGCTGTAGTCCTGGGATATAATAATGTCATCCAGAATATGTAGTACTTAATGCTGCCGAATTAGAAGCAACAGAATTCTAACAACTGTATAGTTTTAAGCTTTTTATTATGAATTTTTTAAATACACAAGAGTGAACTATATAGTGAATTCCTATGTAACCATGATCTTAGCTTTAAACAGCTATCAGCATTCTATATGTCTTGTTTCACATACCCACTGTTTTTGGGGTGGCGGAATATTTCAAGTCAAATAACACATAATATCATTTTATCCATGAATACTTATGTATAAAACATAGAAGGACTTCCTAAAAATTGAATTCCTTCTTGCAGCACTTTGCATAAATATTACTTATCTTTAATTATTGTAATATGTCATATATACAGAAAAGCATACAGAGCTTAAATGAACAGCTTAGTGAACTATAGGCATACTTGTTTTATTGTGCTTTTTGCTTTAATGCACTTCACAGATACTGCGTTTTTTACAGATTGAAGGTCTGTGGTAATCCTGCATTGAGGAAATCTCTTAGGGCCATTTTTCCAACAGCATTTGCTCACTTCATGTCTCTGTCACATTTTGTTAATTTCTCAATGCTATTTCAAAATTTTTGTTATTGTAATATATGTTACAGTGACCAGTGATTACAACTCATTGAAAGTTGTGTGTGTGTTTTTTCTCTCACATGTGTATCCATTTGACCCCGCACTATTTTATTTAAAATACAGTCCCTGCTCTATCCTAGGTGCCAGTCTTGTCATAAATCAAGTGTCCATACATGTTTGGGTCTGATTTTATATTCCATTGTATTTCACTGCCCTATTCCTAACACTGCCAATGCCACTTTATCTTAAATATTATAGCTTTATTGAATCTTGATATCTGGTAGTCTAAGATGTTTAACTTTGTTCTTCCTTAATAATGATTTGGCTATTCTAGGCTCTTGGCATTTCCACACAGATTTTACCATCATCTTGTCAATTGAAAAAAAAAACCCCTACATTTTAGATTGAGATTACATTGAATCTGTATTTGATGTAGAGAGAGATGAAATATTTACTTTGGAGGTTAGGAAATATTTTAGGCTTTGTAAGCCATGAGATAAGATGAAGAATATTATGTAGATAATGACATAATAAGACAGACAAAAGAGTTTCACAGACTTGTGTTTACAAATTTTGAAATATAATAATGAATGAATACACTTTCTTCTTTTTATAATTAAGATCTAAAGAGAATAATGCATTGAAATCCATGGTTTTCATGGATAAACAAGTACAACAAATTTTATGATACAGAACAGTATTCAAATGCTTTTCCTACATCTGTTGAGATTGTATGGCAGTTTTACTGGATTCTGCTAATGTGGTGTTTGAAATACATTGATTTTTGAATACCAAACCATGTTCCATCCAGAAATAAACCCAACCTGGTCATTATGTATTACCTATTTTATGTATCATGGGATTCTTTTGGATATTATATTTTAAAAAATATTTCCATTTCTGTTTATGAGAAATTCTGAACTGTAATTTTATCTTAGTGATCTTGTCAAGTTTTGGTATCAGAATTATGCAGGCCTCATTAAATGAGTAAGAAGAATGGTCCCTCTTTTTCTGTTCTCTGGAAGAGTTCAGTATTACAGATTGAACTCCATTAACTATAGAACCTTTCAGACTTTCTATTTCTTTTATCGATTTTATGAAGTTGTATTTCTCTAGGACTCTGTCCATTTCATTTAAATTTTCAAAATAATTATATATAATTATTCATAATACTCTTTTAACATCTCTGTACTATCTACAGTACCTATAGTAGTCTCTTCTTCATTCCTGACAAAAAAATTTATATGCTTATTTTAATTTTTTAATGATCCTTTCCATTTATTTTATTAATTTTTTTCTACAAATAACTTTTGGAATTTTTCCTCATCTCTATTTTTTATTGAGATCTGATCGATAGTTGACATGTAACATTGTGTAAGTTTAAAGTACACAATATATTTGATACATTTGTATATTGTAATATGGGGTAGTATTAGCTAATTAGTACAGTTCCATCACATCAAATAATTATCATTTCTTTTTTGTGGTGAGACTATTTAAGATCTAGTCTATTAGTAGCTTTGAAGTATATAATACAGTATTGTTAACTATAATTACAATGCTGTGCATTAGATCTCTAGAACCTACTCAGCTTATAACTGCAAGTTTGTACCCTTTTACGAGCATCTCCCTACTTCCTCCACGCATCCGTAACTCCTAGTACCAACCATTCTACTGTTTCTGTGAGTTCAGCTTTTGTAGAATCCACATGTAAGTCTTATCATACAGTATTTGTCTTTTTCTGACTCCTCACATAATTATCATAATGCCCTAAATTTCCATGTCCATCCGTATTATTGAAAATGCCAGGATTTCCTTCTTTCTTATGGCTGAATAATATTCCACTGGATACATATACCACATCACTAACCATTTGTTTCTAGATGAGCACTTAGATTGTTGCCTATTGTGACTAATGCTGCAGTAAACATGGGAGTGCAGATACCTTTTCAACATCCTGTTGTCATTCCTTTGGATATATTGGCAGAAGTTTTGAGGATCCTTCAAACTATTTTCCATAATAACTGTACCAATTTATATTCCCACCAACAGTAAACAAGGATTCCTTTTTCCCCCCCATCCTTACCAATCCATAATTCTTGTCTTTTTGATGATTGCCATTCTAGTATGTGTGAACTGATATGTCATTATATTTTTGATATGCATTTCCCTGATAATTAGTGATGTTGAGCATCTTTTCATATACCTGTTGTCTGTTTGAATGTATTCTTTGGAAAAATGTCTATTTAGTTCCTCTGTCCATTTTTTAACCAGATTGTTTTGATTTTTATTGTAGCTATTCAGTTGTGTGTGTTCTTTATATACTGTAGATACAGAAAAATGGTTTGCAAATGTTTTCTCTCATTCCATAAGTTGCATTTTCATTTTGCTGATCATTTCTTTTGCTGTGCAGAAGCATTTTTTTATGGGATGTATTTTGTTTTTAATTTTTAATTTTAGTATTATTAATGTACAATTACATGAGCAACATTATGGTTATGAGACTCCCCCTATTATCAAGTTCCCACCACATACCCCATTGTAGTCACTGTCCATCAGCGTAGCAGGATGTTATAGAATCACTACTTGTCTTCTCTAAGCTATACTGCCTTCCCCATATCCCCCACCCCACCCCCACCACCGCTACATTATGTGTGCTAATCATAATACCCCTTTTTCCCTGTATCCCTCCCTTCCCACCCCTCTTCCCCAGTCCCTTTCCCTTTGGTAACTGTTAGTCCATTCTTGGGTTCTGTGAGTCTGCTGCTGTTCTGTTCCTTCAGTTTTTTCTTTGTTCTTATACTCCACAGATGAGTGAAATCATTTGATACTTGTCTTTCTCCGCCTGGCTTATTTCACTGAGAATAATACCCTCTAGCTCCATCCATGTTGTTGCAAATGGTAGGATTTGTTTTCTTCTTATGGCTGAATAATATTCCATTGTGTATATGTACCACATCTTCTTTATCCATTCATCTACTGATCGACACTTAGGTTGCTTCCTTTTCTTGGCTATTGTAAACAGTGCTGCAATAAACATAGGGGTGCATATGTCCTTTTCAAATTGGGCTGCTGCATTCTTAGGGTAAATTCCTAGGAGTGGAATTCCTGGGTCAAATGGTATTTCTATTTTGAGTTTTTTGAGAAACCTCCATACTGCTTTCCACAATGGTACTAATTTACATTCCCACCAGCAGTGTAGAGGGGTTCCCCTTTCTCCACAACCTCACCAACATTTATTGTTTGTCTTTTGGATGGCGGCCATCCTAATGGTGTGAGCTGATATCTCATTGTGATTTTAATTTACATTTCTCTGATGACTAGTGATGTGGAACATCTATTCATGTGCCTGTTGGCCATCTGAATTTGTTCTTTGGAGAAGTGTCTGTTCAGCTCCTCTGCCCATTTTTTAGTTGGCTTATTTGCTTTTTGTTTGTTGAGGTCCGCGACCTCTTTATATAATTTGGATGTCAACCCCTTATTGGATATGTCATTTATGAATATATTCACCCATACTGTAGGATGTCTTTTTGCTCTACTGCTGATGTCCTTTGCTGTACAGAAGCTTTTTAGTTTGATATAGTCCCACTTGTTCATTTTTGCTTTGCTTCTCTTGCCCAAGGAGATATGTTCATGAAGAAGTTACTTGTATTTATGTCCAGGAGATTTTTGCCTATATTTTTTTCTAAGAGTTTTATGGTTTCATGACTTACATTCAGGTCTTTGATCCATTTTGAGTTTACTTTTGTGTATGGGGTTAGACAATAATCCAGTTTCATTCTCTTATGTGTAGCTGTCCACTTTTGCCAACACCAGCTGTTGAAGAGGCTGTCATTTCCCCACTGTATGTCCATGGCTCCTTTATCATATATTAATTGACCATATATGCTTGGGTTTATATCTGGGCTCTCTAGTCTGTTCCATTGGGCTATGGGTATTTTCTTGTGCCAATACCAAATTGTCTTGATTACTGCGGCTTTGTAGCAGAGCTTGAAGTCAGGGAACATAATTCCCCATGCTCTATTCTTCCTTCTCAGGATTTCTTTGGCTATTTGGAGTCTTTTGTGGTTCCATATGAATTTTAGAAGTATTTGCTCTAATTTGTTGAAGACTGGTGTTGGTATTTTGATAGGGATTGCACTGAATTTGTAGATTGCTTTAGCCAGGATGGCCATTTGACAATATTAATTCTTCCTATCCATAAGCATGGAATGTGTTTCCATTTATTGGTATCTTCTTTAATTTCTCTCATGAGTGTCTTGTAGTTTTCAGAGTACAGGTTTTTCACTTTGTTGGTTAGGTTTATTCCTAGGTATTTTATTCTTTTTGATGCAGTTGTGAATGGAGTTGTGTTCCTGATTTCTCTCTCTGCTAGTTCATCATTAGTGTATAGGAATGGAACAAATTTCTGTGTATTAATTTTGTATCCCACAACTTTGCTGAATTCAGATATTAGTTCTAGTAGTAGTTTTGGAGTGGATTCTTTAGGGTTTTTTATGTACAATATCATATCATCTTCTAACAGGGACAATTTGACTTCTTCCTTGCCAGTCTGGATGCCTTTTATTTCTTTGTGTCTGATTGCCGTGGCTAGGACCTCCAGAACTATGTTGAAAAGAAGTGGGAAGAGTGGGCTTCCTTGTCTTTTTTCCGATCTTAAAGGAAAAGCTTTCAGCTTCTCACTGTTAAGTATAATGTTTGCTTTGGGTTTGTCATATATGGCCTTTATTATGTTGAGTTACTTGCCCTCTATACCCATTTTGTTGAGAGTTTTTATCATGAATGGATGTTGAATTTTGTCAAATGCTTTTTCAGCATCTATGGAGATGATCATGTGGTTTTTGTCCTTCTCTTCGTTGATGTGGTGGATGATGTTAAATATCTTCGAATGCTTGCATCCCTGGGATGAATCCCACTTCATCATCATGGATGATCTTTTTGATATATTTTTGAATTCGGTTTGCTAATATTTTCTTGAGTATTTTTGCGTCTGTGTTCATCAGGGCTATTGGTCTGTAATTTTCTTTTTCTGTGGTGTCTTTGCATGGTTTTGGTATTAGAGTGGTGTTGACCTCGTACAATGAGTTTGGGAGTATTCCCTCCTCTTCTACTTTTTGGAAAACTTTAAGGAGGATGCATATTAGGTGTTCACTAAATGTTTGATAAAATTCAGAAGTGAAACCGTCTCGTCCAGGAGTTTTGTTCTTAGGTAATTTTTTGATTACCAATTCAATTTCTTTGGTGCTAATTGGTCTGTTCAGATTTTCTTTTTTTTCCTGGGTCAACCTTGGAAGGTTGTATTTTTCTAGAAAGTTGTCCACTTCTTCTAGGTTATCCAGTTTGTTAGCATATAATTTTTCATAGTATTTTCTCATAATTCTTTGTGTTTCTGTGTTGTTTTTAGTGATTTTGCTTTTTTCACTTCTGATTCTGTTTATGTGTGTAGACTCTCTTTTTTTCTTTATAAGTCTGGCTAAGGGTTTATCTATTTTGTTTATTTTCTCAAAGAACCATCTCCTGCTTTCATTGATTCTTTCTTTTGTTTTATTCTTCTCAATTTTATTTATTTATGGTTTAATCTTTATTATGTCCCTCCTTCTACTGACTTTGGGTCTCATTTGTTCTTCTTTTTCTAGTTTTGTTAATTGTGAGTTTAGGCTGCTCATATGGCAATGTTCTTCTTTCCTGCAGTAGGCCTGTATTGCAATATACTTTCCTCTTAGCGGCCTTCGCTGCATCCCACTGATTTTGCGGTGCTGAATTATTGTTGTCATTTGTGTCCATATATTGCTTGATCTCTGTTTTTCTTTGGTGACTGATCCATTGATTATTTAGGAGCATGTTATTAAGCCTCCATGTGTTTGTGGGCTTTTTCATTTTCTTTGTGTAATTTATTCCTAGTTTCATACTTTTGTGATCTGAGAAGCTGGTTGGTACAATTTCAATCTTTTTGAGTTTATTGAGGTTCTTTTTGTGGCCTAGTATATGATCTATTCTTGAAAATGTTCCATGTGCACTTGAGAAGAATGTGTATCCTGTTGTTTTTGTACGTAGTGTCCTGTAGATGTCTGTTAGGTCCATCTGTTCTAATACACTGTTTAGTGCCTCTGTCTCTTTACTTATTTTCTGTCTGGTTGATCTGTCCTTTGGAGTGAGTGGTGTGTTGTAGTCTTCCAAAGTGAATGCATTGCATTGTATTTTCCCCTTTAATTCTGTCAGTATTTGTTTCACATATGTAAGTGATCCTGTGTTGGTTGCATAGATGTTTATAATAGTTATATACTTTTGTTGGACTGACCCCTTTATCATTATGTAATGCCCTTCTTTCTCTCTTGTTACTTTCTTAAAGTCTATATGTCTGATACAAGTACTGCAACTCCTGCTTTTTTCTCACTATTAGTTGCATGAAATATCTTTTTCCATCCCTTTACTTTCAATCTGTGTATGTCTTTGGGTTTGAAGTTAGTCTCTTGTAGGCAGCATATAGATGGGTCTTGTTTTTTTATCCATTCAGTAACTCTATGTCTTTTGATTGGTGAATTCAGACCATTTACATTTAGAGTGATTATTGATAGGTATGTACTTATTGTCATTGCATTCTTTAGATTTGTGGTTACCAAAGGCTCAAGGGTAATTCCCTTACTATCCAGCAGTCTAATTTAACTCACTTCTCTTGCTATTACAAACACAACCTAGATTTTTTCTCCTTTTTCTTCCTCTTCCATTCTTTGTATGTTATGAATCATATTCTTTACTCTTTGTCTTTCCCTCAGGTGACATCTGTTTAGTCTTAGGAATACTTCGTTCTAGAGGAGTCCCTCCAAAATGCCCTGTAGAGGTGGTTTGTGGGAGGTAAATTCTCTCAGCTTTTGCTTATCTGAAAATTGTTTAATCCCTCCTTCAAATTTATATGATAACCTTGTCAGGTATTCTTGATTTGAGGCCCTTATTTTTTATTGCATTAAATATATCATGCCACTCCCTTCTGGCCTTTAAGTTTTCTGTTGAGAAATCTGATGATAGCCTGATGGGTTTGTCTTTGTTGTATGTGATCTTTTTTCTGTGTCTATCGGCTTTTAAAAGTCTGTCTTTATCCTTGATCTTTGCCATTTTAATTATTTTATGTCTTGATGTTGTTTTCCTTGGGTGCCTTGTTTTGGAATATCTTTGCATCTCCATGGCTTGAGAGACTATCTCCTTCCCCAGATTGGGGAAGTTTTCAGCAATTACCTCCTCAATGACACTTTCCATCCCCTTTTCTCTCTCTTCTTCTTCTGGTACCCCTATTATGCGAATATTGTTGCGTTTGGATTGGTCACACAGTTCTCTCAATATTCTTTCTTCCTTAGAGATTCTTTTTTGTCTCTGTGCCTCACTTTCTTTGTATTCTTCTTCTCTAATTTCTATTCCATTTACCATCTCTTCTACTACATCTAATCTGCTTTTAAATCACTCCATTGTATGTTTCATTTCAGATATGGAATTTCTTAATGATTGAATCTCCTTCTTAAATTCCTTCCTGAATTCTTGAATATTTTTCTGTACCTCCATAAGCATGTTTGTGATTTTTATTTTGAACTCTCTTTCAGGAAGATTTGTGAGTTCAGTTTCATTTGACCCTTTTTCTGGGGTTAGTGAGATTTTGTTCTGAACCATGTTCTTTTGACATTTCATGTTTCTGTATTGTGCCCTCTAGTACCCAGAAGCTCCAGTTTCTGGAGCTGCTCAGCCCCTAGAGTGAGGTTGAGGTTCATAGGGGAGCAGAGCTGGTGTGTGTGGGGAGGAAACATCTCTTTCCTGATTCCTGTCTGGTGTTCCTGTCTCCCATATGAGACCCAGTGGGCTGAGCACACAGGTGTAAGTTTCTGTGCTCTGAGTCTCTAGCTGTTGTAGGCGAGGCCTCCCTGTGACTGGCTTGATGCCAGCTCAGTGACTGCTCGTTTGCAAGCCTGTGCTGTCAGGCTGGGAGGAAGGCTTGGTAGGCTGCGTATCACAGTGGGAGGCCTTGGAGCTAAGGAGCCAGCCAGGGGGATTCAGCGCCAAAAGCTCCTCAAAGTTCCCAATCTGCTGGACAGAGCATGCCCAGACAACCTTGTTCCCCTATCCCTTCTCCCCCTAGCAAGCTCTGTGCAAACCCCACCCCTTCAGCAGCCCTCTCGCTGCTAGGAAGCCTCTCAGACCACCTGACTTTTCCTTCTCCCAGAACGGCCGGGTGTGGATCCTGTCCTCCACAAACGGCCAGAATCTGTCTCTCAGACACTCTGCCTGTCGCAGCTTGCCATCCTCCGGAGGACCACACAGTGTAGGTTTCTGCTTGCAAAGCAGTTCTCCAGGGCTAGGTGTTAGCAGTCCCAGGCTTCCACCCCCTTTCTTCTCCATTTCTCCTTGTCCTGCGGTGAGCTGGGGTGGGGGAAGGGCCTGGATCCTGCTGGGTCAAGGCTTTGGTACATTACCCTGTTTCGTGAGGTGTGCTCTGTTCGTGAGGTCCGTATGCAGTCTGGTGCAGCCTTCTTTCCTGTTGCTGTTTTGGGGTTAGTTGTATTAAGTATATTTTCACACTATCTGTGGTTTTGGCAGGAGTTGTCTGTCTCACCTCTCATGCCGCCATCTTGAATCCCCTCTGGGTTTTATTTTTTTTATCCATTCAGTGACTCTGTATCTTTTGATTGGTGCATTCTGACCATTTACATTTAGGGTAATTATCGATAGGTATGTACTTATTGCTATTGCATGCTTTAGATTCGTGGTTAAAAGGTTCAAGGGTAATTCCTTTATTATCTAACAGTCTAATTTAACTCACTTCATATGCTATTACAACCAAAACCTAAAGGTTTTTTTTTTTCCTCCTTTCTTCTCCTCCATTCTTTATATGTTAGGTATCATATTATATACTCTTTGTCTATCCCTTGACTGACTTTGGGGGTAGTTGATTTGATTTTGCATCTGATTAATAATTATTCTACTTTGCTGTAGTTTTATTTCCCCTGGTGACAGCTATTTTGCCTTAGGAGCACTGCCATCTAGAGCAATCCCTCCAAAATGCACTGTAGAGGTGGATTGTGGGAGGTAAATTCTCTCAGCTTTTGCTTATCTGAAATTGTTTAATCCCTCCTTCAGATTTAAATGATAACCTTCCCAGGTAGAGTATTCTTGGTTTTAGGCCCTTCTTTTTCATTGCATTAAATATATCATGCCACTCCCTTCTGGCCTGTAAGGTTTCTGTTGAGAAGTCTGATGATAGCCTGATGGGTTTTTCTTTGTTGTATGTGATGTTTTTTCTCTCTCTAGCTGCTTTTAAAAGTCTGTCTTTATCTTTGATCGTTGCCATTCTAATTATTGTATGTCTTGATGTTGTCTTCCTTGGGTCCCTTGTTTTGGGAGATCTGTGTACCTGCATGGCCTGAGAGACTATCTCCTTCCCCAGATTGGGGATGTTTTCAGCAATTACCTCCTCAATGACACTTTCTATCCCTTTTTCTTTCTCTTCTTCTTCTGGTACCCCTATAATGCAAATATTGTTCCGTTTGGATGGGTCAGACAGTTCTCTCAATATTCTTTCATTCTTAGGAATCCTTTTTTCTCTCTGTGCCTCAGTTTCTTTGTATTCCTCTTCTTTAATTTCTATTCCATTTACCGTCTCTTCTACTACATCTAATCTGCTTTTAAATCACTCCATTGTATGTTTCATTTCAGATATGGAATTTCTTAATGATTTAATCTCCATCTTAAATTTGTTTCTGAGTCTTGAATATTTTTTGTACCTTCATGAGCATGTTTATGATTTTGATTTTGAAGTATCTTTCAGAAAGATTGGTGAGTTCAGTTTCATTTGGCCCTTTTTTGGGGCTTTGTGAGATTTTGGTCTGAACTAGCTTCCTTTGACATTTCTTACTTCTATATGGTGCCCTCTAGTGCCCAGACGCTCTAGTCTGTGGAGCAGCTCAGCCCCTGGAGTGATGTTCGGGGTTGCAGGAGAGTGGCCCTGGTGCCTGGTGTGAGGAAAGAGCTGTTTCCTGCTTTCCAGCTGCAGTGCCTGTCTCCAGTGTCCGACCCAGTTGACCGAGCACACAGGTGTTAGCCTCTGTGCTTTGCATCTCTAGCTTTTGTAGGCGGGGCCTCCTGCTGGCCGGCCTGACACAAGCACAGGGATTGCCAGTTTGCGAGGTGGTGCCGGCAGAGCAGGAAGAAGGCACAGCAGGCTGCGTATCACAGTGGGGGCCTCGGAGCTAAGTAGCCAGCCAGGGGAATGGAGCGCCTGAAGCTCCTCAAAGTACACCTATACTTTCTCCTGCCCCTGGTGCTACAAGGTCTGCAAACCCCACCCCTTCAGCAGCCCTCTTGCTGCTAGGAAGCCTCTCAGACTGCCCACCTTTCCTTTGTCCCAGAGCCGCTGGATGTGGATCCCCATCCTCCACAAACGGCCAGAATCTCAGTCTCTTAAGCACTCTGCCTGTCCCAGCTTCCAAACCCCACCAGCCTCCAGAGCACCACACAATGTAGGTTTGTGCTCAAAAGCAGATCTCCAGTTCTGAGTGTTCAGCAGTTCTGGGCTTCCACCATTTTCCTGCTCTGTTTCTCTTCCTCCTGGTGGTGAGGTGGGATGGGGGAAGGGCTTGGGTCCTGCCAGATCGAGGCTTTGGTACATTACCCTGTTTTGCGAAGTCTGCTCTGTTCTCCAGATGTATGCAGTCTGGTGCAGCCTTCTTTCCTGTTGTTGTTTTAGGATTAGTTGTATTAACTATATTTTCATATTATATGTAGTTTTGGGAGGAGTTCTCTGTCTCACCTCTCACACCGCCATCTTGAATCTCTCAACAGCATTGTTATATGATGGCTAAAAGTAGTAATAATCCAACTATCAATGGGAGAATCAACCTCAACGTTCATCCACATGGATAAATTTTACAAACACAATGTTGAATAACAGAAACAAGGCAGAAAAGGATATATGGTTCCATTTAGATAAATTTCAAACAGGGAAAATCTAAACTATAATGTTAAACTTAGGATATTGGGTATCTTTGGAACAAAGTGAGTATGACTGGGTAATGGGTATTTTCTTTATGTCAATCCCTTTAGCCATACGTACACATTTTATGTACATTTCTCTCTGTATGTTTTATTTCACAATTTAAAAAGTTTAACAAAGTGAGAGAGCCTCCCCTGTATTCATACCACTTGGGTCACATCCCAGCTTTGCTGTTTCCCAGCTGTGTAACTTTGGGAAATTTATTTAACAGTTCTAAGCCTCAATTTCCTATCTGTAATAAAAAAATAATCAAACCTGTTTGGTAAGATTTGTTACAAAAATAGACAAATATTGGAATTTTTGCTGAGATATTAAGTACTATAACAACAGCTGGCACATAGTAATGCTAATTATCCTGCTGCTCTTGTTAATTTTTGTGTCATTGCCACTTTATTTGTTCAAAAGAAATTTTAAACAGCCCCATTGACATTATACTTAAAAATATACCATGACACTCTATGTAGGTGAGTTTTTGTTTTGTTCCTTCAGAAAAGTTTATTAACTGTCCATAATTAATTTCATACATTAGTATTTTATAAATGTATTTTACAATTGTGAGTTGAATTTTCTTTGCCTTGTATTTCATAATTGGTCATTGCTGATATATAGTAGCTAGTGCTTAGTATAATTTACTGCTGCCAGCTTGGTTCTAAGTGCTACATGGATTAACACTTTTAATCCTGTGTAAAACCGTCAATTTACCCAGGTGGAAATTGAGAACACAGAGGTAAAGATAGGTAGTATATGGTCCAGGATTCAGTCTAGCCCTAGTCCACATTATCCCACTAATCTATGCTAGGAAAGCTGTTCATTTTTATAGTTGTGTTTGATAACTGGCCATTTTTCCTTAATCTAATTTTTTAGATGACTTTTCTTAGGTTTCCAAGAAGCCAGTTATATCACTTATAAGTTATTTTTTTTTTGTATACTATGCAATAATTCTTGTTCTTGCCTTATTGCTTTGATTTTGACTCTCAGGGAAGTGTTTATAAAAATAATAGAGTAAACATTCTTCTGTTAGTCTGACTAAATGAGAATGCCTTTAATTTTTTAAACCACCGAGAATGACATTGACTATTGATTGGAGAGTGTTTTCTTTATATTAAGGTTATGTTTTTTTTAATTTTTGAGTTTACCAAATGTTTTTTGACTTGTTTATTCTGTATTGTTGTAAAATCAGGGATGGTTTTTAAGCTATTTCAGATGTCTTTGCCTGTCTATGAAAATGATCACATGGGACCTCTGGCATCTTACTACACTGATGGACAGTGACTGCAATGGGGTATGGGGGGAACTCGATAATATGGGTGAATGTAGTCAACACATTGTTTTTTATGTGAAACCTTAAAAAAAAAGATCACATGGCTTTTCAGTGTAAAATTTCTAAAAGATTTTTACATAAGTACAAGTGAGATTGGTCTGTAGTTCTTTACCATTGTTAGATTTTGACACTGGATGGATTCTAGCTATGTAAAGAGAATTTAGAATATTTCTGTCTTTTTATGCATTATATACTGCATTTTAAAAATAATTTTTTAGTGTATTTTCTGGTATGGCTGCCTTATACTTTTTCTTAAAGAACTGTTAATTTTCTTCATTAAAGATCTCATGTTTCTTTTATAGAAATCTTCAGACATTGAAGTAAAGAGACTAATTACCATTTTGTTCTTTTCCTACTCCACTTTATTTTTCTCAACTATTTACCTTGTTCCTTAAAGCATGGTTTGAAGTTTAGCAGCACAGATAGTACCTGGGAACTTGTTGCAGATGTATGTAATCATGTCCACCTAACCACATGCACCACATCACCTCTGCCATGTTTTATTGTTATAGGCAAGTCATAGGGCCTGCCCCAACTCTGGCTTTAGATTTTATCATTAATGTTGTTCTGAGATGTTTAAATAAGTCTTTGAACCTTTAAAAATTTGACTTGCATTCTGGGAGTTACAAAGTCAAAGGGTATACACTTTTTAAAGGCTTTGATCACTATTGTCTAATTGCGTTTCAGAAAAGCAGTAACCCTTTTGATTATATGGTAAACAAATGGCAACACTGACAGTTGATAAATGTGCCTTTTCTGCCAACAAGAGATGATTAAATAGTGAGAAAACAGGAACGAGGACAAGATGAATTAGAAATTTTTATCATAAACAACTTGAGTGGTTGGTACCAGAAAACCTGAAAGTGATTTGAATTAATTTTTGATAGTTTAAAACTATTTGGTCAATATACTATTCCTTACTAAATCTAATTCAGTGTGTATTGTTAAGAAACTTTTGGGTGCCTAATATAGTGCTAGATATTGTGAGAGAGAAAAAATATATCAATATCTTTGCTTTTATGAGGCATATGGGAATCTTCTTACATTGTTCACATTTTTTTCATCTTCCTACAACATATAACTTTGATTTGTAGAAGTTCATGATAGAGTTCACCTTACCAGGGTTCTCTTTGGGTTGAAGAAATTTGAAAATCTTCCTAGGTGTGACCTCTACCTAGATAAAAACAAAGTTGACTTTTCTTTTGTTTTAGCAACAGCGTACTGTCTACAGGCTGACTCTAGTGAAAGCATGGAATGTGGATGAGCTCCAGGCCTATGCTGAGCTGGTGTCCCTGGGGAGTCCTGACTTCATTGAAGTCAAGGTAAGCTTCAGATGGGCATGCCGTACACATTTCCCACTATGCCCTATTGACCACGGTGGAGTTAAAAATCTAAAATTCTACAGGAGGTCCTAGATGCTTTACTTACTCAGTCAGAAATATTGGTCAAAACCTGGCTCTGTTCTAGGCATTAGCGATAATAGTGGTAAAGACTAAGCTTTTGCTCTTTATATTTACTGAAAGGTAGACAGTCAACACAAAATAAAGAATTAAAAACTGCATAGTAACATTAATATTCTGAGAAATAAAATAGTGTTATAGTGAGTACTTGGTTGGCTTTAAAGTGAACTCTTATTATGGAAAATTTCCAACATATACAGAAGTAGAGAAGAGAGACTGGTCTAATGAACATCCATCCATCCATCACCCAGCTTCAAAAATTATCAACTCATGACCAGTCTTATTTCAGTTATACCCTTATTTATTTTTATGCGCCTTACCCTATTATTTTGAAGCAAACCCCCACATTTATATCATTCATCCATAACTTTCCCTGATTATCTCTAAAAGATAGACACTCATTTTAAACACTTTTTCAGAATACTGTTGTCACAACTAAACAATTTTAACTGTATTCTCTTAATATTAGAGCATAAAAGATTTCAAACTTGACCAATGATTTCTTCTTTAAACAGTATTTTTGAATCTGGATCCAATAATGTCTGGCCATTCATTGTAATTGGATTATTTCTCTTAAATTTCTTTTAATCTATTAGTTCCTCTTCCATGTGTTTTCTTCCCTTTTGTAATTAATTTTGTTGAAGAAAATGAATTGTTTATCCTGGCTAGTTCCCATATTTATATTTTGGATTTTGCTGATTGCATGTTCCTTTGTACCCTCTATTTCTTGTGGGTTGGTAGGTAGATCAAGAGAAGGTTGATCAGATTCATGTCTGTGTGTGCACATTTCAAAATTATTTCATTAGTGGTATTGTATACTTCCAGCAGGAGGCATGCAGTGTCTCTGTCATATATTTTTTGGGTAGGATTCCTATAAGTGGATTGACGTTAAAGAGTAAATGCATATATTGTTTTACTAGATATTGTGGTTGGCTGTTTCATAAGCAGGAGGGCTTCTCTGAGGAGATGATTTTTAAAACTGGTACCTAAATAGTAAGAGCAGTGCAGTATGCAAAGGCTTGGCGTCAGCCATTCTGTGCAGTTGGCACAGCTGGTGCTCAGAGGTCCTATATGATCTTAACTGGGCAGTTGGAGTTGGCAGTGACACAAGATGAATCAGAGAGGTGGGCTGGGGCCAGATTTTGTTAGGCTTTTCAAGCAAGGATAAGAGAATTGGGTTTTATAGTAGGTTTACTGGCAAGCTTTTTAAATAGTAGATGTACTTGAGAAAGGTTTTATACTGGAGAGTGATGGGATCTGATTTATGATTTTAAAAGATTACCTGCTGCTGTTATGAATAGATCGTAGAGGGCAGTAATAGAAGGGGGTAGACCAGTTACAAAGCTATTGCTGTGATGACTTGGGGAAGGTAATACAGTTGTAGAGGAAGGGATGCATTTGGGATAAATACTGGAGGTAGAACCAACAGAATTTGTTACTAGATGAGATGTAAGGAGTGAAAGAACAAAAGGAATCGAGGGCGGGCTTTTTGCTTAAGCAGTTGTGTGGATGTGAAACAGTTTACTGGGATGGAAAAGACCAGTGGAGGAGGGAGGCAAGTTTGGGTAGTAATTTCATGAATTCTATGTTGGCCTTAATAATTTCAGATACTCTTAAATATCTAAGTATAGGTTCAAATAGGCCATAGATTATATAATCCTGAAGTTCTGGGGCTAAGACAGGGCTAGCAATAGTAATTTGGAAGTCATCTGCATGAGATGGTTGTTAAAGCTGTGGAGTGTTAAGAGGCAAATGGCTTTCTTGGACAACTGAGAATCCACAAAAATAGAGAAAGTGGCCAGAAAATGCACCTAGCCTCTGAAAGCTCCACTCTTCAGTATGTTTAGAAGCTGAATGCTCTCTTCCTTATCAAAGGATATTTTCGAGTTTTACAGCTGTATTTTAGTGAATTCAGCTTTCTGTGCTACTGTACTCTGGAGGGTAGGAAGGTGGGAACAGATAAAATGTTGCTGTCTGAGTGTATAGCATTTTATCTCTAGTCAGGGCAAAGACACTCTTTCCTTTTAAAATTGCTCTTAATTTCAAGAAGCAACTCTTGGCAAGAACTCTAATGATGCAGAGATACAAACTACATCTGAAAAAGTGTGCCAGTTTAAGACTACCTTGGCAACATCAGGGATTAGTGGTATTTTAAATTATGATTTAGTTATTAAAGAATGCTGCCTCGAATGATGCTGCAGTAAAACCTCTATTATAAAACAACTTGGCTGGAACACACAGCCACCTTTTTTTCCCCTTCATTCCTCCCTATTATTTCCTTCCCTACTGCCTTCCTTCTTTGCAGTCATGTTTTCTATAGTGAATGAGATATTTTATAATCTGAGAAGAATAAACCAGTGTTATTTTTTTAAAGAAAGATGGCTGTTTTGTAAACAGTGTAATTCTCTGATGGTCATTTTTTAATTTGGCAAACTATTAACATGACTAGGGAAAAGCTTTCTATCTATATCTGAGGTGTTATAAAGACATAGTTTCTTTCAAACAAGATTTCCACTTTACTGTTTTATCCTTGGGTTCAACAAATATTTTTGACCTCTCTCAAAGTGCTAGGCTTTGTCAAAGCACCAGAAATACTAAATTTAATATATATATGCTATTTGGGAATTGAATTAATTAGTGAACAAGGCAAAGTCTACAAAAGAAAAATGAGCTACTTTGAGAGATTTTATTGAAAAATTCTTGGTGAAACATGTTATCTAATCACAACGTAAAAATATATTATTTAAATGACAAAATGCAATAGGTAACAGTTTGTATTGTACCTAGGGAAAACATGGTGATGATCAACTTGTCCCTTACAGAAGACCTATGGGAGAAACGGCCTTACAATATAGGTACCTGGATCATTGAGGATTGGATCACATGCTTGTTAAACTCACTTCTCATTTGTCCAGCAAGTTAATGAAGTATTTTCCTTTCAAACTGAAGCAGGAAAGGGATATTTACAGAATATAGTATACTATTAAGAAACAAAGCAAGTTAAAGGATATTATTTATTATTTGATTATATTTTTAATGGTATGTGTTTAGACATATTTATATAAGAAGAGTATGGAAGAATATACAGCAGATTATTAACATAAATAGTGTTCATTTTGAGAGAAGGAAAGCCTTAGTAATTTTACTTCTCATATTTCTGTGTTATATGAGCATGCACAACTTTTGTAATTCAGGTAATTGAAATGAAATCAGCAAATGGAGAAGGAATGCTTTCCTGTTCAATAGAGTTAAACTATTTAATGTCTGAAAAGGCAACATTTTGGTGTCTTATTAAAGTTTTCTAAAACAGAAGAGTTCTAAAAATAATAAAAATAAACCCTCTTCAAAAAAACATTTGACAAGAGTTAAAGATATTGTAAGGTAAGATAAGCTCAGATTCCTCCCAGAAAAAACCCACTTAGCAGCAAGCAGCAAATATGTTATGTTAAACATACTTTTGAAAGCATAGCTAATCAGTCAGCTCTGTAAGGGAATTCCTTAGGGACTAGAAGAAGAGAGCCCACCCATGTGGTGCTCCATAGCTCCAGTAGAGACAGGATTTGGGTTTAAACAACAGAAATTTATCCTTCAGTAAAAGGACAAATTAGGAAAAAATGTACCCACTGACACAGAATGGCTCTTGGAGGTTTGGTCCTTACCTATGCTCTTACCAAAAAAAAAAGTCTCCTAGGGCCTAACCGTCAAAAGGGGGTGGGGATAAAATGTAATAATATCTCAAGGTCACATAAATGCCCTGAAGATATGAAATTGATAATGCAGATTGACTCTAGGTTAGTGATATGCCTGGGACTCTGCAGAAGCAAATATGATACTGTTAAATCCTTTGTATTTCCAGGACATGTGTGTATGTGGAGAGAGCAGAGGTTTCTCAATAGAGTCTCATGTTGGGAAGGGGGAAGAGCACAGCTCTGATACACTCGTAAAATGTACTCATGTAGACTGGGACAGGACAGGTTACTTATTCTACCTGAGCCTAAATTTCCTCAATACTAAAATTAGAATAATAATAATATCAATTTAATAGGTTTTGAGAATTCAGTGGGATAATGTATGCCTGGATTCAGTTAACATTTAGATCACTTTCCATTATGCACGTATATTTAAATTGAATCAATATAAGCTATTTCTTTATTACATTGATTTCCTCTTTTTTTCATTGCTGGTCTTATAAAATATTTTTTCTGTTATATCCCCTTGTAAATTAACATGTATTTTAGCTTCATTAAGTTTAAACAGGCCTTTATTTGCTAGTCTGAGAATCTTAACTATCATTATTTGCTTGCTTGTTTGAAAATGTGTTTCATGTTACAAATACCTGCCTTACTGAAAAACTTTCATCACACAATCCATTTGTAAATGAAATACTGTCATTGTATTCTCTGCCTAGCATCCACCTTGAGAATAGTAAGTGCTTAATAATTGTTTGTTGTCAAATGATTTAAAACTCTCTTACTGTTAGCATTGTAACTGTCCACAGAGCTCATTCCTTGCAGAATGCATCTTACAAAACAATTGTTTTCATGTAACCTCCCTCTCTTTCTGTATTTATCAGTTGGTTCATAATCATTAAGGACTAGAAAAATCCTGAATAATATGAATGAAGTTTTATATTAGATCAGAAAAGAGTTCTGGAATTTAACATCATAGAAGAGTATGCAACTTGCTTTTTAGGTCATTCAGCATAGATTGGTTAAGGGTACAGAGAACAAGGTGTAACCCTTGCCCTCTCAGAATTCAGATTTTAGACACATCATCATACCAGTTAAAGACATGCACAGGATCTGATGAAATTGGGGTCGGATGGGGGAGGGGTTCCTGGACAGAGATTAAAGAGACGGTGGGGTGTTCAGCCAGGTAAAGACTGGATCATGAGTGGGGCCATCTAGGAAGAAGGCCTCATCATGAGCCATGCTGAGAAGCTTGGGCTATTCCTTTGTGACGTGCTATTGAAGCACTTTTAGGATAAAGGAGTGGCACGTTTGGGGTAATTTGCTGCAAAAAGCCATGAAGATAATGTTTCTTTTCAAATCAAACTATAGGGGACAAAAAAAATATGAGGAGTCTTGGACACCCAGTTTTTTAGGATATCAAATAGTTAAACTGCCAAAATACTGTTCTTCGCACACACCTTGATCCCCAGGTGAACTTTTCAGGCAGCCAGTAAAAATGACCTATGTTCCCCCTCCCCTCCAGGAGAGTGGTCCATCTGAAGTCACCAATGTTGTGGGTGAGTTATGCTTTTCACTATAAGCCTGAAGGTACATAAGTGGGCGTGTTTTTTCAGGAACTTTCTTTGGTTCTGCTTGTCACCCCTCCACCTGTAGATATAGGAGAGAGTGCTTTTTCATTGCCACATTGTACCGATCCATTTCCTTGGGGTCATTCTTCTTATAAAGTTATGAGGGAAGAACTTGGTGCTAGTCACAGATGGGGTCAGGGCCAGGGTGGCAGTGGGATGAGAAAGTGGGAAACAGCTGTCACCTGAGTGAACATGACACATTTTTAGACAATTCAGGGTCAAATGTGATTTGGAATAAAGTCAAGGCAAATCATCAGTAGACTAGAGTGTAGGATGAAGTGCAGTAACCAAAATGAAAAGGGGGCCACCAGAGATTGGGGCATTAGTTGCCAAACAGAGTGAGGGCTCAGGGGTTTCCAGGGGACTCTGCAGACTGAGTCACTGAGACAGATTTCTGCCAATAGCCGTTCTGTCACAATGAAGGCTCAGGCTCAGTGGCTGGGTGAGGAAGTTACCCATACTGCCTACTGCAGAGGATTTTGTCTGGCTAAAATGAGAACTTATACTTGAAAATGCATTGTTAACTATAAAGCATCACGCAGATGTATGGAAAAGTATTATGTGAAGGTATAATAATGAACTATGGCAGAGTTCTGGAAAGATGGCGGCGTGAGCAGGGCGGTGGAAATCTCCTTCCCAAACCATATATAGCTATGAAAATACAACAAACAACAACTATTCGTAAAGGAGAGACCAGAAGATACAGGACAGCACCCAGCCTGCATCTACACCTGAGAGGACTCGGCACTCTGTGAGGCGGGTAAGATATGGAGCCGCATCCCGGAGGGACCTGAGTACTCCCCCACCCAGCGCACTGGCGGGAGGAGAGGATTCAGAGCCCAGAGGGAGTGGAAGGACAGGCCCGCGAAATAACCAGCCCTGGTGATCTGCGCTGGGAGCACTGACACACATCACACGGTGTATCAGAGATTAGAGAGACAGGATGCAGGATCTGAGCCTGGGAACGCACCCGGATCCTCGCAGCCGGCTCCAGGGGACAAAAGAAAACCATGCGCTTTTTTTAGCGGTCTTAAAGAGATAGGGGCCGAACGGAGGAGCAGGATCGTCCCAGCACACTCAGCCCAGCAAGCTGGGAGTCCTGGGGAATTTCGACCCCATGGCTGATGACTTGGAAAAAGTAGCTGCACTGAGACATCCCGCAGAGATCAGCAGCCTCCCATTCATTCCCGCCCTGGCCAGAGTACAAAGTGCACTGCGGAGCGACGCGGCCGGGACTGTGGAATAGTGGAGCAATAGTGCCACCTACAGCATCCTCACAGAATCTACTCCCGGCAGGCATATTTTTTTTTTCACTTTTCTTTTCTTTTCTTTCTTTTCTTTCTCTTCTTTCTTTATATTTTTTTTAAGTCTTAAAGAGCTCAGTTGACATACGTACCACCTACCAGCGACCACTTCTATCGCCATAAAAGACAGAGGAATATGGTACAGACAAAGCTTATCCAGACCCAGACACCAGAGAGGGAGTCTGAAGGGATGGAAGTGCACAATCTTCCTGAAAAAGAATTCAGAATAAAAGTCATAACCATACTGATGGATCTACAGAGGAATATGCAAGAGCTGAGGGAGGAAGTGAGGGAAGTGAGGAAGGACAATGCAGAAATGAGACAAGTGATTGACAGGCTTAGCAGCAGACTGGACGAGATGCAAGAGACTGTTAATGGAATAGAAATCAGAGAGCAGGAATACAGAGAAGCTGAGGCAGAGAGAGATAAAAGGGTTTCTAGGAATGAAAGAATATTCAGAGAATTGTGTGACCAATCCAAATGGAACAATATTCGCATTATAGGAGTACCAGAGGAAGAAGAGAGAGAAAAAGGGATAGAAAGTGTATTTGGAGAAATAATTGCTGAAAACTTCCCCATGCTTGGGAAGGAAATAGTCTCGCAGTCCACGGAAGCCCACAGATCTCCCAACACAGGGGACCCAAGGAAGACAACACCAAGACACAATAACTAAAATGGCAAAGATCAAAGATAAGGACAGAGTATTAAAGGCAGCTAGAGAGAGAAAAAAGATCACCTACAAAGGAAAACCGATCAGACTATCATCAGACTTCTCAACAGAAACCTTACAGGCCAGAAGAGAATGACATGATATATTTAACATAATGAAACAGAAGGGCCTCGAACCAAGAATATTGTATCCAGCACGATGATCATTTAAATATGATGGAGGGATTAAACAATTTCCAGACAAGCAAAAGCTGAGAGAGTTTGCCTCCCATAAATCACCTCTACAGGATATCTTAAATGGACTGCTCTAGAGGGAAGCACTCCTAAGGCTAAAAAGATGTCACCAGAGAAAATAAAATGATAGCAAAAAAAGCCGACCATCAAAATACTAACTAAAGGCAAAGAATAAAACACCTAGTATATAAAGAATGGAGGAGGAAGAATAAGAAGGAAAAGAAATAAAGAAACATCAGACTGTGTTTACAATAACTTAACAAGAAAGTTAAGGTACATTGTCAGATAGGAAAGAAGCAACCCTTGAACCTTTGGTAACCACGAATCTAAAGCCAGCAATGGCAATAAGTACATATCTATCGATAATCACCCTAAATGTAAACGGACTGAATGCACCAAACAAAAGACACAGAGTAACAGAATGGATAAAAAAGCAAGACCCATCTATATGCTGCTTACAAGAGACTCACCTCAAACCCAAAGATATACACAGACTAAAAGTGAAGGGATGAAAAAAGATATTTCGTGCAAACAACAAGGAGGAAAAAGCAGGTGTTGCAGTACTTGTATCAGACAAAATAGAATTTAAAACGAAGAAAGTAGCAAGACATAAAGAAGGAAGGACAGATCAACCAGACAGAAAATAAGTAAAGACACAGAGGCACTGAACAACACACTAGAACAGATGGACCTAACAGACATCTACAGAACTCTACACCCAAAAGCAACAGGATACACATTCTTCTCAAGTGCACATGGAACATTTTCCAGAATAGACCACATACTAGGCCACAAAAAGAACCTCAGTAAATTCAAAAAGATTGAAATTCTACCAAAAAACTTCTCAGATCACAAACTATAAATTTTGGAAAGAAAACAAAATGGTTCACAAATACATGGAGACTTAACAACATTCTCCTAAGTAATCAATGGGTTAGCGACCAAATCAAAACAGAAACCAAAGAATATATGGAGACTAATTACAACAACAACACAAAGCCACAACTTCTGTGGGACGCAGCAAAGGCAGTTCTAAGAGAAAAGTATATTGCAATCCAGGCCTATTTAAAGAAGGAAGAACATTCCCAAATGAATAGTCTAAAGACACAGTTACTGAAATTGGAAAAAGAAGAACAAATGAGGCCACAAGTCAGCAGAAGGAGGGACATAATAAAGATCAGAGAAGAAATAAATAAATTGAGAAGAATAAAACAGTAGAAAAAATCAATGAAACCAAGAGCTGGTTCTTTGAAAAAATAAACAAAATAGATAAACCCCTAGCCAGACTCATTAAGAGAAAAAGAGAATCTACACACATAAACAGAATCAGAAATGAGAAAGGAAAAATAATGACGGACCCCACAGAAATACAAAGAATTATAAGAGAATATTATGAGCATCTGTATGCTAACAAGCTGGAAAACCTAGAAGAAATGGACAACTTCTTAGAAAAATACAACCTTCCAAGACTGACCAAGCAAGAAACAGAAAAACTAAACAGACCAATCACCAACAACGAAATTGAATCGGTAATCAAAAAACTACCCAAGAACAAAACCCCCGGACCAGATGGATTCACCTCTGAATTCTACCAGACATATAGAGAAGAAATAACACCCATTCTCCTTAAAGTTTTCCAAAAAATAGAAGAGGAGGGAATACTTCCAAACTCTTTCTATGAAGCCAGTATCACTCTAATACCAAAACCAGGCAAAGACCTCATCAAAAAAGAAAATGACAGACCAATATTCCTGATGAACGTAGATGCAAAAATATTCAACAGAATATTAGCAAACCGAATTCAAAAATACATCAAGAGGATCATACACCATGATCAAGTGTTATTTATCCCAGGGTTGCAAGGATGGTACAACATTCGAAAATCCATCAACATCATCCACCAAATCAACAAAAAGAAGAACAAAAACCACATTATTATCGCCATAGATGCTGAAAAAGCATTTGACAAAATTCAGCATCCATTCATGATTAAAACTCCCAACAAAATGGGTATAGACGGCAAGTATCTCAACATCATAAAGGCTATATATGACAAACCCACAGCTAACATACTTAACAGTGAGAAGCTGAAAGCTTTTCATCTAAGATCGAGAACAAGACAGGGATGCCCACTCTCTCCACTGTTATTCAACATAGTACTGGAGGTCCTAGCCATGGCAATCAGACAAAACAAAGACATACAAGGCATCCAGATTGGTAAAGAAGAAGACAAATTGTCACTATTTGCAGATGACATGATACTGTACATAAAAAACCCTAAAGACTCCACTCCAAAACTACTAGAACTAATACCTGAATTCAGCAAAGTTGCAGGATACAAAATTAACACACAGAAATCTGTTGCTTTTCTATACACTAACGATGAACTAACAGAGAAATCAGAAAAACAATTCCATTCACAATTGCATCAAAAGGAATAAAATACCCAGGAATAAACCTAACAAAGGATGTGAAAGACCTATACCCTGAAAACTACAAGACACTCCTAAGAGATATTAAAGAAGACACTAACAAATGGAAATGCATCCCATGCTCTTGGCTAGGAAGAATAAATATTGTCAAAATGGCTATACAACCTAAAGCAATCTACAGATTCAATGCAATCCCCATCAAACTACCAACAGCTTTCTTCAATGAACTGGAACAAATAATTCTAAAATTCATATGGAACCACAAAAGACCCCGAATAGCCAAAGCAATTCTGAGAAGGAGGAATAAAACGGGGAATTACGCTCCCTGACTTCAAGCTCTTCTACAAAGCCACAGTAATCAAGATAATTTGGTATTGGCACAAAAACAGACCCACAGACCAGTGGAACAGAATTGAAAATCCAGACATTATCCCAAGCATATACAGTCAATTAATATTTGATAAAGGAGCCTTGGATATACAATGGGGAGATGACAGCCTCTTCAGCAGCTGATGTTGGAAAAACTGGACAGCTACATGTAAGAGAATGAAACTGGACTACTGTCTAACCCCATACACAAAAGTAAACTCAAAATGGATCAAAGACCTGAATGTAAGTCATGAAACCATAAAACTCTTAGAAAAAAACATAGGCAAAATCTCTTGGACATAAACATGAGTGACTTCTTCATGAACATATCTCCGTGGGCATGGGAAACAAAAGGAAAAATGAACAAGTGAGACTATATAAAGCTTAAAAGCTTCTGTACAGCAAAGGACACCATCAGTAGAACAAAAAGACATCCTACAGTATGGGAAAATGTATTCATAAATGATGCATCTCATAAGGGGTTGACATCCAAAATATATAAAGAACTCACGCACGTCAACAAAGAAAAAGCAAATAATCCAATTAAGAAATGGGCAGAGGACATGAATAGACACTTCTCCAAAGAAGAAATTCAGATGGCCAACAGGCACATGAAAAGATGCTCCATTTCACTGATCATCAGAGAAATGCAGATTAAAACCACAGTGAGATATCATTTCACACCAGTAAGGATGGCCAACATCCAAAAACACAAACAACAACAAATGTTGGCGAGGATGTGGAGAAAAAGGAACCCTCCTACACTGCTGGTGGGAATGCAAATTAGTTCAACCATTGTGGAAAGCAGTATGGAGGTTCCTCAAAAAACTCAAAATAGAAATACCATTTGACCCAGGATCCCACTCCTAGGAATTTACCCTAAGAATGCAGCAACCCAGTTTCAAAAAGACATATGCACTCCTATGTTTATTGCAGCACTATTTACAATAGCCAAGAAATGGAAGCAACCTAAGTGTACATCAGTAGATGAATGGATAAAGAAGACGTCGTACGTATACACAATGAAATGTTATTCACCTGTAAGAAGAAAACAAATCCTACCATTTGTAACAACATGGATGGAGCTAGATGGTCTTATTCTCAGTGAAATAAGCCAAGCGGAAAAGGACAAGTATCAAATGATTTCACTCATGTGGAGTATAAGAACAAAGAAAAAAGCTGAAGGAACAAAACAGCAGCAGACTCACAGAACCCAAGAACGGACTAACAGTTACCAAAGGGAAATGGACTGGGGAAGATGGGTGGGAAGGGAGGGATAAGGGGGAAAAGGGGCAGTACGATTAGCAGAGGTAATGTTGAGGGGGCACGGGGAGGGCTGTACAACTCAGAGAAGTAATGGTTCTATAACATCTCACTATGCTGATGGACGGTGAGTGTAATGGTGTTGGTGGGGGGGTTCTTGATGAAGGGGGTAGTTTAATAAACATAATATTGCACATGTAATTGTAGATTAATGATACCAAAATAAATTATTTAAAAAAATGAATTTTGGCGTTTGTTCCCTTGTTTCATTTCCAAACCAAATCTGTCTTTAATGTATCATGATTTATTATTGTTGAATAACAAATATTAAAATATTTTCCCAAGCCATTTTCATGAGTATAAGATTTTATCTAAAACCTCTTCTTCAAGGAAGTAACTTTAAATATTAAAAATAAAGTCCTTTGAACTACCTAGTATATCCATGGTTGTTCATCTATTTCATGCATCATGAACAGTATTTATATTGAAGTAATGTTCCTTTTTATGACTAACTTGACATATCAGTAAGTAATTTTCACTTTTTTTATACATTTAGTTAAGTTTAGCCCAATTTTCAGCCATACTTTCTTAAAGGTTTTTTAAACTATTGTATTATTTGCTTTGTTTATTCACCTAAAACTCAAGCCCAGTTTAATGAATTCTATAAATCATTGTACTGGTAGAGAAGATTCTCTTGTTTGCTGTCATTAAGCTGAGTTGCCTGTAGTTTAGCTCAGCAAAGTCCATCTCAGTTTAGTACACCAGTGATCCCTTTGAATAGCCATCTGGTGCAGAGTTTTGCAGAGCTCGCCTGAGTTTTCAGCCAGCTACAAGCTCTGCCAGCTGCATGGTCAGGATCACTCTGCAGTGGGTTTTTCGTTTAATGTCATTCTACCTGCTCCAATCTGTGTGTGTGTGTGTGTGTCTGTGTGAGTGAGAGAGAGAGAGAGAGGGAGAGAGAGAGGGAGAGAGAACGAGAGACAGGGGCTGTGTGAGTGCATGTCTTTTTTAGTTATTCCCTACTTAGCAGTGTGTCTAGAATATTCAAACTGTTTGTCAAGGAAGTTTGATTCTGGGGTATTTAAAGAGCCTACAAAGTTAAGACACCCCTTATTATAAGAAAATAAATTATTAATCATTTATTATCATTATGCAGCTTATCAAATAGAGAACTTAGTTGTGAAACTTTTGGGTCTTGTATGCCTGGGCTGTCAGGTAGAGTTCAAAAGAGTTAGAAACTAATTTATCTTACTGCATTTGTGTGAATAGGAGGAGTTTCTAAAGAGGTGAGATGTACATGGGGAGATGCATATAGAGATATGTATATATATCAGAAATGCATTTCCTATTTGGCTTGATTCTTTGTACATATACACTTATAAAATATATTACTAAGTGATCTCCATAAAAAATAATATCAAAAGGATCTCTATCTGGTCCTTTACAGAAAATATGCACCAACCGTAAATCTACACTGTCCTGGAAAATGGGAGCTCATCTTATTTTCCCAGTGAATAAATTGTTCATTAAATTTGTATGGCTGTCAAGTATGCTTCGTTTATTGTACTAGAGGATTGTAGTCCCTTGAGAATTAAATTGTTAGCGTGCACAAATGAATTTGAATGGAAAGTTAGGTTATTGGCCAAAATATATCATGGTGACTGGGCAGCATAGATTGTGAAGCACAAAGCTCAGCTGCCCGAGCCCCAGCAGTGTCATAGGGTGGAAGGAACATCAGTCTGGGAATCTTAGCTCTGCCTTTGTCACTGCTTTTCTGAGTTCCTAAGTGAATTTTATCATCTTTGTTTCACTCTACTCACTTTAAAATTGGATCAGGTTGGATTAAATGGCCTCTAGAAGGCTTTCTGGCTCTCAAACTCTGACTCTGTGACATTTAAGAAGGTCTTTAATTGTCTCTAACTGTTGTAATGTTTCCACAGGGTGTTACCTACTGTGGAGAGAGTTCAGCAAGCAGTCTTACCATGGCCAATGTGCCCTGGCATGAGGAAGTGGTACATTTTGTCCGTGAGCTGGTGGATCTGATCCCTGACTATGAAATTGCTTGTGAGCATGAACATTCCAATTGCCTCCTGATAGCTCACAAAAAGGTGAGAATAACTCAGGCGTGCATTCTTCTATCACCCTTACCCTTACTGCGCCTCCTCTTTTCTCCTTATTTTCTGCTTGCCTTACTATAGTGACTACTTATTTGCTACCTTTCCTAAAACAAACATTAAGAAAGCTCTGAATTCTGTCTATTGGGCTCATAAACTCTATTGTGTGACATTTCTTTGTTTTTAGCCCTCACTTCGGCACTTGGAGTGCTTTCTGGTTTGTAATTAGTGCATGCTAAAGAACAAAAGCAAAACACTTTGTAATAGCCTTTACTCCTTTCCCAGAATGTCAAAGGGAAGCTACGATAGTGAACAGCACCCATATAAGTATTTCTGACTCTCAGAAGAAATATTGAGATATTTATCAAATCTTAGATCATTTTGAATCTTAGCCTCTGGAGAAATCTTGCTGGAATTTTGGTTTCCAATTTCTCCCTTTAGTGCTTTTACTAGAGGAACAAATACCCAAATCTAGTACTAATCTAGTAAATAATTACTAGCCAAGGAAAAATTCAGTTCTTGCTAGAAGTAGGCTAAAGTAAGAAAGAAAAAACCCTAATCAGAAGGCCAGTGGTAGAGTAGCTGTTATAACAATATGTCCTTACCGAAATATATGCACAGAAATAATGCAGCATCTGGAATTTGATTCAGAACAGTACATGGTGACAAGTACATGGGTTTAGGCATGGGCTGAGGCTTGGGGAGCCTGAATAATGGATTCACAGAGGTTTGTTATACTACTCTGCCTAGTTTTCTGTTCAAAATCTCCATTAAAAGATGCCTTTTTAAAAAGTGGATTTATTTTTAAGTGGATCTTGATGAACCTTGAAAACATTATTGTAGGTGAAAAACAGCCAGGCATAAAAGGCCACATATTATATAATTCCATTTATATGAAAAATACAGAATACACAAATCCATAGAGAAGTAGAGTAGGTTGGTGGTTGCCAGTGGCTGAGGGAAGAGCAGAGTGGGAAGTGACTGCCAGTTCGTATGGCATTTCTTGTGGTGATGAAAATGTTGTGGAATTAATTAGTGCTGTTAGCTGCACAACTTTGTGACTATACTAAAGTCACTGAACTGTACACTTGAAAAGGCCCAACTTTTTCATATGTGAATTTATCACAATAAAGATAGATTAATACCAAAAAGGTAGTAAAGGTCAAGCTTGGGCTAAGTCTTCTTACTAAATGCTTTTTATACAAGTAAAATCAGGCTTAATTTGAGCATGAAAGGCCTAATTTTCCCTCTCCAAAAACTAAGTGGCTTTCTGAAAAGCTTCTCAGGTTAACTACATTTAATAATATGAGACTTACTCAATTAAAATAGCACCTTCTCTAGTTTCAAGCAAATATGAGGTTAAAAGTCTTCCATGCTTTGGTGGCAGTCAGATTGTATATAGCTGACCTATGGTCTGTCAAACGTAAATATTGTGACAAAAGAATATGTTCAGGGAGCATAAAGGAACAAAGAAATAGAGGCCACCTGGTATTTGAAGTGTTAATTAAAATAGCTATAAGATAATTAACTTACAAAGTAAATCTGAAAAACTAAAGCCAAAAAAACTGTGTTTTATTTTCTAGCTTTTTATTCACTGTTACTTTTTTTAGTAAATAGTACCTTAAAAAAACTCTTTGATTGAAGAGGCAGTGCTCTGGAAATAATCCTGGCAGTGGTGGTAAAGTTCTCTCCTCCTCCATTAAGTCTTTTCTTCACATCACAGCCAAAGAAGTCTTGATAGAATGTAGATCTCTCCTGTTTAGGTGCCTTCTGTGACTTTCCATTTGCTTTTAGTATGAAAATCAAAATCTTTAATACAGCTCCTAGGGCCTTATGTGATTAGACTCTGTCTCTCCAGTTTCTTCTTGAACTACTCTGCCCTCTTTTTCTCCATTTCTCAGACATAAGAGGTCTTATTTTCCCTCTACTTAGTTTGGGAAATATATCATCTTTTCTGTTCTTTCTGTGATTGCGCTAGATATTACTGCATGCATCCTTGACTGATCTAAGTCTAATGTTAAAGAATATTTTTATCCTCTAACTGTGCCAAAGGAGAAGTCCAGAACCCTTAACCTCCACTTTTCCCTTCATGACTCACGTGCTGTTATTGTTACATACATTAAATTATAAATATGTGTAGAGACAATATTGTTATTGTTTTATGTAGTCAATGTTCATTTAGGTTTACCTGCATTTTTAACAATATTTTGCTCTCTATTTCTTTCTGCATTTTTGACCACCATCTGGCATTATTTTCTTTCTACCCAAAAAATCACCTTTTAAAGTTTCCTTTAGTGAGTGTCTGCTTATGGCAAACTCTCAGGTTTTGTCTGAAAATGTATATTTTGGCTGAGTATGAATTTCTAGGTTGGCATTTGTTTCCTTTGAATACAGTAAAGATATTCCCTGTCTCTTAAAATTCCATCAATAATTGTTGGCTCTTGTTGCTCCTTTCACGGTAATCTACCATTTCCCCACTCCAGCTTCTTTCTTTTTAGCCTCTCTCTGTCCACAGGGAGATCTCAGAAGAAGCCAAACAAATAACCAAAACTTGGTGTGATAAGTGCAATAATAGACATAACTACAACGTATAAGCCAACAGAGAGTAGTCTGAGATTGACTTTCGTTATTTTCCTTAATGATTGTTGAGTACCCAATTGTGTCAGGCACTGTGCTGGGTAGTAAGAACACAAAGATGAGTTAAAAAAAAGGGGGGGGGCCTGCCTTCAAGAATGGTACAACAGAAAAATAATACCTGAACAAATGTACCCAAAGTTTTATCAGATGGAAGAATAGAATGGAGCCCAAAGTGGGTATATTTGAGACTATATGGTACTAATCAGGAGAGGCTTCACAGAGGAGTTTCTGTTTGACTGGATCTTAAATGACGGCCAAGGTAGGAAGGACATTTAAGCAGGAAACAGTACAAGAAAAAGTCCCTGGAGAATTGCAGAGGCATGGAACACTGGAGAACTACAAACAGTCTGGTATGGATGCAGGTCAAGAGGAGGGTTGAAAGGAAGAGAAGGGTTGAAGGGAAAAGAAGGGAGATTATTAGGCAGGAACAAGACCACTGATGGCATTGAATGGCATCCTATGTGTTCTTTCTCCTAGTGAGTATAAGCAGGCACTGAAGGGTTTTAAGTAGGGGAGTGACACAGTCATAGTTGAATTCAAGAAAAATTTCTCTAGCAACATTACAGAGAATGAATTTCAAGACTGTAAGACAGAGAAATCAATTAAAAACTGTTATAATAGTCCAGCAGTCCAAGGGTAAAATGATGAGGGTCTGAAACAAAGGACAGAAGAAGGTGGTGGATTTGGCCAGGTATTAAATGTAGGCTATTAAAGAGTGTGAGGACTCAAGCATGGCTCCCCGCTTTCTGACCTGGGTAAATGGATGATAGTGATGGTGTCTCTCACTGAGGCAATGTTATTTGCTTTTTGTTTTTATTTGCTTGTTTGGGGATATGGGGGTAGAGAATGGTTAAGATCACTGCAATACCAGCAAGAAGTTCTAGTAAGGATATCTATATCAGATTGTGGAGTTAAGATTATAAAAGGTTGGGCTTAGGAAGCATCAAGTGAGAAGAAGGTCATGGTGAGTACTCCTGAGTGCCCACTCTAAGGCATACCTAGTTCAGAAGTTCTCAAACTTTCCCATTCATGGTTTCCTAGTGCCTCAGTCATTTTTTCACAAGAACTGTAGATTGAAAGAAATACCTAACAGTTTTATGTATTATGACATAATTGAAAGAAATGTAACATAACCTCATGTTGAACCTGTGGACTATCTCAAGCTAGTAGTTTCTGTGTGTCCAACAGATGTCCAGTATCACTGTATTTCCCTCCAAATTAAAAATATCCCAGTGGGTACTCTGCATTCACAGTTTGGTAACCATGACTCTAAGGAAACAATATAGCCACCCATACAAAGTGAAATAGCAATCTCATTTGGATTATTTCCAATTATGTATTTTCTGGTGCTTCTTTTCCTTTTTATGTTAATATCTAAGTATTCACACCTCATAATTTTCCAGTCACTTCCTACTTATGAAGTAGTCACTTCTCATACCTGGTACATTGGCTCTTTTGATGTACAAGCTGGGAAAGGTCACCTGAAACCAGAGAGGTCACAGTCATCAAACAACTGTTTATCATTCCCCATTTTCTCAGGAGATTGCTCAGTTATTTCTGCTAGTAATCTCAGGGCCTCTGAGTAAGAGTACAATCTGCAGTTGTGCTGAAGGACTGCTTTCTTACTGTTATTCCAGAAGACAGCCACGAAAGAAAGCTGAATACTAAACCTTTTTATTTTGAAATAATTGTAGATTCATAAGATGCTGTAAAAATAGTACAGAAAGATCTGCGTACCAGCCCTTCACCCAGTTGCTCCAGTGATAACATCGTACATGACTGTACATCTTTCTCATGCTACTGCTTTAGAGCCAAACCCACCCTCTACCCCCAACTATGCTTAAGCTTTGGCAACCATGAATCTGTTCTCCACCTCTATGATTTTATTGTCTTGCGAATTGTATATAAACAGAATCACAGAATATGTGACCTTTTGAGATTGGCTTTTTCTCACTCAATGTAATGCCCTTGAGATTCATCTGACTTGCTGCACGTGTCAACAACTTTTTTTTTATTACTGAGCAATATTCCATGACTGGGTAATATTCCATCCAAAGTACGGGTGTACCTTGGTTTGTTTAACCACTTACCTTTTGAAGGACATTTTGGTTTTTCCCTGGTTTTAGCTATTACAAATACAGCTGCTTTTATTATGCTTGTACAGGTTTTTGTGTGGACATAGCTTTTATTTCTCAGGGATAAATGCCCAGGAGTACAATTTCTAGGTCATATGTTAAGTGTATATTTCAGGTTTTTTTTTTAAAGACACTGTCAAACTGACAGAATGGCTGTACTATTTTACGTTCTTGGCAGCGATGTGTGAAAAATCTAGTTTCTCCATACCCTAACCAGTATCGCATTTTTAAGTTAGATGTTCTAATAGGTTCGTAGTGATCTCATTGGGCCTTAATTTGCATTTCACAAACATGATCTGTCTCTCCATTTATTTAGATCTTTGGTTTCTTCAATGAGCATTTTATAGTTTTTAGCATATAAGTCCTGTGCTTTGATAGATTTATACCTAAGTATTTCTTTTCCTTTTTGGCAGTTATTATAAATGGCATTGTATTTTAAATTTGTTTAAAATTTAAACATGTTCATTGCTAATATATAGAAATACAATTATATTTTGTATATTGATCTTATATCCTGCAACCTTGCTGAACTTACTTGTTAATTCTAGGAGGATTTTTGGTAGATATCTTGGGGTGTTCTCCATAGGCCATTATGTCGTCTGCAAATAGGGATAATTTTTTCTTTTCCAATGGGCATCTCTTTAATTTCCTTTACTTACTTTATTACACTGACTATGATTTCGAATACTTTATTGAATAAGAATGGTGATTTGGACATCCTTATCTTTTTTTCCTGATATTAGGAGAAAAGTGTTTAACCTTCTATTATGTAATTTGTTATTAGCTGTAGGTTTTTTACGCATATTCTTTTCCAAGTTGAGGAAGTTTCCCTCTATTCCTAGTGTTTTGAGAGTTTTTATTATGAATGGATGTTGAATTAAGGGAATGCTTTTTCTCAATTGATATGAACATGTGATGTTTCTTCTTTTATCTGTTAATGTTATGAATTTCATGGCCTTTTGAATATTGAACCATCCTTGCACCCCTGAATAAACCCTACTTAGTCATAGTGTATATTTCATTTTCAATGTTGGATTCTGTTTGCTAATATTTTATTAAATATTTTGCCTCTCTTTTCATGAGGGATATTCATCTGTAGTTTTCTGTTTTTATACAGTTTTTGTGTGACTTTGGTAATAGTAAAACCAACCTCAAAACAGGGTGGGAAATGTTTCCTTCTCTTCTGTTTTCTGGGAGGGATTGTGTAGAACTGGTGTTAATTCTTCTTTAAATATTTAGTAGAATTTTCCAGTGAAACTATCTGCGTTTAGAGAGGTATTTGGAAGGAAGTTTTTAAGTTATTAATTACATTTCCCTAATATTTACAGGGTATTCAGGTATTCAGATTATCTTTGATTTTGGTGAGTTGTAGTAGTTTGTCTTTTCAAGGAATTGGTCCATTTCATCTAAGTTGCCAAATTTATGTGCGTACATTGTTCATAGTATTATCTTATTTTCCTTTTGATGTCTGTACAAGATCCCATTTTATTTCTGATTTGGGTGATATATGTCTTCTCTGCTTTATCTTTGTTAGTTTTTTTTGTGTTTGTTCATTTTATTGGTCTTTTCAAATAACCAGTTTTTTGTTTCACTGCTTTTCTCAATTTTTTGAATTTCAGTTTCATTGATTTCTGCCCTTATTATGCTCTTCTTTCTGTTTACTTTGGGTTTCTTTTGCTTTCCTTTTTCTAGTTTCTTTACATGAGAGCTTAGATTATTGACTTTTCCTCTTTTCTAATGCAAGCACTTAATGCTATATACATGTTCCACTTTAGCCCATGTATTATTTAAAAGTTTGTTGTTTAGTTTCTTAGTGTTTGGATTTTTTTCTGTTGTGTTTCTGTTAATAATTTCTAGTTTGATTCTGTTATAGTCAGAAAACACAGTCTTCTCAGTTCTTTTTATTTACTGAGGTTTGTTTCTTGGGCCAGAGTGTGTTCTATCTTGGTAAATGTTTTGTGTGTGCTTGCTAAGAATATTTATTCTGCTGTTGTTGGGTGAGTGTTTATTTAATCCTGTTGGTTAGTGGTTGGTGTTGAGTTCTTCTGTATCCTTGCTGATTATCTGTATTATTTTATCAGTTGTTGAGTGAGAAGTGTTTAAAGTTTCCAACTTGTAATTGTAGTTTCTCTGTCTTCTTTCAGTTCTGTCAGTTTTTGCTTCACGTATTTTGCAACTATGTTGTTTGGTGCATATGTATTCAGGATTTCTGTATCTTCTTGGTGGATTTAATCTTTTTTCATTATGTAATCTCTCTGTTCCTAGAAATTTTCTTTGCTTTGTAGTCTACTTTATCTGACGATAATATAGTCACTCTGCTTTCTTTTGATTGATGTTTGCATGGTATATTTTTTTCTGTCCTTTTCATTTCAGCCTACCTTTATCACATATTTAAAGTGAGTTTCTTAGAAACAACATATAATTGGGTCATGCATTTTTAATGTACTCTGCCAACCTATTTTAGAGTTCCAATTCAGTTTATACCTAGTGTTGCTGAGTTTATATCTTTATATAGACTTTTTAGTAGTTGCTCTAGATATTAGATTATACATATAAAGGACAAGTCTACTGTTATTAACATTTCACTAGTTTGACTGAAATGTAGAAACCTCTCTCTTAATGTCTCTTACCGTCCCTTTATAATGTCTTAAATGTTTCCTGCACATATGTTGAAAATTATATCAGATAATGTTATAATTTTTGCTTCAACCATCAAATATAATTTAGAAAACTCAAGAAGAGAAGAAAAGTTGATTTTGCCATATTTTTACTTTTTCTGTTATTTTTTTTTCCTCCCTGATGTTCCACATTTCCTTTGGTTTTTTTCTCCAGCTGTCTGAAGGACTTCTTTAGCAATTCTATTAAAGCTGGTGTGATGCAGCTAGTTGTCTTAGTTTTTTCACCTGTCTGACAATGTATGAGTTTCTTCTTCAGTCTTGAAGATATTTTTGCTGAAGATTTCTGAATCAATGGTTCTTTCCTTTCAAGGCTTCTTTCTGGCTTCTCTGGTATCTAATGAAAAATCCTGTCATTCCTCTCACTCTGTTTTTCAGATTTCTTGCTTCTCAGATCTTTAGTTTTCAGAAGTTTGTATATAATATGTTTGTCTTGGATATTTTTGGGTTTGTCCTGTTTGGGATATGCTCACCCTCTTGAATCTGTAGGTATATGTCTTACAAATTTTGGAAATTTTCAGCCCTTGTCTCTTCAAATACTTTTTCAGCCCCACTCTCTTTCTGTTCTCTTGGGGCTCTGATGATGCAAACGTTAGATCTTTTGTTGTGATCCCACATGTTTCTGAGGCTTTGTTCAGGCACTTTCTATTGTTCAGACCTAAAAGTTCACTGATTCTTTCTTCTGTTTTCCCATTCTGTTAAGCACAGTCATTGAATTTTATTAGTTTGGTTATTATATTTTTGAAATATAAAATTTCCATTTGATTCTTCTTTCTTCTGTTTAACTTTGTTTTTAACTTGTTTCAATGTTTATAATGTTTATTGAAGCATATTTATGATGGTTGATTTAAAATTCTCTCAGATAATTCCAACATATATATCAACTTGATGTTGGTATCATTTGATTATCTCTTTTTATTCAAGTTGAGATTTTTCTGTTTCTTAGTATGACAAATGATTTTCGTTTTTATCCTAAACATTTTGGATATTAAGTTATAAGACTGGATCTTATTTAAATCTTCTGTTTTAGCAGTCCTCTTGACACTCCATCAATGGGGATGGGATATGGAAGGGTGTCACTTCATCACTGCCAGATAGATATAGAAATCTAGTTCCCTACTCAGCCTACATTGATCTACTGGGAGAAGGGTGCCTCATTATTGCTATGTTGGGAGTGGAAGTTCAGGCTGTTCCCTCAGCCCCCTCTGATACCACTCTGATGAGGAAGGGAGGACCACCTCCTTACTGCTCCCCACTGACATTGTGGGATGGAAGTGGATGCTTCATTGCCTCTGGGCAGCAGTGAAATCCTGGCCCCCTCCTAAGCTTCCTCTGACACCATTCTCTGTTGTGGATGTGGAGAGGCCCCTACTGCTAGACAGAGGTGAAGACCTCCATGCTCCTTACAGAGTCTCCCGCAGAAAGGGGGTTAGTGTGGCAGTATTCTCCACTCCACCTTCCCTGACACCTCCCTAGCAGTGGAGGGCAAGGGTACAGCTCAGTACAGCTGGGTAAATGTGGAAGTCTGGGATCTCCATGAGGTATTTACTGACTGGGATGAGAATGAGGCCAGTTTTTCTCGTGGCCTACAGTAGTTATTGTCCAAAAGTTTTCTGTCTTGCCTGGCTATCCTATTTCTGGTCCTTTGGCTAGGGAGAGCAGGCTTTACTTGAGGCTTTTAAGTTTTTTTTTATTGTTTGTACCCACTGCTGTTTCTAGATTGCAGGTTTCAACCAGGCTTCTAGATTCTAGCACCCAGACCAGGCTTCATGAAACACAGTTAAAGCCCAGTGCACCACTGTGTTGTTCCTCAGGTCCTGAGCACCCTGCACAGTCCACCTTCTTATACCGACCTTTCAGAGTCATCTTGTATTTGTTTTATATATAATATCTAGGGATTTTAGCTGTACTTCGTGGGAGAAATAAGTAGTAGAGCATTTACTCTATCTTGCCCAGAACCAGTGGCCTTATGACTATATAATTTTGACATTTATAGTTTTTGGTTTAATATCACCCCAAGTGAACAATAATGCTAGTACACTTGGCCCTGTTTGTTATTAGATTACTCCCACATAAACTCATTTTTAAAAACTTAAGTTAAAAATGTCCCCCAATATGGTTGCAAGGCTGCCTCTGCAGTATTAACTAGACAAGTTTTCCTGAAATTTATATGAAAACCTTTTTACTAATCCTAATCAGAGCCCATCAGATCCTACTTAATAAGTAGGCTAGCAATTTACAAATGGAATGCCTTTTTAAGGGTATTAAAAGCAGAGATATAACCAAAAGACAAACAAAAGAAATGGGAAAGGATAAAAACAAAACCTAAAGAATAGGTAAATCCACAAAATAGATCATTTAGTCCATAAACTGAGAGTGGATATCAACTATTCAATAGCCTCGTTGTTTATGCTGCCAATTCCAGGCTTATTGTTTCTCTGCTATATTTTTGAATCATATGACATCTCACAGAGCACACAAGAGAAAAACCTAAACATTTTATTTGATTTGTAATGGCTTTTCACAGTGAAGTCCATCTCAGCCGCATTTCATGCCCACTCCCTGGGCCTTCACAAGACACTGTCATGTCGCTTCTTTCCTCTGCATTTGCCCAAGATACCTCTTCCTGAAGTACCCTCATTACCCTACCCCAGTTCACCTGGTGAATTTCTGCTCTGTAAAACTGTAAAAAAAAAACCTTCTTGGGGACACTTCTCTCAGATCTGTGTGCACATATATAAGACTGCCTCCTCTAAGAAGCTGTGGGTTCCTAAAACACAGGACTGTGTTCCCAGCACTTCCTAGAGTACCTGGTACATACTAGAGTCTCAGTGTTTGTTTAGTGAATGAACAGCCTTCTCACCTTCATGTACATTCCTTTTCATTGTCTTGCCTTCTGAAATCAGAGAAACTGTTCCATCTTCACTCCCGATTTTGGTACCTGCTTACCTTCTTCCTTATCACTTGTTCACTCATTCATTTATTCAATAAATATTTATTCTACTGAGTTTGCTATTGTATAGGTCATCAGTGACCCCCTAGTTGTTTTCCCATTCACCATTCCTTCCTGTTTTTCTGCAGCAGGAAACTGATGCTCATCCATTCATGTTAGGTATCTCCTATCTACTGTACTGTGTACTTTTCTGATTCTAGGAAAGTTGGCTACAAGAAGTAAGAACATTGCCATAAAATACAGCATTGAAAATCCCCCAGTTGTGACATTTCTTTACCCATTTTAAAAATTAAAAATTTTCTTTGATCCAGTATACTGTATAGCTCAGAATGTAAGGCACACCTTAAAAAAAAAAATTCTGGAGCAATCCCAAGCATTGGTTGAATATTCACATTTTGATGACCTTTAAAGATCCTGCATTAAATTTGTAAGATTTTTACAACATGAAATAGCGTCCAGAGAATCCATTATATTCTGTATTACCCTTTCTGTACCTAGAATACTCTGCGGTCACATGCAGTGATCTTGTCATTGCTGTATGCTACATCACTTGTAAATCATTTCTTAATTATTATAGTGGAATATTTTTTAAATGTATGATTATTTTTTAATATCTCTATAGACAGTTTTGTAAATTAGACTGTAAGTAAAGAGTTTGTGATATTGATATGAGGCAGGTTCTTTAGTGGATGGGAGAGTATATGGAATAGAAAGTTCAGTGCATTTCTCTGACTTTGAACAAAGGAAAGAATAAACAGACTCACATTAAAGTAAATGAGTCAGCATATTTTAGTTTCAAGGGGTTCAGCTCAGGAGACAAAGAGATGACTACAGTTGCCTGCAGGAGACAGTCCACAAGAGGAGGGTGGACCTGTTTGTGTCTTGGAGGGGGTGGCTGGGATAAGGAGATGTGGTTAACCTTCTGCTTGTGGGTTTCCAGCCTAGCAGCTTAAATGTAGTCTTGGTCCTTTCAGTCTGCAAACTAGTAAGACCATGATGAATCCATTACACTTTGATAATTTTAGCAGCAGTGAAGTCACCTGTACATATTGGTGATACCCTATTATAGTAGATTTCTGCCACTGGGAACCAAGCAGTAGGTTATATGTATGGCTTGCAGAATCCACATAGCGTTGTTTTAAAATTTAATTCCTAACTTTAAAAAATAGACATTTTAGTACAGTTAGGGATTTACAGAAAAATTGAGAAGACAGTACAGAGAGTTGCTGTTTGCCCTGGATTTGCCCCATTGTTAACATCTTTTTAATGATCCAGTATTGATACATTATTATTAATGTTCATAGTTAGATTTCCTTAGATTTTACCTAATGTCTATTTCTGTTCTAGGACCTCATTCAGGATAACACATTACATTTAGTTGTCATATCTTTTTAGGCTCCTCTTAGCAATGGCAGTTTCTCAGACTTTCCTATTTTTAATGACCTTGACAGCTTTGAGGAGTACTCATGAGGTATTTTGTAAGAGGCACCAGTATTGAAATTTGTCCCATGTTTTTCTCATAAGACTTGATTACAGGTTTTTAGGAGGAAGGTCACAGAGGTAAAGTTTCATTTTCATCATATCATCTCAAGGATGCATACTGTCAACATGATTTATGACTATTGTTGACCTTCACCAGTAAGCTGAGATAGTGTTTGTCAGGTTTCCCACTGTAAAATTACCCTATCCCGCTCTCTTTCTATAAGGTACTATATGTAGCCCGTATCTAAGGAGTGAGAGTTACGCTCCACATCCTGAGGGAGAATAGCTACCTAAATTATTTGGAATTCTCCTGTACAGATTTGTCTCTTCTTCCCATTTATTAAATTATTCAATCACTTTATGTCAGTATGGAGTCATGGATATTTATTTTATACTTTGGGTTATAATCCAATTCTACTTTATCTCTTTTGTTGCTTAAACTGTTCTAGCTTTGGCCACTAGCAGCTCTTTGTTTTGGCTCCCGTGCTTCTTGACACACATCATCAATGTTGGGGGTAAGGGAGGTATTTGTTTCTGTTTGTTTTGAGCATTGCCTTATTTTCTGACATGGCAAGATGCTCCAGTAGTCCTGGCTCCTGTTATTAGAGAATGGTGTTAGAAACCAAGATCTGGGTGAAGGTGTGCTTGTTGCTACTGGGGTGTCCTTTCTCTTAGGCCCTCTCAGATGGCAGAACAAAAATGTTTTTGTGTGTAGCCTTTGTATATACACATGTCTGTAAGTATTTCTATATGTAAGCATTTGTACCTATTTTAAGCTAAACATACTGATTTCTCAAACTCTAATCCATTACCACTTGAGTCATTCTAGTCTCCTCTCCTAGCTTATTTGTAAATTCCTATTCAACAGTGAGAAACTTAGCTCCTATTATCAGTCATCTATTTACTTGCTTGCTCAGTTCCAGTTTGCATGTATAGCAGTATCATAATTTTAAACCCTAGAATACAGAGCATTTGTGTAGTTCCTTTTGCCTTTGGCCTTACAGGCTCCACTCATTTCCAAATTATTTAGGTCAGCACCATTTCCTCTCCTTCAGTGAAGATATTTCATACATTTTAAAAAAATTAAAGCATCATTAACATATAATCTTATGTTGGTTTCACATGTAAATCACAGTGTTTCAACAGTCCCTGTGATCAGCTTATATTGTGATTGCAAATTATTGTGCCTTTTATTCTCCTCTTCCTCCCCCTCCTGCACCTACCCGAACCCCACTCCCTTGGTAACCACTAGTCACTTCTCAGTGTCTATGAATTTTCTGCTGTTTTGTTCCTTCTGTTTTGCTTTGTTTTTTATATTCCACAAGTAAGTGAAATCATATAGTATTTGTCTTTCTCTGCCTGGCTTATTTCACTGAGATAATACCCTCTAGATCCATCCATGTTGCAAATGGCAAGATTTCTTTTCTTTTATGGCTGAATAATATTCCATTGTGTATATGTACCACATTTTTATCCATTCATTATTGATGGCTACTTAGGTTGCTTCCATAGCTTGACTATTGCAAATAGTGTGGCAGTAACATATGGGTGCATATGTCTTTTTGAATCAGGAATTTTGTTTTCTTCAGGTAAATGCCTAGGAGTGGAATTGCTGGGTCAAATGGTATTTCTATTTTTAGTTTTTGAGGACCCTCCATACTGCTTTCCACAGCAGTTGCACCAATTTGCATTCCCACATAATAGTGTAGCGGAAATTTTCTCTGCATCCTCAACAACTTTTGTTCTTTCTTGTCTTTTGGATAGTGGCCATTCTAACTGATGTGAGGTTATAGCTCATTGTGGTTTTAATTTGCGTTTCCCTGATGATTAATGATGTGGAGCATCTTTTCATATGCCTGTTGGCCATTTGTATTTCTTCTTTGGAGACGTGTTCAAGTACTCCACCCATATTTTAAAAAGGTTATTTGTTGTTAGGGTGCTGAAGCATATGAGTTCTTTATATATATATTTTGGATGTTAACCCCTTATCAGGTGAGTCATTTACAAATATATTCTCCCATACTGTAAGATGCCTTTTTGTTCTGCTGATGGTGTCCTTTCCTATACAGAAGATTTTTAGTTTGATGTAGTCCCATTTGCTCATTTTTTATTTTGTTTCCCTTGCCCAAGGAGATGTGTCCAGGAAAAAATTGTTCTTGCTTATATTCAAGAGATTGTTGCCTACGTTTTCTTCTGAGAGTTTTGTGGTTCCATGACTCACAGTCAGGTCTTTGCTAGTATAATTTTTATCTGGATGGGGAGAAGTATTCCTGATGCTTACTTCATCATCTTCCCAGATCCTGTACTCCTGTGTTTTTAAAATTTGTACTTGGTTTAATTCTGAAGTGAATTGACATTTCTATCCTTGTTCAGTACCAGTACAAGGACTTCCCAGTACTCTTTTCTGAAATTAATGCTTGTGATGAATCCATATAAATCCCACTTTCTTGGTTCCCCTTTGCTTCTTGCACTGTGATTGTTTTGGCTGGGTACAGTTTCTTGCTGAAGTGAATGGTAAATTTAGTGATTTTTCCACCTGAAACACCTTTACTTCACTTTTGTGCTGTTGTATGATAGGTATCAGAGTAGAAAACTCTTCAGCTGAGGTATTTCCTGCTAGTATTTTGAACATATTATTCTGTTACCTTCGAGTATAATCTTGTCGTTATTTTCTAGCATTTTTCACCACCAATGAAATGTCTGTTATCATTCCTTAGTTTTGGTGTCTCCTGGTACTCAACAACCAGTAACATTTACTAAGTTCACCCTGATAGCACTATGCATTCATTAATTCATTTAATCTTTACAAAAATATTGTATTGTCACAAATACTATTTTTCCTTATATTCCAAAGGAGGAAACAGATTAAGAGAGAACAGTATTGTCCAGGGACAAATAGGGCAAGCTAGAATTGAATCCCAATTACCACTGTCTCTTAAGTGCTACAAAGCAGTCAGACAAGATAGGGAAAGAGAAGTGTCCACTGAAACAGGGTGCAGATGCCCCATCCCAGCTCACCAAGAAGCAGTCTCCTTGATCTCCTCCATGATCATTAACTCTGAGACAAAGTCTTTGCCAAATGTGAGCTCTTATAGGTGATTAAGCACTTATCACAGAGACCTCCCTCTTGGACGTAAATTCACAACCTATAAAGGGAAGGAAGGAAGAGCTCTCACCTCTCTATGCCCTCCCCCTTGGGATAAGAAGGAAATTGTGTGTCTCCATTTAGGTTTTGTGTAGTATTCTCTTCATAAAACCTACTGGCTGAATATTTTTCTTCTGTGGTACATGTGGAACTTAACCTTTTCAGAGGCCTGATTGCTCCCAGTACTTCCTTTCAGAAAAATGTCAGAGAAAATTGTCATTTTTCCGACAGTGCTGAGAAGACTTAGCTCTACTCCAACAAAATTGGAGATTAAAATTGAAACTCCAAAAATTGAGATTTCAGATTTTAAAAAATTTAGTTACACTAAGATATATCTGGAATTCAATTGCATTATTGTAGTTTTGCCTCTCAAAATGGCTTATCAGGCAACTGTTGCCATGCGAATTCCACTTATCATCAGTAAATTCAGAAAAAGGTGGCAAACTTTCTGGGCATTCCACTGTAGGCAATCAGGTGTACTTTGAAATCCATGTGAACTTTGCCTCCTCTTACCCAAAGAACAAATAGTGCACTTGTAGCTACTGTAGGCAAGGACAAAATACAGAAATCTGAGAAATTAAAAAGTACTATTGTAGCACTTTTTTTTTTTGTATTCCAAAATCACTTCTTCCTCAAAGCACCCTGGGATTTCCTCTCCTCCTTCCTAATTAACATGTACTTCTGAGTTATGAGAAGGCCTGGCAGTGCCTCTTTGATCCATTAACAGTACTTTCCCAGTTGTTTGGTTCATAAGTATTACTGCATGTTTAGAGGTCCCAGCTTAGAAAATAATTGATACTAAGTAGGATGATATAAAAGCCTTTCTTAGGAGCGCAAAAATTTTGAATGATATATATGAGTCTTTTTGTTGGTATTCTTTTTTATTTTATATTATTCTCCTTTGTCCATTAAAAGTGGACTTTGAGGTCTGATTGTAATTTTACTCAAAGAGAGGGCTAACCTTTGCCCTCAGTTTCTAGGAGGTGATTTCTAAGCTCTTGGGATGTCCTGCCTGTTACGAGTATCTTTGTTTACATGGGGGCTTTGGGCCATACTGGGTGGTCTCCAGTATGCATGATTTAGGGTGGGGGCTTTGGGCTACACAGTATCTTCTCAGACTACAGAGGAGCTGGAAATTAAATCAGCCACTCTGCAATCAACTACGTGTAAGTGACCAAGTCCCAGTAAGAAACTAGACATCAAGGTGAGCTTCCCAGGTGGGCAGCACCGCATGCGTCTTCTCACACACTGTTGCTGGGTGAAGTCAGCGCTGAGCCCAGCTCCAGTGGGAGAGGACAGCCAGCAGCTACGCACATGGAGCTCTCCTAGGCTCTGCCCCAGGAGCCTCTTCCCTCAGCTGATTGTAACCTATGTTCATAAGCTGTAATAACTGCACTGTGAGGATTAACAGCTTTCAGTGAATTCCGTGGATCCTTCTAGTAAATTGTCAAAACTAAAGGTGGTGTTGGGAACCCCTAAATTTGGATTGGTGGCAAAAGTGAGAGTGGTTTTGGGGACTCCTGAACTTTGTACTCGTATATCTGTTTACAAATCCCAGCCTCACCATTTCTCATTTTTCTTATATGCAAAACAGGAATAACTGCTTACAGGGTTGTCATGATAGCTAAATAAAGTAACATACATAAAACATCTAGGCAAGTGCCTTGCCTATAGTCTTAAAGGCGTTTTTCTAAAAGTGCTGCTTATTTTATTTTTCAATAAAGAATACTGTAGTATCATGTGGAGGAATACTTGTACAAAATACCTCCAGTGGTGTTAATAAATGGCTCTTGATTTGTTCTTTTCAGCTCATATGCAGCATTTCCTCCTGATTTTATCTCTTAGATGTATAGAAATTGATGCCTTTGTGTTATTAGAACTTTCTGATACAATATAAATACAGGATAGGTACTGTACTTGTAATTCAAAAGTAGAATAACTTCATCAGCACATAGTTGGGGCAAGTGATTGGGAAGGAGGCCAAATGCTAAGAATTTTTGTTTGTGACATTTTGAGTTTGAAGTAGCTGTGGATCTTCCATGTAGACTGGTCCATATAGAAGACACAGTGAAACTAATAGGAAGTCAGTTCTTCATTTATAAAAAAAGAAGCAAAATGCTTGCCTATATTACTAGAAACCAGTTAAGGTAATGGGAAGACTTTCATTATGGCAGTTTTATGTTTTAATTATAATTTTGCCAGAAGGGATGAAACCTGTGTAAATCAGATCCAGTAAAAAAATATTTCACTGTGAAATACTTGAAAGACATGATGGTTATTATTTCTGTCATTTTCCAGTTTGACAGCTAACAGCATGCGATAGTGTTACAGCCAATGCCATGGGTTCTTGAACACCCTCAAATTTTTATCTTGGCTCTTCCACTTACGGAGGATAGGACTGTTGGCACATGTGTTACTTAGCATTTTTGGACTTTGACTTTTGAGGTCTGCATTTAAGCTTTTGGTTCCTCAGCATTTGCCTCGGAGCAGACAGTCTCCATTGTGCCGTTCCTGGGCAGAGAAGTAGTTAATAGCGCCTTCTCCTCAGTGTGCTCACTGTATAGACTTCATGCTGAGGAAGGTGGAAGTACTCTAAGAATTTGGAATATAAAGATCATTTTCTGTAACTTTTGGATCAAACAAAGGAAGTTATACTTAGAAATATACTTAAGTCCAGGGTAAAAAAAAGTTTCCCTTTGCATTCTGAAATACCTGACGATGTGATGGTTATTATTATTTGTTATTTTTCCAGTTTGACCACTGACAGTGTGGAATAATGTAATGACCATGAGCTCTTAAACACCCTTAAATTTGAATCTTGGCTCTTGAGAAGTGGGTAGGACATTTGACACATTTGTTACTTAGCTTTTTTTTGGCTTTTACCCTCATTTGAAAGATGGGATTCCAACCACACGTTTGTAAAGTGGATTATAAAGCTGGAGAAGCAAACACAGTTGGACACATCATAAATATTTGTCATTACCATTGTCATGCACTCTCCTTTCCTCCACCCTGCATTGTTAATAATACACTCTTTCTTTACTTGGATGGATTGGTCATTATTATTTTAAACTTTATTTTTTTGTTCTATCAAAATTCTACATAGAGTTTAAAAAGTCAAAGTTAAAAAAAAATTCAGCAGTTCCTTTTATTCTTCCTTAAAAATATGCCTCTTTCTCCCTCTCAAGCAACAACCATTTTCAGCTTTCCTAGGTGATTCTTTTTGTGTTTGTCTTCATATCTAAATAGCTGCTTAATACTGCTGCTGCTCATTTTATGTTCTCTGTTTGCTCGTTATCACTTTACTTTATACTATGAAAGAGGAGGAAGTCGTCAAAGTAAATGGATGTGTTTAATCCACCATCTTTAATAGGATCTTTGTATCATTTAAAATAAGAACATATTTGTCATTATTCTGGTTAATGAAATTTTCCCTATGTGAAATAGCAAGTAATAAGAAAAACACCTTTTGTACAGCGTTTGATTGATCTAGACAATGGGAGCCCTAGAAATGGCTCATGTGGCTGACAAAGCCACAGATCCTTAGCAGCCTGGATTTATTTAGTCAGGGCCATGCCTTGTGCTTGTGGCATGTTTTTGAGATCACCTATGACCTTTTGAGTTTATCTGTAATTCTGCATAGATTTGCCTTTTCCCTTTCTGCTGGATTTGAGGAATTCTTGAAGCAGGGTAACCTCATGTCTCAGAATGCTTAACTCAGATTCTGTGATTTGGGGTTTCATTCCTATGTTTATGCAACTCTGTCTTTAACATTATTTTTGTGTCAGTCATACTAAATTTTGGCCTTTAGCTTCTGTCTTTTGCATGAAACAGTTGGACTTTTTTCTGAGCTGTCAGTTGTTATTCAATATGATTATTCTCAGATGTCTTGAGAGGGGGCATATATAGATTCAGTTTTGTTTTAGGGGTCTGAAGACTCAGCATTAATTTAAGAATAACCTGCTGGTATATACTGAATGTGTATGTCCCTTCACAATTTATGTGTTGGGAGTCCTAGCCCTCCAGGCTAACCCTCCAGACTGGGCCTCTAGGTAAGTAATTGAGGCTAAATGAGGTAATAGGGGTGGTGCCCTGATCTGATAGGATTGATGTCCTTGTAAAAAGAGATACCAGAGTACCTGTTCCCCTAAACCTTCCACAAACACTGGGAAAGGGCCATGTGAAGCTGTGGTGAAAAGATGGCCATCTGTCAGAAGCTTCATCTTAAGACTTCTAGCCTCCAGAACTGTGGGGAAATTAATTTCTGTTGTTCAAGCCACTCAGTCTCTGGTATTTTGTTATGGTGGCCCAAGCAACTGACACACTTACCTTGTGTTCCAGCTGCTTGGTCTTGTAGTTTGTTTTCTTAGACATTGGCAGTCAGAGTTTCCAGTTGTCAGATTTTAGCTTACAATTGTCAAATCTGTGTAACTAATTTCTTTCATTTTAAGGCAGGTTAGAGGTTTTTGTAGTCAGTAGAGACCAGATCTTCAAACTGCATTAGGAGTTAGGAAACCAAATTACTGGGTTGCAGCAAACAACTTTTTAAATGAAAAACATTGCCTGTAGTTTTGTGAAAGTTGTGTTTCCAGAGAAGGAGTGTGTGTGTGTACTAGACTGAGATATGAAATGTACTTCTTACTCTAGGTTGTTTTAAGAAAAGATTTTTAAGTCTATTTATAAAGACAAGTCTGTTGCTCCAGCCTGAACTAATCTTTAGTCCCATGGCAAATGGTTATTATTAGGGTTTGAGGGAAAAGGAAGACCTAGGAGTGTAAACCCTGAGGGATCAGACTTCTAAAACCCCAAAAGAGACCTGGAAATATAAACCCCAAAAGGGAAAGACATAGAGAAGAGGAGAATATGCTTTTGTGTTTTACTGGGCAGGCAAAGCAGGGAACACCCAAGAGGACTGTTCTAGGAAGGCCGAACTTGTGGGGGGAGCGATTTAGCACCTCTCTCTCTGCACTCCCAAAGCGCCTATGCATAATCTCGCTCACTGCACACACCATGACTTATTATAGTTACTTTAAAAATGTTGTGACTAGGCCAGACTCAGAGTGGGCACTGCGTCAATGCTAAAAGGAGGAAGGAATAAAAGGTAGGCATCATTATTGGCCTCGTTGGACCATCATACACATTAATGACATGTTTACTCCTGCACTAGTTGGGAAGTTACCCCACTTCCAGGTACGTGTGAATATTGTGCCCTCTATCATGAATACACTGTGAGAACAGTCCACTCTATTCTAATGGAGCCAAGACCAACAACATTCCATCCAACCTCTCAAGATGTCTGTAGAATGGGGGAGATTTTTTTTTCATTCTGTGACCTTCTAGATTTGTTAAGAGGTAAGGAGAAAGAGGTGAGGTCCTTATATGTCTTAAGTGACAGTATGAATTATAGCAAGTCTGATGTATTCACAAAGCCACCAGTCTTGGTGGGGTGGATGGGCTGGGGGAGGGAACTACAGAAGCAGTCTTAATTGGTTGTTGGGCAAGTTCAGGGTACATTTAGGTCCAGGGAACTGTGATAGTCTAAGGAGATTTGGGAAGACTTCCCAGAGCAGAGGACATTTATGAAGGACCCTGTGGCATAAATAGGTGTTAGTCAGAGGGAACAGCATGGGAGTTGCATGGGGTGGGGGTACCTCATGAAGAGCCTCCAGATGGAAAGTTGATATTTAGACTATATGTTCTAGATAATGGGGCTCTGTCCTGTTGTGGGGATAGTGATCTCCGGCAGCCTGCAAAAGTTGGAAGCAGCCAAAACTGGAATGAGAGGATCAATCAGCAGGAAGACTTCCGAGTCCCAGAAGTGAGGGCCTGCCCTAGGGTGGTGTTGGGACTGGCTATAGCAGTGCTGCGGAGGAAGAACTGGTGGGCCTGGCCGGCCTTCAGATGTGAGGGCCCAGGGGAGGAGGCACCTTCACTCTGTAGCTGAGGCTCCGCAGCCAAGGATGACAGTGCCTTCGCAGTAGTAGAGAAGAACATCTGAGGGCAGTTGGTCCTGGGAGGGAAAATATTGGGGAGATGGGGATTTTAGATCTTGGGCTGTAGAGTTCATAGAGCCCTTGGGTCACCATTTCAGAGAATGGTCTTATTAGAATAAAATTTCTCACGACTCATAGGTAGACTAAATTTTTCCATGTATTTGGCATTTTTTTCTCCCAGAAAGCTCTTAGCTATTGGGTAAAAATCAGATGTCATTGAAATACATCATATTTTAATATTCTAAGTCCAGGAACCTATATATTTTCAGTGTTCTCTCAGCTAGAATGTGAAATTGTTACTTAATTTGGTTTATAATCAGGGTTTTTAAAAAGATGTTGGGATAACAAAGATTTGTCTGTTTATAAGTATCAATATATTATACATTTACACAAATGAATGCCAAATAGAAGCTTTGAATTAAAAGCTGTCCCAGTTCAATTACTAATTTCTTCAGAGCCTCTTCAGCTTATTTCTGTTTTGTTCATTCCTGGTCATTATTCTACAGTGGCTTTTGAAAGCAATTTTCTTAAAAAGAGTGCAAATTTGATTATCTCCTTTATTGAAATTCTTAACAAGGCTTTCCACTAATGAGATATTATATCCATGTTAGGCCAAAAAGCCTAGTTTGAGTCATTTAGTTATCATTTCAGAATTAGAAGTCATTGATTAAGTCCTCACTAATAACTCAAGCAAAGTTTATTAATGAAAGCTAGATGCTGTTAACACAACCATGAAAATTCATACCAGATAAAAAGTGGCAACAACAGGAATTAGAATTAGCTTGTCCATTAACAACGTGATGATGCCAAAAAATTTAATGAACTTCTTTCAGTGATACTACTGAAGATAAACTTGACCCTCAATTCCAGGGTGTTCTTTATTCCACACCTGGGTCTTCCAGGTCCAGAATGGCAGCAGCCCTAAGGGAAAAGAAACTCTCTGTTGACTATAGTACATTCTGCTTTCATCTGGAACCTTATCTGGAGCATGAAAGGATTTTCTTCAACATGATAGGAGGAAAGATCAGGCCCATTTTTTTATATTTACTTGATTTTTTTTTCTGGGTGTTTTTGCTTCTGTCCTGACTACATTTTTTTCTTTCTAGTTTAAGATTGATAGCGAATGGTGGACATGGATCGATTATAACTGCTTCCAGGAGCTCATCCAAGAATATGAAGACAGTAGTGGATCAAAAACTTTCAGTGCAAAGGATTATATGGCCAAAACTCCTCACTGGGCATTATTTGGTGCCAATGAAAGAGGCTTTGATCCCAAGGACACAAGATATCAGAGAAAAAACAAATCAAAGGATATTTCTGGATGTTGAGGTTATCTGTAGGATTCTGAAGGACAAAAACTAATGGCCCTAGAAGATTCTCAGACTGCACTGTGATTTTTTCAAGGACAAATTATCCAAGTTATATTTCATACAGAGGAGACTGAAAGCTGACATGGGGGTTGGGGAGACAGCATTCACACTTTGAGTGTCTGGGACTCACCCTCAGCATTTCTCTCCAAAACTCAGTTCCTTTCCTGACTTTACTTCTGAGAGGAAAATTGTTTGGGGGAAAATATACAGTCATTATTAAAATTTAACCAACAATTTGAATTATAATTAGTAAGACTCCCTAGAATGCTATTCATGAGAGTTCTGTAAGGAATGAATGTCCAATTCACCTCCCCCTGTGGGCTGTTGGCCTTCTGGATTGTATTTCTCTAAGGTAAGTGTATCTGCTCCCTCCTAGGTCTCCATCCCTTTCTTGTGAATCTTAAGATAACACCTTCTGAAAATCATTTGTCATAATTCTCAATTATTTTAAATACTGCATAGGTTACTTTAAAGTTTTGCTTAGTACTGACGCTTTATGAAATTGAATTGGATCTAAACTTACTAGATCTCATTCTGTTCTCATACAGACTGCCATAGAATGGGCTGGATTATAGTAAAACCTCTGTTCTGTAAGAGAAAGTACCCTGTGATGTCACTGAGTAATTAATCTCACAGACTTTGCACCTGAGGACAGTTTGCTTTTATTTTAAAAAGTCAGAGTTTAAGCCCCATCACCATACAGAAAAGGTCACCACCTTTTTTCGCTCTTGTAGCCTGAGTTACTTAATGCAATCTGTTCTTTAGGGTTTGTTATTTTTTTGGTAATTGAAAACATTATTAAATACTCAGTAGTGTTCTTAAAGTATCATAGTTATTTTTTAAATTCCTTTATCCTAATTAATTAATTAAAATATTTGATGTTAAATAATTAAAATTGATGGTAACAAATATCACAAATAATAATTAATAATAAATCTTTTCTAAAGACGATATTCTCTTTTGAGCATTTATTTTAAAGATGCATCTAGTCCCATGATTCTAAGCCCTTTCAGACTCACCTTCTCTTTATATATTTTTCAACTATTTTGTAACACCTCTATTCTCTACTGAAGTAAAGTTCATAGATAATGTAACCTACCTACTCACTTAGTTGAAAACTAGTTACTTGATTTATTTCTAAGTGACAGAGTCAAAATATTGCTCTCTGTTGTGACATGGGATGGTAACAAATATCACAGAAGTCATATGTTCTTTTTTGAACCCACCACATCTTCAAGCTCAAGTTCTATCTCCTGTTCTGCTGGCTTATGGAGACAGAGATGGGAGTGGTCCAGGTCAGTGAGGCAGGATCTCACTGAAACACAGAAGCATTAGTGCTCATTGAACAGAGATGGAAAAATACCTCAAAGTAGAATGAAGTGTTAAAAAGCAAGAGCTCATGCCAAGGAGCTCCTGCTTGTGGCAGTTAACTGAGTGCCGGTTGTTGGGAAGTGCCTTAGAGGCCACCAGGAGGAGTGAGGTAGGAGGCAGAGCAGTAAGGCTTTGACCATCCCTCACCTCCTTTTCCACCAGGTGGCTCTGCTTTTGTTTTTTAGGTTCCTCTTAAGATGTAACTTGGACAAAGATACTCTGTTGCTTCAAAGAAAAAAGATAGCAAACCCCTCAGCTCCAGAGTGAGCCCTCTTGATTCTATTAATTTTAGGTGCATGAATGATTACTTTCTCTCCTGACTATGCCCAGAAAATGTTTGCTTTATATAAATATACGTGTATTTTAAATGGCATATTAATTCCAGTTCACAGTTACATCAAAAAATTATAAATGCCTAGATAAAATAAAATGGAATCTACATGGAAAATAATTCATTAAGTGTGCTGAGCAGCATATTAAATTAGAAAAATATGGATAGTGTGAAGGTTTTAAGGTGAGCAATTTAAAAAATCGCATTCTAAATGTCCAGTGGAAGATCTTTGGGAGCTTCAGCAAATGATTCTAACATTCAGCTGAAAAATAAGCCAAACTGGTAAGAATAGTTACTAAATTCTAGAAAAATAATTATTAAATGAAAATTGCTTTACAAGATACTAAAACATGCTATCTAAAATAATTAAAACAATATGAATCAAAAGGACAACTTCCAAAATTGTGAAGGATGTTAGTGAACTCATTCGCTCTCTAAAACAATGAAAATATAGGCAAAACAACTAAGATCAACAATTAAGAATTCTGACATTTAACCAAAACTTTAAAACAAACTGAAAATCATCTATTAAGAGAAACTACTGAATCTCAATGAAATTGACTGTTGACTTCTCATCAGAGACATGAAGGCCAAAAGCAGTGGGATGATGTCTTCAAAGTGGTAAAAGAAAAGAATTTCAACCACAAATTCTATATCCAGGTAATCCTCCTTCAAAAAAAGGAGAAATTAAGACATTTCCAGATAAACAAAAAATGAGAGAAGTCATCATGTGCAGACCTGACCTACAGGGAGTACTAAGGGTAATCCTTAAGGCTTTAATGAAAGTACACTGGACACTAAATCAAAACCACATGAAGAAAGAGTTCTGGTAAAAGTATGTAAGTTCTATGATAGACAGTCTAAATTTATTTTTGTTTGTAATCCCGTTTTAAAAGACAACTGCCTAAAGCAATAATTATAAAGATGTAATTTGTATGACAATAGCACAAAAGAGTGTGGAGGGAACAAAGGTATATTGGAGCAACTATTGTCTATCCCCTATTAAAATTAAGTTAGTGTGAAGCCAGAGTAAATTGTCTCGAGATGCTAGTTGTAATCCCAAGAGCAGCCACTAGGAGAATAAATACAAATATGTAGTTTTAAGAAAATTCTACTCCCAATTCCTATTTGTGGGTTTTCTTCCCCCTCACTAAACAAATCTCTAACACCAGCTGGGTTGTCAATTAAATTCTAACACTACCTAGAGATAGCATCAGATTCCACAGGTCTAGAGTTGAGTCCCTCAAGGCTGCTCCTTACCCCAGACACCACTGCAAGTTCAGGTTGTCACTTGTACTCTTGACTGACTGGCTATAGATAGGGGATTCCAATGACTTCCCTCCTCAGGGGTTTAACTTGCTAGACCAGCTCACAGAACTCTGAAACATTTTACTTACTAGAATACTGGTTTATTATAAAAGAATGTAACTCAGGAACATCCAGGTGGAAGACATGCGTAGGTCAAGGCATGGGGAAAAGGCCTGAAGCTGACATGCCCTTTCCAAGATTGCCACTCTCCCAGCACCTACGTGTGTTCACCAACCCAGAAGCTCTGAACCGCATCCATTTGAGTTTTCATGGAGGCTGCATTATATAGGCATGATTGACTTAAATCATTGCCCACTGGTGATTGAACTCAATCTCCAGCCCCTCCTCTCTCCCTTGAGGTCCAGGGTGGCACTGAAACTTGCAACCCTCTAATCACTGGATGGCTGGCAGCCGGCCCTCATTCTTAGGTTACCTACTGAGGTCCAAAAGTCACCTCATCAACGTAACAAAAGACACTCCCTCTCCCACCCCCACTCTCATTGCTTAGGAAATGGCAAGGGTTTAGGAGCTCTGTGCCAGGAACAGGGACAAAGATCAAATATACATTTCTTTTTATAAATCATAAAGAAACAAAGGAATTAAAAAGGTACACGGGAAATATCTGTTTAAACAAATGAAGGCTTTTCTAACAATTTCCTGGATTATACAGATTCTTCTAAGAAACCACTTGCAGATTAAAAAAAAAACAATGTAAGAACTCATAAAGGTCAGGAACTCTGCAGAATATGCTTAAGTATCTAATAATATCAAGCCACATAAAAAAGGCAAAAATGATTTGCATGAAATATGATTGACATCCTTTCTCTAAAAGCTCATGTAATTTAAAACATTTTAAGACTTGACTGTTAAATAAACAAAGAACATAGGACATAAAGTTTTATCAATGCTACAAAATATGAAAGACTTCACTTTCAGCAAAAAAATGCAAATTTTAAAGGGTTTTTTAAAAAATCAAATTAGCAAAGTTTCTGTTGTTATAGTAAGGTAGAATATGGGTATTTCAAAAGCAGCCTGGGAATGTATATGAAGAGCTTTTACTTTTAAAAGACTGATTTAAAGAAAAAAGTTTGTTTAGAAATATTTATTACAGCATTCTACAACAGCAAAACCAGGAAACTGAAATATAAAATGTAGTAGGCATTTAATATTTCTTGAAAGAATGACAACATTATCTTACACCATATTGTCCAGGTAATTCATTCCTTCCACTAATGCTTATTGAGCACTGACTGTGTTCTAGTTGCTGAGGATTCATTGGTAGGTAGAGGAAAAGAGAGTATAATCCTTATCATTATAATGCTGACAGGCAGGCACCAAGACAGAGAGAGGTTCACATAAGTAAGTGTTAACAGCAGACACACTGATGATAAGAGAGGGAGGAACGAGACATTTCCTGGTCAGAGGAGGTGTGCACCTGACTGCTGGGACCTAAGCAAAGAATCCTGATTCCAGAGCTGGAGGTCCAGAAAGAACATGCAGTAGAGGACCAAGCATGTCCAAATGCCATGTGGGACAGGTCGCAGCACCTTCAGTAGCTGAAGGAAGACCACAGTGGCTGGAGGGTGCTGCAGGAGATGTAGAAAAGGGCCAGGCCATGTAGGGAAGCCAGGGGAACACAATGGGTGATGACGGAGGGAGATGCAGGCCAGGCTAGGCCCTAAGAGCAATTGTGCAAAATAACTATGATCAGATTTGCATTTTAATAAGATCAAATATACATTTCTTTTTGTAAATCATAACAAACACAAAGAAATTTAAAAGGTACACCGAAAATATAACTGGGGTTGGACAATGGTTTGGAGAGACCTAAAGGGAAGGAGGTGGTTGGGATGGAGAGCAGTGAATAGATTTTAAAAAGCTCTTAGAAGGTAGCACTACAGATTTGGTCACAGATTGGCTAGATTGGGGTGAGGGAAGGTGGGGAGGAGGAATGAAGGTGCAGAATGACTCCTGGGTTCCTAGTTTGAGAACAGGAAGGCTGGTCGTGCCATTCTCCAGGCTGGCTAATCCAGGAGGGATGGGCTTGCAGGAGAGCCTGTATCCATTGGTGGACATGTAGGCTTTGACTTCCAAGGAGAAGGTGGAAACAGCAGGCAGGAATACGGCTCTGAGGTGGGAGGGGAAATGTGTTAAACATCGTAGGTTATAGTTGAAGCCTAAGGAGGCCTGAGATTACCTAAGAAGACGAAATGAAATGACGAGAGGCCATGCCTTAGGAGCTCCAGCAGGTGGTGGCAGGTAGAGAAAGGAGGGTGAATCGATTGGGGAGACATATAGCTGGTGGGGTCGCAGTACCCCAGGGAGGAGGCCCACCAGGGAAAGACTGGTGGACAGTGCCAGAGGCCAGTGAGGAGTGAGCTACAGAGGCTGACGGAAAAATGTCCTTCGGATGGCGTCATTGGCAACCTGATCAACACTTTTACTGGTATGCTGGCACCATGTGAAAGATTTGAAGAATTTTTAAATGACAGATGACATTTATGGTAAAATGCTAAGTATGAAGCATAGAATACAAAATCATGGATTCATCTTACATCTTAATTAGGTAAAAATCCTATGTATAAAGCAACCTGGCTGAATATGTATTATTTTAATGAAAATAACAACATCAAGTATGAAGAAATTTCATACTTCTTGATTGTCTACTTTGTGGGATAAGCCTCTAAGCTTTTTCCTTAAGTAAGATCCTGAAATTGGAATTCAGTCTATAGGTAGAGTTAAATATATTCAAAACAGCATGTTTTGTCCCAGAAAGATTATTCAATCTTTGCTCTCTCAGTGTGCTGGGTTGTTTTTCCCACTTTTTACTTAAATACAAATGGATGAACTCCTCCTAGGGCACTATTGATTCAATGCAAGCTGGCAGTGACTAATCTTGTCGGCTATTAGCCTGCCTAGTGCTTTTGTCGTGTACTGATTTCTTTTCATTTAATATAATAAAGCACGTTCTTTTCATCATGAGGTTTGAAGATGTTTGGTGCAGTGTCATAAATCCATTGCATTTTCTGGAGGAAAAAGACCCTCACTTGGAAGGAACCCTAGTGCATTTAGACTTCTACTCATTGGTTTCCAGAATTCTAGCAAGTGTTAGAGGAAGAGAAACACGGACAGTGGCCGCAGAACCCAATGTGAGGCACATGTGTGTGCAGATGACTTCTGGGTGGGAAAAGGCAGCCCATAGTTGTAGAAAATCTGAACAAACATTCTGCACATCCTCTAGTTTTCCGAAATTCTTTCCAAGACATCTTGAAGCCCCAGATGACGCCTTCACCTTCCTGCATATTGAGGAAGATAATTAATTGTGCAATTAACGGACTCCCCCTTGAAGACTACTAAAATTTATACTCTGGTTATTGGCTAAGGGGAACTGGATAAAATAACTTGGATTGTTGAAAAATTATTATTTTCAACAACTGGTCCCTCTGCTACTAGGAACAGCCTGCAGTTCCCTGATCTGCCTGTTAGTCAGTGAGAGGGCCTGGGCTGTCCCCCAACACAGGAAGGCCTGCTCAGGAAGGGATTAGGAAATGCCAGTCTCACTTCAGCATTAACCGCCCCCCACCCTGGGCATTGAGTGAGGGCTAGAGAGGTGCCCTAGGGCATCACCACAGGCCAGCGCACTCCAGAGGATGGGGACAGGAACAGTTTCATGAAAACATGACAAACAGGGAAACTTGGACCATTAAAATGGTCGCCGCCCAAACACTGTGTTGAGGGTGATCTGGGCTCAGCAGGAGAGTCCTGAGGTCAGGTGTGAGTCTGAGGGACCCTGGGCTGTCTTACAAGTCGTCCGTGCTGCACACAGAATAGGGATTCCTGGTGACAGGCCCCAAGGCTCTGAGACATTTTGGAACTTGGGTTCCTCTGACTTGTCTCTGACCTGGGTCCTTCCCAGGTGATCAGAAACTAGCACTTGCTCTGGGACTGTTGGCTTCTGATCCCCAGTGTCAGGCCAGGAGCTGGGCCTTGTGTGAAGAGCAAGGCCCTGGTGAGTCAGGTGGAGCCTGTTGGTGGGAGACGGGGAAGTGGACCTGGAGGGGCAGGTGCAGCTGAAAGGCCAGATAGCAGGCTGTGTCCTGTGTCCTGTGCGGTGTGGTTGGGCAGGTGCTGGGCATGGCTGATAATGTCCCTGCCTTGCAGCATTCCCCTGGGCGATGGGCTCTTGTCTTGCCTGTGGCGTACTGCCCAGGGCAAGTTCAGCCTGGATTCTGTGAGACCAAATAACAACAAGAGAATGTTAGGGGTAAAAGAGTTTTATGCCAAGTTTTATTCTCAGAATGGCAGGTTGAGTGCTGGAATCATCTCTGCCTCTGGGGCATTCACAGTCTGTCTCCATCTCCACCTCTGGGCAGAGCACTAGGTGGAGCTCTTTAAATAGCAACATCAGACAATAATGGCTGATTGCCAATAGGTGTGTAAGCATTAGCCCCGCAGAAGGCCAATTACATCATCAAGTAGATCAGGATCAGGTGAAGATCCTGGATGTAAAAACTTTCATTTTCAGTACACTCCAACCCCTCCAGGATTTTCTCCTCACAGTCTTCCTGCCCTCAGTCTTCTGCAATGGTCCCTGTGTGAGAAACCTGGAACATTGTAACAATAAAAATTATAATAATAATAGTTATCCTGAAGCCTGAGATCAGTTGTCACCAAGCGGTCATTCCAGCTATATTTTAACCAGACCCAGTTCATGATTTGCACTTTTCCATGGCAGGCCAGTAGTGGTACTGATAGGGAGCTTTGTGCTTACCCAGTGAATAGCAGTTATTGCTGGGGTGTGTGCTCAATCCGTGAATGTTTAGAGGAGATTAACCTTAAGGGCAATAAGAAACATGCTTTAATGACACTAACATAGGCAAATCTTCTCCATCAGGTAGGACGCATGCAAGAGAGTGGTCCTGTGATAGGACCATGGCATGAAGGGGGTCCTGTCTGGGTCAAGTATACCACACCTTTACCTCTCTGTGTGGAGGTTGCTGAGGGGTCTATGTATGGTGCAATAGGAGGTGCATGTACTAGCTATAAAGATAAAACTACCTGGTAAGACACTTTTACCTTCTGGCTGCTTAGGGTACACTACCATGATCTTTGGGGGCCACTCTGACATTACTCCAGAAATACATAGGAGGCCAGCTTCCAGGCCTTGTCCACAAGATGCCAGGAGGGCCATCACTGGTCTATGGTTTGAAATGTCCAAGGCCACATCCACTGAACCGAGTTTCTGGGGTTTATTGCAGTTGGTGCTGGCAGAAAGATATTATTCTGGTGGCCAGACCCTGGCTTCAATGATTCCTCCTTGGTTTGTACTTGCAGTTGTATAGAGGAGGCATCGATGTATCTTAGCATGTCTATGGCGCTCAGTGCCCCTTACTGGGGCTTCTCATTCAAATGCCATAGCACTGTCCATAAACGGACTGACCATCCCTGTAGACTCTTGGTGTCTGACTTCAGGCAAGATTTTAACAAACCATTGTACCTCTCTATCATGCCTGTCCCAGTAGTACTATATGGTACATAAAACTTCCACTTTATTCCTAACTGTTGCACCCGTTCTTGTAGTGCAAGTCCAGTAAAGTGGGTGCCTTGATCACTCTCAATTACCTGCGGTTGGCCATAGGCTGCAAAGTGACCCTCTAGACCTCTTTTGGTCATTCCCTGGTCTGCAAAATGTGCAGGGAAGGCAACCAGAAGTCCAGTAGCTGTGTCCACACAAGTCATGACATACCGATATCCTTCTGACAAGGGCAGAGGCCCAATATAGTCTGTCTGTCACCTGATGAGGGGTATTATCCCCTTAGCTATTGTCCTATGTAGCTGTGGGACTTAATGTAAGCCCCTTTTAGAACACAAAGAGTACTCCTGCCAGGCTTTGCTGATTCTCCTAAGGTTAAAAGCAGGTTCCACCAATGGGCTACAGCCCACATTATCTTCTGCTCCACATGCAAAGAAAAAAGATGTAGCCATTGGGCTACATCAGGGGCAGGCTTTCCCTCTAGCCAATGTACCTGGCCAATTCATGTGCTTCATCATTTCCTGGGGATGCCAGTGGCAAATGACCTGTCACATGATATACCGTAACTGTTTTAGTCTGACCACAGACCTGTAAGTCTTGCCACAACTCTTGTCCCCAAAGGGGTCAGTGACCAACCAACCAGTTGGCATGGTACCATGTTGGCAGCCACAGAGTCAAGCCTCAATAGCCCAGCTGTCAGTGCAGACAAGTAATGGGGAGAGCTCCTGGGTGATCACAAGCCATACTGCCCACAACTTTGCCCATTGACTGCTCTTCCTTTCCCCATGTTCCATCAATATTGTCTCAGTCTTAGGATGGAAAACTATAGCCTTCTGTTTCAGGGGCTGCCCATGGCTGGAGCCATCTGTGTACCATGCATCTTAGGGTATAGGGGCTCTTCCCTCCTGATAAGGGCTCTCTGCTACTAATGGCTCTAAAGCAAATTCTTCCTGCCTTTCACAAGTATATGTCACTGGCCCCAATAAGCATTGGGGTTTTTCACTGAAGGGGCCAGTAGAGAGGGTGTTACGCTGCTCTAGGTATGTGCTGCACTTAGCCAGTATAGGCGTCTGTGCCACACAACTCTGCAGCTTTTGGGTCCATTCTTGTACCCACCCTGTGATGGGATAGGTGGTTATTACCTTTATCGGGGCTGTTCCAATGATGGGTTCCATAGCCAGCATGGTGTGGTACATCGCAGCCACATTGTTTTTCTATTAAGGTGTACCATACCTCTGCTCCTTTTGAGAGTTGCAACCAGAATCCAATAGGTTGTTGAGTTTGTTCAAGCTGCTACCAGAGACCCCAGCCATAACCATCTTCAGTCACATGAACATCCAGCTTATAGGGTCTTGATGGGTCTATCACACTCACGGCCTGCATGGCCTTGACTGCCCAATTTGCTGTAGTAAAAGCAGATGTGCATGTCTCATCCCAGTCCCACCTGACACCCTTTCATACCAAACGGTATAAGGGCTTCAGAATTTATGCCAAGTGTGGGATAAACACTCTCCAGTAGCCTAGAAGACCCCAGAACTCATGTAACAATGCCACAGGTGTAGGGGTAGGGAAGGCCTGGACTGTATCTATTACTGTTTCTGGGATAACTTTAGTCTTACCCAACCAGACAACCCCCAATAATTTGACTGACAAACCAGGTCCCTGAACCTTCGTGCTGTTCACAGCTCAACCTTTCTCCTGTAGATGTTGCAGCAATCTAGGTGCTGCACCTTCTAGATCTAAAAGACAATCAGATGAGAGCATAATGTCATCAATATAATGGTACAGCTGCACTGGTGGTGGTTTCTCCCATGCTTCCAAGTCCTGGGCTACAAATCCATGACAGATGGTGGGGGCTGTGGAGGTATCCCTGTGGGAGGACAGTGAAAGTCCACTGCTGTCATTCCTACATGAAGGCAAACTGTTCCTGACTTCTCTGCTCTATGTCAATGGAAAAGAAAGATTAGCAAGACCCACAACATAATGATATGTTCCTAGTTCGTGACTGAGGGTGTCCATCAGGTTTGCAATAGAGGGGACAGCAGCATGCAGAGGGTGTATGACTTTATTCAGTTCTCTGTAATCCATAGTCATACACAAGAAGCCATCCAGCATTTTTCCTGGCCACACCAGATAATTAAAAGGACACGGGTGGGCTTTATTATTCCCACCTTTCTAGTTCCTAGATTCTCTAGTTCTAGTTTCTATAATTTCTTTATGCCCTCCATGCAATATATATTGCTGGGTATTACTCACCCACCAAGACACAGGCAAACCTATGGGTGGAAGCTTAGCATATCCCCTCAGAACTGTCTTTACCACATGTATCCTCAGTCTGAACTCACCTGCAGTTTCAGTTGTGTGGCACAGATGCCTATACTGGCCAAGTGCAGCACATACCTAGAGCAGCGTAACACCCTCTCTACTGGACCCTTGAGTGAAAAACTCCAATGCTTATTGGGGCCAGTGACATATACTTGTGAAAGGCAAGAAGAATTTGCTTTAGAGCCATTAGTAGCAGAGAGCCCTTATCAGGAGGGAAGAGCCCCTATATCCTAAGATGCATGGTACACAGATGGCTCCAGCCATGGGCAGCCCCTGAAACAGAAGGCTGCAGCCATAGGCCCTTCAGGATATCTATTCCCAAAACATATCTGGGGATGGATAAGATATACACAGTATAGTCCCTGGGTGGGAGACATTCTATTCACAGTGGGATTCTGGCTTGTTTCACTCTGATAGCCTTACCCTCATATTCATCTATAATAGTCAGGGTCCTGGGAAACTGCTCAGGGCTGCCATAAGTCAGTGAGCATTCAGTTCCTTTGTCTACCAGAGCCAGGGCACATTGTACATTCACTGGGAACCATTGAATTGATATTTCAACATGTGGCCTCTGGTCCCCACCTGATCCCCCAAGGGGGTGCCTCAACCCTCCCCTCAGTCAGATCTTATTGCCCAATTGTCTTCCTGTGCAGGTTCAAGTGAGGTCAGCTCACTCTCTAGCAGGAAGTCTTGCAAACACACAGGCCAGGCTTGTGGCTCTGTCTCTGGCCTCTGCTTCTTGCTCCTCAGTGGCCAAAACCACTGCTCTGGCTTCAGTTGTTGCCACAGCTTCAGTAAGATTATATGTGACTTCCTATCTAATTTCTCTGTCTGATCCTGCCCCTGTTAAATCAACCCACATCTGGATCCTTGTGACCTTCATGGGACCTTTTAGATCTTCATTTCAGTAGTAGAAATAGAGTAGTATTTCCCTTCTGTGCTGGTCTCACTTCTGCCTCCCACAAGTCTGCCACAGTATGGGTAACCATATTTATAGGCTGCCCTAAGTGAGGGGCAAGAATGGCTACTAAGGCCCAAAGAGGGACAAGGAAGCCATTTGCAGCACCACATTCCTCATCCCTGCTATAAACAGCTCCTCATATGGGCCATAATTTACCGGGTTATAAATGGCATTTTCACATCAAACTCCTGTAACATCTGTCAGAGCTAAATATACATCTGCCAGCTAGTTGGGGAAGATTGTAAGTCACCTTGATTGGGCTATACAGTGCAAAGAACAGTGCAAAGCCATCCAAGAAGTGAAAGTTTCCCTGGGCTCTGGTGTGCATTTTGCAGTCACTGCCGCAAGGCAGGATGAATTGTCAGGGAAATCAGCTTTCCAATCTCTGATCCAGACAGAATAATCCCATCTACCCCTACATCCCAAAAGTGCAGGAGCCAGGCTGATATGGATGCTGAGGGTTTCTGCCAAAACTGGGAGCCCAAATCCACCAGCTCCACCTGAGTATAAAAGTGAAGCATAGAATGCCCCACAACCTGGGGAGGGGGCTGCACCTCTCCCAGAGGAACCTGTGGTTGCTGCATATTTATTTTCTTGACTCCAGCCAAGCAGGATTTCAATAGAGGAGGCGTTGGGGCCTCTGGCATCACCTCTACCTCCTTGGTCTTCCCCAGCTCCTCCACCATTTCCAGGGCTGACAGAAGCTCTCTCATTCTGCAGATGCTTCGTCTGCTACATCCTTTACCTTTTCCACAATGCCTTGCAGAAACATTATCTGAGACTTCAACAGCTCTCTGACCTTCTCCTCAATACCTCACAGCTGGCATTCTCATGCTGCCTCTTCTTGTGCTTCTTGCGGGATTATGTCCTCTTTCATGGCCTTTGTCTCTTCCACAGTGCCTTGCAGTGCCACTGTCTCATTCTGCAAAGAATCTTTTACCTCCTCCACAGCACCTCCCAGATCATGTTCTTGTGCTGCCTTTTCTTATGCTTTTCACAGGAGTACATCCTTCTCCTTCGTGGCCTTTACCTCTTCCACAGTGCCTCGCAGCAATGCCATATCATTCTTAAACAAAATTTTTGCTTCCTCCACAGCACCTCCTAGCCTGCATTCTTGTACTGTCTCTTGTTTTGCCATTACATCCTTTACTGTCTTCATAGCACCTCACAGCGACACCATCTTGATCATCAATGAATTCTTTTATTCCTCCATGACCTTTATCTCTTCTTGTGCTTCTTGTAGGAGCACATTCTTCTCCTTTATGGCCCTTGTTAACACTGTGAGGAATAGCTAACTCATGGTTCCCTTAAAGGCTACTCTATTTCTTTAAGGAATTCCCTATTTTGTAGAGGGCCTCCTCTACTGCCTCAGGCATCACCTCCACCTCTCCCCAGTCCTGGGGAGGGACCTAGTCCTCTAGGAGGCAAGCCACCTTGGACCACATGCCCACTGTGGGATACCTGAGAGTGTCTCCCCATCCATAGGGGCAGCCTGATGAAGTATCCCTCCCATAAGGGTGCCTTATTCCTTTTTTTTTTTTTTGGTCTGCAGTGAATCATGTCGACTATGTCAATTGTCTCACCTGAGGGGATTGCCCCCAGGCAAGTTCACTCTGGATTAAGTGAGACTGAATAACAACAACAGAATGTTAGGGGTAAAAGGGTTTATTCTCAGCTTTATTTTCAAGGTGGCAGGTTGAGTACTGGAATCACATCTACCTCTGGGGCATTTGCAATCCATATCCATCTCTGTCTCTGGGCGGAACTCTTTATGTAGTAACACCAACAATAATGGCTTATTGCCAACAGGTATGTAAGCATTAGCCTAGCAGTAGGCTAATTCCATCATCAAGTAGTTTAGGGTCAGGTGAGGATCCTGGCCATAGGAACTTTCATTTCCCTACAGCTCTCTTTAGCCATCAGTCTGCAGATCGTGCTGCTGGACACTGATTCACAGAAATGCTCACAACGGCCACTGATTGAGCCCTGCCTATATACCAGGTGCTAGGCATGACCTTCACCTTCCATACTCAGGGTTTAAAAGGCATGCACTGGTGAGAGCCATAACTCTGTGCCTTGTCCCAAATTCTACCTCCCTCCTGTCCAGCCACCGGATAGGTGGCCAGGGTGTGCATTTTCTAGAATGCATGTTTGTCCATGTCCCTTCACCTAAATCCTCCCTTGTCTCCTTCAAGCCCCTGGGCAAGTCCAAACTCAGCCTGACACAAGAGGCTACCCACTTGTGACCTCTGCCCTGGGTCACACCCTACTTGTTGGTCCAGTGGAATGGCTCATGGGCTGTTCCCCTTCATTGTGGCTGCTGCTTCCTACTGTAATTCCCATCCTCACCTCCACCCCCCAGCCAGCTCCTACTCAGTTTCTAAACTCTAATTTTTGAGTTTATGATTTCTAATTAACCTTATTCAGATTATTTCATAGGATTGCTGGCTAAAGAACACAATTGTCTTGACTTTTTTCACCTAAGGCAATTTAGCACAGAACTTTTCAAGACATTTGCATAATTCACAGCATTTGAGTGTATGATTGAGTGAGATATCACCCTGGAGGCATCACATCCTTATTCATGGAGCCCTGGCTTCAGGGCTGAGATTTGGGGAGGGGTGTGATGCTCCCCAGACAGAGGAACAAGACTGCACATGTTCAGGTGGCCACCCCAGGAGTTCTGACCTCTAGCTTTATGCTCAAGCTGCAGAGCATTATTTTTCACTTTCTAGTTGAAATGATTGATAGTTGGAAACATAACATAGACAATGTTTTAATAATTTTCAGTTTCAGGTTTTGTCCTCTCATTTTTCTAGCTGGTGCTAGATGGGAAAATCTGTTTATACTGTGGAATACCTAACCGCTGTCATGGTCATGGTAACACGTAGGAGCATGCTCTCTGCTGCCAGTTATAGAATTACCCCTGAAAGGGGTTTTAAACAATAGACATTTTTATTGTCTCATATGAGCAACTTGGAAATGGGTGGCCCCCAGGTTGGATCTAAGGATAAATAATCAAAGACCCAGGCCCTTTCAAGTCTTTCCACTGCATCATTTTGAACACGTTGGCTTTGTCTTCAGGCTATTTGTTCTATGGGCTCAAGAAGGCTGCCGCAGCTATACAGGTACCGCATTCCTCAGCTGTGTTCACACACAGCAAGAAAAAGGACAAGGATAAGGAAGAGAGCTTTCCTCTCTCAAGTTGCTCTATTTATCAAGGGGAAAAAGCCCCTTGGGAACTTCTCTTTAAGTCTTTCTAATCACAGATGGGTCACTTGGCAGCCCCAATTGCAAGGGAGGCTAAAAGCACAAGTATCTGGCATTTTCAGCCTCTATCATGGGAAGTAGACTCTATTAGGAGAGAATAAGATGGACAACAATTCCATCTGCCACAGAAAATGCATTCTTGTCTGCGTAGTTCATCCACCAAACAGGAAGGGAGCACCTAGTGAACGCCAGGTTCTTTCTGTGGGTGCTGGAAGAGTAAGGTTCAGACCCTTCCCAGGAGAGAAGCGGTGCCCAGGAGCCAAGGTTAACCTTAAGGGGGGGAAATGCAAAATACTCCTGAAACCTGGGAGCCAGACTGAGAAACCAGCTTGGTCATAGAGAACTGAGAACTTCACAGAGGAGGCGACATTTGAGCTGTGGCTTGAAGGATGGATAGCAGTTTGTCAGATGAAGAAAGCAGGAAAGGTAATTTCTGGCCAATGGGCAACCAGAGCAGGTTCAGAGCTCTGGAAAAGCCTGTTTTTGTTTTATCAACCACCACACCCTCTGAGTTTTCTACCCCTCCATCACCACCTGGCTCTGAAGGAGCTCCACCCTTTTTCAGAGCTGAGCTTCACACCCATTTGGCTGGCCTTAAGCCGCAGAAATGTGTGCTCATTCCGCTCAGGGATTCTTCAGAGGGATGCGAAGTCCTTCGAAGTTGCAGTGGCTGGTATGAGCTGCTGTGGGGGGTATATTTATTCTTTGTTCAGCTATGATGATACCCCACTTTTGGGGCCCTCACCCACCCACTGTAGCTGGGGGGGAATGTGTCCCCTAAGGCGGCACTTAGTCCCATCCCCTATCCTGGCCCTGAGATTAGCCATATGACACTGAGCCAGTCATTTGCTAACCCTCCACCCCTACTCCCAGGTCTGGTGATGGCTCCAGACATGAGCAGAGCTCTGGATGTCAGTTGAAGGGCTTCCCTGGATTCCTTCCAAATGAGCTGCAAGGAAGGGCCACTTTTCCTCTTCAGGCACCCACCTTCATCCCCACCCCCACACAGCCCTGTGAGGATGGAAGGTCAGAGCTGCCCGTGCCCTCATGCCTGGAAGCTGGCAGAGGCTGATCTGAGAGGTAGCGTGTCCTGTCAGGGCTTATCCCTGTATCCAGGCACCCCTGGGCACAGCATCCGCACTGTGCCCCATCGCGGGAGCCACACGACTCCTTGTTTTAGTGGGGTCCATTGAGTCTGGTTTTATCACTGGCGCCTAAGTCATGACACAGCATAATAGCACAGCGCGGAAGCCCACTGCCTGCTGCCTGGCTGCCTCCTGTCCGGGGACTCTCCCTGTCCCCAGTGGCGCCTTCTCTTCTGTCCTGCCGAGGCCAGTTGGGGGAAGAACTCCTGTAGGGCCTGCCTGGGTGTCTCTCCTCCCATTTCTCCAGGACCTTTCCCCTGTGGCTCCTTTCACTTCAGGCCACCAAATGGCTCCTGGGGGCCGAGCAGCCCGGGCTGCCTTGCTGCGGGCCACTTTCACACCCACAGCTGTGTGGGGAGGCTGGTGCAGGCGGTGGAACGCCCTCCGCCTTTTCATCCCCTTGGGAGGGCGTGCTCAGCCCTTCCCCAGGGCTGGGGGTCCACCCGCCAACCGGAGCTCAGGTTGCTGCCACGTGGCCAGGGCAGAGTGCCAGCAGAGAGCAGCGTGTGACCTCCCCAGACGGCCCACCCAGTGGGGTGGGGGTTTCTCCAAAGCTTCCTCATCCTATAATCACCTCAAGGCCTGCTCTGCTCCACGTGTCCTTGTCCTGAACAAAGCGCCCTCCCATGCGCTCCTCCCCCAGGCTGGGTACACCAGGGCCAATGAGCCAAATCTGGCCTGTGGCCTATTTTTGCACAGCTGTGAGCTAAGAATCGTTTTTACATTTTTAAATTGTCCAAAAAAAAGATCAGAAGAATATTTCATGGTATGTGAAAACTATATGAAGTTCAAATGCCTGTGTCCAGGAGTAAGGATTTATTGGAACGTGGCCACACCCAGCCATTTGCCTACCGTCTGTGGCTGCCTTCACGGTGCCAAAGAGTGAACGGTTGAGACCACGTGGCCCTTCAGTGCCTAACTTAGTTGTTATTTACAATAAAAGCTTGCAGATCCTGCACTGTCATTTCCCTTCAACTTTCTACTGACGTCTCACATGTGGGAACTCTGAGTTTACATGGGACGGGAAATGGGATGCTGCTTACTACTGAAGAAATCACTCTTAGTGCTGACATTTCAGACATCCAAAGGGAATTCTGAGAGGTGAGCTGGGCTTCTGATACCCTTCAAATGTCAACATATGTCAGTGTCAGCTCCAGATGTAGAGGCTGACTCCAGGCCAGCCACGAGGCTGCTTTAACTTCTATAACCTTCCTTCCTCTGAGCACAAGACTACCTGGCTGGCTCCATAAAGGGCCCCTTTTGTGCCAGCCATTGTTTCTGCCTTGTGTGAGGATTTAGGCTGGAGTCGTAGGCTCCAGAATGTCCTTGGAGGCACGGTAGCAACCTCCCACTAATCTGTTTGGAACTGCAAGTCTCCAGGCTGCTGCCATTGCCCCCAGTCTCAGTTGTCCCAGCCAGGAGGTGGGGCTACCCGAGACACTGAGACGTGGCGCCACCTGCTCTTAAGGCTGGCTGATCCAAGTGGCGCAGTTAGAACTGGCAGGCTGGCTGCCTGGGGAGTGTCTGAACCGGAGGTGGGCAGGGTAAGCATCACTAATAGTCAGCAGGGATGGAGGAGACCACACCTTCATGTGCATCCTGCTCCAAGTAACAATTCCATTTCAGTAGTGGCTGAAGCACAAAAGGCATTTAATCACACATAGTAAGACGGCTAGAGGTGGGTGTTCTGCATCTGTTTCAGGGGCTCAACAATGTCAAGAAGACAAAGACTTTTTCTATTCTCCCACTTTGCTGTTCTCATACATGGTCACCATATATATATCCAGGCATGACAACCACATTCAGAGCAGGAAAACCAGGGCAACAAAAGACTTTATGCTTGCCTGGCTCGTGCACGTTTTTCAAATAAGGTATTGATATACAATCTTATCCTCAGGTTTCACGTGAGCAACATTGTGGTTACTACATTCCCCTGTATTATCAAGTCCCCACAGCATACCCCATTATAGTCACTGTCCATCAATATAGTAAGTTGCTATAGAGTCACTACTGCCTTACCCATACCCTCCCATATTATGTGTGATAATCATAATGCCTGTTAATGCCCTTATCCCACCCAACATTCCCAGTCCTTTCCCTTTGGTAACCGTTGGTCTATTCTGGGGTTAGAAATTATATTCTTTGGGTAAATTCCTAGGAGTGTAATCCCTGGGTCAAATGGTATTTCTATTTTTAGTTTTTTGAGGAACCTTCATACTGCTTTCCACAATGGTTGAACTAATTTACATTCCCACCAGCAGTGTAGGAGGGTTCCCCTTTCTTCTCATCCTTGCCAGCATTTGTTGTTGCTTGTCTTTTGGATGTTGGCCATCCTCACTAGTGTTAGGTGATATCTCACTGTGGTTTTAATTTGTGCTTCTCTGATGATTAGCTTTGTGAAGCATCTTTTCATGTGACTGTTGGCCATTTGAATTTCTTCTTTGGAGAATTGTCTGTTTATATCCTCTGTTTTTAAAGTTTAAAAATTTAAAAATTGTCTGTTTAATCAAGTTATTTGCTTTTTGGTTGTTGAGACACATGGGTTCTTTATATATTTTGGATGTCAACCCCCTATTGAATATGCCATTTATGAATATATTCTCCCATACTGTAGGATCTCTTTTTGTTCTACTGATGGTGTCCTTTGTTGTACAGAAGCTTTTTAGTTTGATATAGTCCCACTTGTTCATTTTTGCTTTTGTTTCCTTTGCCCAAGGAGATGCATTCAGGAAAAAGTTGCTCATGTTTATATTCAAGAGAGTTTTGCCTATGTTTTCTTCTAAGAGTGTTATGGTTTCATGACTTACATTCAGGTCTTTGATCCATTCTGAGTTTACTTTTGTGTATGGAGTTATAGAGTAATCCGGTTTCATTCTCTTACATGTAGCTGCCTAATTTTGCCAACACCAGCTGTTGAAGAGGCTGTCATTTCCCCATTGTATGTCCATGGCTCCTTTTTCATATATTATTTGCCCATATATGTATGTGTTTGTATCTGGGCTCTATATTCTGTCCCATTGATCTATGGGTCTCTTCTTGTGCCAGTACCAAATTGTCTTGATTACTGTGGCTTTACAGTAGAGCTTGAAGTTGGGGAACATAACCCCCCAGCTTTATTCTTCCTTCTCAGGATTGCTTTGGCTATTCAGGGTCTTTTGTGGTTCCATATGAATTTTAGAACTATTTGCTTTAGTTTGTTGATGAATGCCATTGGTATTTTGATAGGGATTGAACTGAATCTGTGGATTGCTTTAGGCAGGATGGCCATTTTGACAATATTAATTCTTCCTACCCAAGATCATGGGATGTATTTCCATTTATTAGTGTCCCCTTTAATTTATCTCAAGAGTGTCTTGTAGTTTTCAGGATATAGGTCTTTCAGTTCCTTGCTTGGGTTCATTCCTAGGTATTTTCTTCTTTTTGATGCAATTTTTAATGAATTGTTTTCCTGATTTCTCTTTCTGCTAGTTCATCGTTAGTGTATAGGAAAGCAACATATTTCTGTGTATTAGTTTTGTATCCTGCAACTTTGCTGAATTCAGATATTAGTTCTAGTAGTTTTGGGGTGAATTCTTTAGGGTTTTTTATGTACAATATCATGTCATCTGCAAAGAGTGACAGTTTAGCTTCTTCCTTACCAATCTGGATGCCTTTTATTTCTTTGTGTTATCTGATTGCCGTGGCTGGGATCTCCAGAATTATGTTGAATAAAAGTGGGGAGACTGGGCATCCTTTTCTTGTTTCCGATCTTAGAGGAAAAGCTTTCAGCTTTTCACTGTTAAGTATGATGTTGGCTGTGGGTTTGTCACATATGACCTTTATTATGTTGAGGTACTTGCCGTCTATACCCATTTTGTTGAGAGTTTTCATCATGAATGCATGTTGAATTTTGTCGAATGGTTTTTCAGCATCTATGGAGATGATCATGTGGTTTTTGTTCTTCTTTTTATTGATGTTGTGGATGATGTTGATGGATTTTTGAATGTTGTACCATCCTTGCATCCCTGGGATGAATCCCACTTGATCATGGTGTATGATCCTCTTGATGTGTTTTTGAATTCGGTTTGCTAATATTTTGTTGAGTATTTTTGCATCTCTGTTCATCAGGGATATTGGTCTGTAGTTTTATATTTTTGTGGTGTCTTTTCCTGGTTTTGGTATTAGAATGATGCTGACCTCATAAATGAGTTTGGAAGTATTCCCTTCTCTTGTATTTTTTGGAAAAGTTTAAAGAGAATGGGTATTATGTCTTCTCTAAATGTCTGATAAAATTCAGCGGTGAAGCCATCTGGTTCAGGAGTTTTGTTCTTGGGTAGTTTTTGATTACCTATTCAATTTCCTTGCTGGTAATTGGTCTATTCAGATTTTCTATTTCTTCCTGGGTCAGTCTTGGAAGGTTGTATTTTTCTAGAATGTTGTCCATTTCTTCTAGGTTATCCAGCTTGTTACCATATAATTTTTCATAGTATTCTCTAATAATTCTTTGTATTTCACTGGTGTCTGTAGTGATTTGTCCTTTCTCATTTCGGATTCTCTTTATGTATGTAGATTCTCTTTTTTTCTTGATAAGTCTGGCTAGGGGTTTATCTATTTTCTTTATTTTCTCAAAGAACCAGCTTTGGTTTCATTAATTCTTTCTATTTTTTTATTCTTCTCAATTTTATTTATTTCTTCTCTGATCTTTATTATGTCCGTACTTCTACTGACTTTGGGCCTCATTTGTTCTTCTTTTTCTAGTTTAATTAATTGTGAATTTAGACTGTTTATTTGGCATTGTTTTTCTTTCTTGAGATAGGCCTGGATTGCTATATACTTTCCTCTTAGAACTGCCTTCACTGCATCTCACAGAAGTTGGGGCATTGAGCTGTTGTTTTCATTTGTCTCCATATATTGCTTGATCTCTGTTTTAATTTGGTCATTGATCCATTGATTATTTAGGAGCATATTGTTAAGCTTCCATGTATTTATGAGCCTTTTTTTCTTTGTACAATTCATTTCTAGTTTCATACCTTTGTGATATGAGAAGTTTGTTGGTACAATTTCAATCTTTTTGAATTTGATGAGGCTCTTTTTATGGTGTAGTGTGTGATCTATTCTGGAAAATGTCCCATGTACACTTGAGAAGAATGTGTATCCTGTTGCTTTTGGATGGAGAGTTCTGTAGATATTTTTTAGGTTCATCTGTTCTAGTGTGTTGTTCAGTGCCTCTGTGTCTTTACTTATCCTCTGCCTGGTTGATCTGTCCTTTGGAGTGAATGGTGTGTCAAAATCTCCTAAAATGAATGCATTGCATTCTATTTCCCCTTTAATTCTGTTAGTATTTGTTGTACATATTTGGGTGCTCATATGTTGGGTGCATAGATATTTATAATGGTTATAACCTATTGTTGGTCTGCCCTATTATTATTATATGTCTTTCCTTTTCTCTTGTTACTTTATTTGTTTTGAAGTCTATTTTATCTGATACAAGTATTGCAACTCCTGCTTTTTTCTCTCTATTGTTTGCATGAAATAATTTTCCATCCCTTCACTTTTTGTCTGTGTATGTCTTTGGGTTTGAAGTGAGTCTCTTGTAGGAAGCATATAGATGGGTCTTGCTTTTTTATCTATTCTGTAATTCTATGTCTTTTAATTGGTGCATTCAGTCCATTTACATTTAGGGTGATTATTGATAGATATGTACTTATTGCCATTGTAGTCTTTGGATTTGTGGTTACCAAAGGTTCAAGGGCAGCTTCTTTACTATCTAACAGTCTAACTTAACTCACTTATTACACTATTATAAACAGAATTTGAAGATTCTTTTTTTTCTCCCTTCTTTTTCTTCCTCCTCCACTCTTTGTATGTTAGGTGTTATATTCTGTACTCTTTGTGTTTCCCTTGACTGACTTTGTGGGTTGATAATTTAATTTTGCTTTTGGTTAGTATTTAATTGGTCTACTTCCTTTACTGTGTTTTTATTTTCTCTGGTGACAGCTATTTAGCTTTAGGAGCACTTCCATCTAGAGAAGTCCCTTTAAAGTTCACTGTAGAAATGGTTTGTGGGAGGTAAATTCCCTCAACTTTTGCTTATCTGGGAATTGCTTAATCCCTCCTTCAAATTTAAATGATAATCTTGCTGGTAGAGTATTCTTGGTTCGAGGTCCCTCTGTTTCATTGCATCGAATATAACATGCCACTCCCTCTGGCCTGTAGGTTTCTGCTGAGAGGTCTGATAATAGCCTGATGGGTTTTCCTTTGTAGTGATCTTTTTCTCTCTCTGGCTGCTTTTAATATTCTGTCTTTGTCCTTAATATTTTCTATTTTAATTATTATATGTCTTGGTGTTGTCTTCTTTGGGTCCCTTGTGTTGGGGAAGTTTTCAGCAATTATTTCTTCAAAGACACTTTCTATCTCCTTTTCTTTCTTCTTCTCCTTCTGGTACCCCTATAATGCAAATATTGTTCCATTTGGATTGGTCACACAGTTCTCTTAATATTCATTCCTAGAGATCCCATTTTTCTCTCTCTGCCTCATCTTCTTTGTATTCCTGTTCTCTAATTTCTATTCCATTTACCCTCTCCTCTACCTCTTCAAATCTGCATTTAAATTCCTCCCTTGTTTGTTTCATTTCAGCTTCTGTATTTTTTAAGATGTCTGTCTCCCTCCTGAATTTGACCCTTAGGCCTTGAATATTTCTCTGTAGCTCCATTAATTAGCATGCCTATGACTTTTATTTTGAGCTCTTTTTCAGGAAGATTGGTGATTTCAGCCTCACAGAGCCCTCTTTCTGGTGTTTGAGGTATTTTGGATTAAACAAGGTTTTTCTGCCTTTTCATAGTCCTGGAGCAATGGGAGTGGTCACAGGCGAGTGGCGCTGGTGCCTGCTGGGAGGACAAAGCCCTTTCCTGCTTCCCAGTCCAGTGCCTGTCTCCGCTGTCGAAGCCAGTGAGCCACATGCAGGGAGTGGCCTCTGGGTTAATCCCCTAAGCTGTCGTGGGTGGAGCTGCCCTCCTGCTTCCTTGGAGTGATGTCAGGGGTCACAGGTGAGTGGCCCAGATGTCTGCTGGGAGGCAAAGCCCTTTTGTGCTTCCTAGCCACAGTGCCTGTCTCCGCTGTCTGGGATGGCTAGCTGTGCACAGGGAGAAGCCTCTGTGTTAAGCTGTGCAGTTGCTGAATGCAGGGCTGCCCTCTGGCTGGTCTGAAACAATGGCAGAGATAGTGGGCTTGTGCTCAGGTGCCAGTTGGGGGGAAGAAGTGGCAGGCTGCTTATCATGGTGAGGGACCTTGGGGCTCAGATGCTTGGCTCTTGCACTTCTTAAGGGCATGAATGCCCTTCCCAGAAGCCTCTAATCAGATGTCACCATACATCTCCCTGGGCCAGAGCCATATTTCATATGCCCACCATTCAACCAGGAGCCAGGACTGCCTTCCCTGCAAACAAAGCAACTCCAGCTAGTACCTGAGCAAAATCCAGGCTGTGTCAGCAGGAAGAGGGAGATACAGCCTTGGTGGCTACCTGCCAAGGGAGCCCCTGAAGAAGGGATAACCAAGGAGTGTTGGGATCCTGAGAAGCCAGCCCCTTCTGTGCTTTGCCTGCAGAGTTGCGTCCTACATAGAGGAGTGAGATGCAGGGGTACAGCTCAATGTTGGGGCTCAAGGTGCTTCTCCACGCTCCGCACCAGCCAGGATGGCAGAGTTGTCCACAGGCCTGCCTGTTGGGCAGAGACTGCACACAGGCCCCAAGAGGCAGGAAGGTTTGGCATTCCACACCCAGCCTTCCCTTCCATTTCCTTCTCAGGCTACCTGAGTAGACATGCTGATCTTGGGATGAGCTGGGCCAGGCCAGGTCTTGCTGATGGAGAATGCTTCAAGGCTGTGCCATGTCATGCAGGGTGTTTTCCGAAGTCAGCAATTCCCTTTGGCTGGCCAGTCTCCCCTTTCCCCCAGAAAACCTCTCAGCAAGGTCCTCCTCTCACAGGAGAGTGGGCAAGAGTGGACTGTTTGTCCTTGAGCAATTCACTTAGCATTTGCAAAGCTATACTTCCCAGCCAGAGTGCCTGAGTCACTAACCATTGGTGGCAGAGTTCCTGCTCCTGGTGAGTACTGAGGGTCGCCTCTTCGGGGGTTCCTCTGCCCCAGGGGGGCGTCTGCTGGAGGTGGCATTCCATCTGGCTTCTCCGACCTGTCGGCCACAGGTCTGCCTGGGCTGTCTGCAGCTAATGCACTGGGTGCAAGCCACTCTTGTTCTACCTTCTCTTGTTTTAAAAGCCTATTCTTTTAATTCCCAAAGCTTTTACAGGGAATGGGCTGCAAATACAGCAAGAGCAATGCACTCTGTTTGCCTTCTAATGATGACAATTAATGACTCAGAACCTCAAACTGGCCATGTCTTTGGCCACTGCATCCTGTCCCATACTTCCTAGCATCCTCTCCAAAAGAGTTGGCTGGAGGAGGGGATGCTGATGTGATTCCTCACATCACAACTATTACTGCGGGGGTGCGGGGGTGAGCATGTGGGGGGGGGTGTCAGTGCTGTTTGCGCAGGTGGCAGGGACTGGCTGACACTTAATTAAAAACCAAGATAAATCACATCAACCCCAACCCTGCACACTCATTGCACTGTGTTCTGTTTACTAAAACTAATGTGTGTTTACTTAATTTTACTGGAAAATAAGAAAGGGCCAAAAAGCACTGCCTCGCATAAACATGCCTAAAAGGACAATGAAACGTATGTATATATTGCTGTGGTCTGTATCTCATTCACAGGCCACTTCCCCGGCCTGATGGGGTCTCTATGCAGTTCTCCGAGCACCCATGGGGGCAGAGAGGCAAACCCCTGTTCCTGGGGTCCCGAGGTTCCTGCCTCCCTCCCTCTAATGAGAAAAAGGTTTCAAACAAAATCTCCATTTCATGAGCCCAGCCCTTATGTTCAGGTTTCCCACAAATAACAACTGGATTTTTTTCTCTAAAAGTGAGCTTTTTCCTCCTGTACTGATGAGCAAAAAGTCAAGCAAGGTGCAGACCTCCAGTGAGTGCCCTGCTGAGTCCGCCCACCTGGTCTCACTGGCAACTGTGGCACAGATCTGCCCCAGCCCAGTCCTGGGAGTCGGCTGCGCATCCAAGGCCTTCTCCGTGTCCGAGGCCATGGCCACGGGGCTACTACCCGACCCTGCCTGGTGCCCTGACCCCTTGGCCTGCTCCTTCCAACTGCTGAAGGTGTCCTCTGCCTTCTCTTTCCTTCTCTCCCTTGCTGTCACCCCCTACCCACTGTGCTCAGCTTCCCCGCCTGGCCCGCTCAGGTCTTGATCCCTCTCAGATGGATGGCCCCAAACCCTGCTTTCTTCTCACAACCACAGCCTTTTATCCAGCCGCCTTTGACGCCCCCGGTGGCTCATGCTCAGCTTTGGAGGCCTTCCTGAGCCATGGCCTACCTGGTCTACAAGCCAGAGCCCCGCAGGCCGTCGCTCACACAGTCCCAGGCCCTCTCATCCAGGTCCACACACCACGATTGCTGCCCCACCTCAGCTCAGGCCCGCCTCACCTCCTACTGGGCCTTTGCAAGTCTATTCATTGCCCTCCCTGCCTCTCGGCCACAGGTTTCCACATTTTTATTGATCACGCATCCCATCAGTAAAAGCATTCTAGCAGGACTCCCAGGACATGCACGACTTTACATGTTGTATGCACAGACCTTTTACTGGTAGACTATGTAACAGACACTTAAAAGGATGCAGTACAAAGTAGATGAAAATACAAGTTCCAGTACTTTCTCTGGCTGCAATGGGATTCTGTCCCTACCTGGAGTCTTCTGGTCCAGGCTCTGAAGCTCCAGGGCCAGCCCTCTGTGTTCATCCGTGTGGCTGCCTCAACTAATCACCACAAACTCAGTGGTATAAAACAGCACAAATTTATTCTTCTGCCGTTCTGCAGGTCAGAGTCAGAAATGGGTTCATGGAGCCAGTAAACCAAGGTGGCCACAGGGCCTGCTCCTTGGGAGCCTTTTAAGGGCGTCCATTTCTTTGCCTTTTCTGGTCTCGGGAGCTTCACTCCTTGGCTTGTGGTCCCTTTCTGCATCTTCAAAGCCACAGAGCAGCAACTTCACGCTTCTATGTTGGTCACTTTCTTCCTCTCCTGCAGCCACTGTGGTTACTCTGGGCCACCATGTGGCCCAGGACAACCCCCATCTCAAGACCCTTAACTTAATCTCATCAGCAAAATCCCTTTGCCATGTGAGGTAACACCCACAGGTTCCCAGGACTAGGACATGGATATTCTGGGGCGCACAGTCCGCCTCCTGCAGCCTCCCTGCAGCCAGGTGAGCTTCTGAATGTGCTGCCCTGACACCCTTCCTTCCGCTCCCTGTTGCCGACGGTCAGCAAGCGTGCAAGGCTCCCTCCAGTTTGATGCCGCCCACCTTTCTAACCACATCTGCAGCTCTTCTCTCTCCCCTTATCCACCACCTCCTAACAAACAGGGCCCCAGCCACCCACGACTATACTGTTATGTTCTAACAATACAAAATGGTTGGAGTCCAGCCAGCAAGGCCTTACATGTGTAGGTGTTCAAGTTATAGAATGAGTAAGGGAGCTGCATGTAAGGAGGTTCACATCCTGGGCATGTACTAATTTATGACCTTCCTATCAACACTTGCCCTCCCATATAAACCTTCACAGGTGCACACTTAGGAGAGCTCACAATAATATTCTTAACCAATTTTCAAGCTGTATAAAGGTGGTGTGTTTTCTAATCCATATGTGTGAGCTGCTCAGCTACGGGCCACCTATTCTCAAAGGCACTGAGCAGTTCATGCCTCCGGGCCTTTGCACTTGCTGACTCCTTCACCGTGAGCATTTCCCAGCTTTTGCCTTGTCCTGCTTGTCCATTCATTCACCAAGGTGTTGTGGCCCCTCAGAGGCTTCCGTGCCCCCAGCTGAGGGAACTGCCTGCTTCTTTGTGCACATTTCTGGCACTGTGGTCGCCCACCAGGGTTGCCGTTACTGGTTTGAGCATTTGCCATCCCCCACCACCCACAGATGAGCCCCTGCAGCAGGGGACTGCACCCTCATCACTTTCCTCTGCTCAGCACCCAGCTCCAGGCAGGCCCTTTGTGAAGTTATTACAATTATCTGTTGAAGAATAAATGTAGAAATTATTTCCATTGGCAAGTTCACAAAATAGCAGATTTCAGACTGCCCCAATGATCTTCCCTTCCCTCCTATTCAACCAGGTCTCAGAGCTCTACTATCTCATAAACACTTTCTAATGGACTCATTTATAAAATCATTCTCTTTTTTAATAAGTCAGGGGCAACGGTAACTTGCAACGTCCATTACTAATGGCCTCTTTCAAAATTCCTTGGCATCTTTTTTGGTTTTGAAAGGCCCTAAATGGTTTTCTGAGTCTGAAGAGGACAAATTTATCCTTTTAAGGTATACCAATCTGCAATAAGAACATTTCTGAATGAATCATAATATCTATATTGCAGCTTTCTTCCAGTGGATTCAAAATATTTCAGTATCTTTGATATTTTGTCCAGATATGTGGTATCAGCAGATTAGGGCCCCCTTTCAAGTGATCATGGCTCCCTGGGGTCAACAGTAGTTTATATTATTTGTCCCACATATTCCCTACTCCTCTCTGGGTCCATCCCTCAGCAGCCTTTCAGGTGCCCTACCCTCCTGTCCACTGGCTTCAGGCCTGGGTATTAAACTTACATTGGTCAGTGACGTGTGAGCAGACATGACGTAGATCAGATCCCAGCAGAAGTTTTAACAATTAATGAGTGTTTCTTCCAGATCTCTTCCTTCCTCACCTTTGCCAAGAAAATGGCCTGTCCCAGATTAGGGCTGCCCTTCAGCTGTTCTCCCTAGAATGATGAAGACACCTGGATCAGGGCCACAGCCGAGTCAATGTGTAATGTGAGCAGGAAACAGAGGTTTGTGGTGATAAGGCTCCTGCAGTCTTGGAGCTGGTCATTGCTGCAGCGTAACATGGCAAAGGCTGACTGGTGCAGATGCTTGCTTAGGGCCACACAGGGAAGACACATGTGTATGTTTGAAACCTTTAAGGGGGTTTTCTTAGAAGCCCATTGGGTGATAGGATACCTGCTAGCTTGCTAAAAGGGGTGTACTCTGAAGAAGACTCATGAAACCTCCAAAACCCCCTTCCCATTGTGAAATAAATGACACCATCTCCCAGTTTTTGTGTCCTTTCCTCCCATCACCATAGCAACACACCTTCTGGGACAGGAGCTGGAATGTCCTTGAAAGGGATGGAAGAAACAATTTTCACTTCTTCCTCCAACCCAGAAACCTCATCTTCTGTAGTTTGGTAAAGATGAAGGTAAAATGTCCTAAGACAAAAGAGAATGTGGACCAGGGGTCAGGTTATGTGTGAGGAAGTGTTACCATGCCTGCCACTGGAGGAGGGAGGAATGGCCACTGAGAGCAGGTTGGGCCACAAGGGGTCACATATATGTGGGGCCCCAGGAGAGCTCCCTCAAACCCACACAGAGCACCGCTTCTAGGTGGTACTTTGTTGGGCATGTGACCTGGTAGGGGGTCTGCATGTCACTGAGATCACCCCCATCTTGGAATGTGAGGTTGTTGCATCTAAACCGGGGCAAACAGCTGATATCTCTGTCAGGATCTGGCAAGTGCATTCTTTCCTTCTTGCACAGAAGTCTGGGTTTTGGTTGTGGATTCGTTTCACCAAAGAGATACACCTGTATTTCTTAAAAGAGAAGATTCAACACTGGGCCTTGGAAATATTGGAAATAAATGCCCCAATAACTTTCCACAATCACATCTGACTTAGAACTACACAAGGGTAGATGGGACTAATGGCTTGTGTCTGTGCTACGTGTGTGCATCCTATTCTGGAGAGCTTGGCGTTGAGGCCAGTAGGAGGGCTCAGCACCATGGGCCTGCAGGGTAGGGTGATAAAGCAGTCAGGGTTCTTGGGAGAAAGAGAAGCAACAGGAGATTATGTAGATACTGATTGAGAGGGATTGGCTCATGCAATTATGGCGGTGAAGTCCCATAATATGCTGTCAGCAAGTGGGGGCCCAGAAAATCCAGAGACACAATTCAGCCTGAGCCTAACGGCTTGAGAATCAGGGGAGAGGATGATGTGAGGCCCAGTCCAAGGGCAGGAGGAGGATGAGATGAGATGTCCCAGGTCAATCAGTGAGGCAGAAGGAAAAGGGGTGAATTCCTCCTTCCTCTGTCTTTTGTTCTGTTCAGGCCCTCAGTGGATTGGAGGACGCCCACCCACACTGCAGAGGGCCATCTACTTTACTGAGTCCACTGATTCAAATGCTCATCTCATCCGGAACTGCTCACAGACACCCCTAGAAATAATATTCAATCTGGGCAACCCATGGCCAGTCAAGTTGATACATAAAAGTATCCATCGCAGGAAGGAAGCCAGAAGCAGACCCAGGGCTTAACCCCAAGGAATAGGCGGGCAGGGTAATGCCAAGAGCCTGGAAGGACATGCGGAAGCCAGAATCCTATGCAGGGAGGCCTATGAAGCTGGGGGTGCACAGCCCAAGACGGGGGTATAGTATGGTCTCAGAGTCATCCATGCTCAGCCAAATTCTTACCAGCACCTGTAGCAAGAAGGGAGGGTAGGGAAAGACGCTGGGTGAGGGTGGGTGGCAGGAGGTGGTGGCTATTGGAGCAGGCAGGGCTGACCTTCCAATAGGACCTACCTGGACTGCTGCCGGAGAAACCAGGGCAGACTCTCTGGGGCCTTTGCACTGGGGACGGCTTGCGGAGGGCACTGTAACCAGTGAGCTTGGGAGCCCCCAAAGCTGCCCCCAGAAAGTTGGGACTCAAGAAGTTCCAGTGGAACAATCCATCCCAGCTCTCCCGCCCCCTGACTCCCCACAGTCCTGGCAGTCAGGGCACCACAGGGCCTTTCCATAGGCCACAGCCCCATCCACTCAGAGGACCCACCTGTTTCTTTCTCCATTCGGTAACTGCATCTGATAGGTTCACTCTCCTGGGTTGTTAGCAAGTTCATTTCCTTTCAGGTACAAATGGAAAGAAGGTAGAATAAAATGCCCTGGAATTATCTGATGTTTTTCTAATTTGATTCCTTCCAAATCTGATCACCTCATTGTTGCCATAGAACAAAATGTGAGGACAGTGATGGGGGATTTGGTCTCTGTCTTCTCCTTATACCACAAAAATCAGAGTGCCCCTTGAGAGAGAGACTTTCCTATCTTGTCATAAATAGATGGGTTCCATAACTTAATTGCAAGACATCGAGTTATTTCTGAAGGATTGCTAAGAGACTTGTGTTCCTGTTTATGATCAATTTCTATCAGTTTCCTCTCGGGAAGACGTTAGTGAAGGTATCCTACTAGGGTCATGGCCATGGTGGAGATTTGACCATCCTGTGATGGACGGTGTTCTTCTGCTTTATGAGTCTGATCGCCTGTTCCTGCCCCCATTCCCCATGGAACAGGGGGCAGGGCTGGGCATCAGAATGAATGCTCCTTTGGCTCTGTTACAGCTTTGGAAAGATGCCCTGCTGATTCTGCTTGGCGTACGAGCAGCCAATCCCAGCACCTACTCCTTGGGCTCCTGGGTCTGGCCGAGTGGCACGTACTGCCAGACTAGCTTTCCAGGCTTCTTATGGGAGGTGATGTGATGAGTGTTAATAATGTCCCAATTTTCTGAAACGGTTTGGAAATGAGGTATTCAGCAAATTGAATATTTGAAGTTAAAGCTTTTTAATTTGTGTGTGTGTTTCTTTCAAATCTTTCCTATGGAATCTTCCCAATGTAAATAATATTAACCTGTCTAGTAACCACAGCATACAAAACACATAGGGATTTTAAATGGAAAATAGAAGATTTAAAGGGCTGGAAAGGACCCTCCAAGTCCTGGAACCCAACTCCCAGCCAGTATTTCAGTTATTTCTACAGAATCTTTCTTAAATTTTTTATTAAGATATCATTGATATACAATCTTTTCAAGGTTTCACATGAGCAACACCGTGTTTACTATATTTCCCCCATTATCAAGTCCCCACCATGCACCCCATTACAGGCACTGTCCATCAGCATAGTAAGATGCTATAGAGTCACTACTTGTCTTCTCTGTGTTATACTGCCTTCCCCGTGCCCCACCCCCTACATTATGTGTGCTAATCATAATGCCCTTTAATCCCTTTTCCCCTCATTTCCCACCTGCTCTCCCCAGTCCCTTTCCCTTTGGTAAGCACTAGTCCATTCTTGGGTTCTGTGAGTCTGCTGCTGTTTTGTTCCTTCAGTTTTTTCTGTTCTTATACTCCACAAATGAGTGAAATCATTTAGTACTTGTCTTTCTCTGACTGGCTTATTTCACTGAGCATAATATCTCCAGCTTCATCCATGTTGTTGCAAATGGTAAGATTTGTTTTCTTCTTGTAGCTGAATAATATTCCACTGTGTATATGTACCACCTCTTCTTAATCCATTCATCTACTGATGGACACTTAGGTTGCTTCCATTTCTTGGCTATTGTAAATAGTGCTGCAATAAACATAGGGGTGCATCTGTCTTTTTGAAACTGGGCTGCTGCATTCTTAGGGTAAATTCCTAGGAGTGGGATTCCTGGGTCAAATGGTATTTCTATTTTGAGTTTTTTGAGGACCTCCATACTGCTTTCCACAATGCTTGAACTAATTTGCATTCCCACCAGCAGTGTAGGAGGGTTCCCCTTTCTCCACATCCTCGCCAACATTTGTTGTTGTTTGTGTTTTGGATGTTGGCCATCCTCACTGGTGTGAGGTGATATCTCATTGTGGTTTTAATTTGTATTTCCCTGATAATTAGCGATGTGGAGCATCTTTTCACGTGCCTGTTGGCCATCTGAATTTCTTCTTTGGAGAAGTGTCTGTTCAGATCCTCTGCCTATTTTTTACTGAGGTTATTTGCTTTGTGGGTGTTAAGGTGTGTGAGCTCTTTATATATTTTGAATGTTAACCCCTTAAGGGATACTGTAGGATGCCTTTTTGTTGTACTGATGGTGTCCTTTGCTGTATAGAAGCTCTTTAGTTTGACACAGTCCCATTTGTTCATTTTTGTTTTTCTTTCCCTTTCTGGAGGAGATGTGTTCAGGAAAAAGTTGCTCATGTTCATATTCAAGAGGTGTTTGCCTATGTTTTCTTCTAACAATTTTATGTTTTCATGACTTACATTCAGTTCTTTGATCCATTTTGAATTTACTTCTGTGTATGGAGTTAGACAGTAATCCAGTTTCACTCTCTTACATGTAGCTGTCCAGTTTTGCCAACACCAGCTGCTGAGGTTGTCATTTCCCCATTGTATATCCATGGCTCCTTTATTGTATATTAATTGTCCATATCATTTACATCTGAGCTCTCTATTCTGTTCCATTGATCTATGGGTCTGTTCTTGTGCCAGTACCAAATTGTCTTGAATACTGTGACTTTGTAGTAGAGCTTGAAATTCCATATGAATTATAGAACCATTTGCTCTAGTTTGTGAAGAATGCTGTTGGAATTTTGGTAGGGGTTGCATTGAATCTATAGGTTGCTTTAGGCAGGATGGCCAGTTTGACAATATTAATTCTTCCTATCCATGAGCATGGGATGTATTTCCATTTATTGTTGTCTTCTTTAATTTCTCTCATGTGTGTTTTGTAGTTTTCAAGGTATAGGTCTTCACTTCCTTGGATAGGTTTATTCCTGGGTATTTTATTCTTTTTTATGCAATTATAAATGGAATTGTTTTCCTGATATCTCTTTCCTCTAGTTCATCGCTAGTATATAGGAATGCAACAGATTTCTCTGTATAATTTTGTATCCTGAAACTTTGCTGAATTCAGTTATTAGTTCTCCTAGTTTTGGAGTGGATTCTTTAGGGCTTTTTATGTACAACATCATGTCATATGCAAACAGTGACAGTTTACCTTGTTCCTTGCTGATCTGGATGCCTTTTATTTCTTTGTGTTGTCTGATTGCCATGGCTAAGACCTTGAATACTATGTTAAATAAAAGTGGGGAGAGTGGGCATCCTTGCCATGTTCCCGATCTTAGAGGAAAAGCTTTCAGCTTCTCGCTGTTAAGTATGATGTTGGCTGTGGGTTTGTCATATATGGCCTTTATTATGTTGAGGTACTTGCCCTCTATACCCATTTTGTTGAGAGTTTTCATCATGAATGGATGTTGAATTTTGCCGAATGCTTTTTCATCATCTATGGAGATGATCATATGATTGTTGTCCTTGTTTTTGTTGACGTAGTGGATAATGTTGATGGATTCTTGAATATTGTACCATCCTTGCATCCCTGGGATAAATCCCACTTGATCATGATGGATAATCTTTTTGATGTATTTTTGAATTCAAAATTCTTTTCTTTTTTTATAAATCTGGCTGGGGGTTTATCTATTTTGTTTATCTATTTTGTTTGCATCTATGTTCATCAGGGATATTGGTCTGTTATTTTATTTTTTTGTGGTGTCTTTGCCTGGTTTTGGTATTAGAGTGATGCTGGCTTCATAGAATGAGTTTGGAAGCATTCCTTCCTGTTTTACTTTTTGGAAAACTTTAAGGATTATTGGTATTAGGTCTTCTCTAAATTTCTGATAAAATTCAGTGGTGAAGCCATCTGGTCCAGGGATTTTGTTCTTGGGTAGTTTTTTGAATACAAATTCAATATCACTGCTGGTAATTGATCTGTTCAGATTTTCTATTTCTTCCTGGGTCAGCCTTGGAAAGTTCTATGTTCCTAGAAAGTTGTCCATTTCTTCTAGATTATCTAATTTGTTGGCGTATAATTTTTTCATAGTATTCTCTAATAATTCTTTGTAATTCTGTGGTGTCCATGGTGATTTTTCCTTTCTCACTTCTGATTCTGTTTATATGTGTAGACTCTCTTTTTTTCTTGATAAGTCTGGCTGGGGGTTTATCCATTTTCTTTATTTTCTCAAAGAACCAGCTCTTGGTTTCATTAATTCTATTTTTTTATTCTTTTCAGTTTTATTTATTTCTTATCTGATATTTATTATGTCCCTCCTTCTACTGACTTTGGGCCTCATTTGTTCTTCTTTTTCTAGTTTCATTAATTGTGAATTTAGACTGTTTATTTGGGATTTTTTTTCTCTCTTGAGATAGGCCTGAATTGCTATATACTTTCCTCTTAGAACAGCCTTTTCTGCATCACACAGAAGTTGGGGCATTGAGCTGTTGTTTTCATTTGCTCCATATATTGCCTGATCTTTGTTTTTATTTGATCATCAATCCACTGATTATTTAGGAGCATGTTATTAAGCCTCCATGTGTTTGTGGACCTTTTTGTTTTTTTGCACAGTTTATTTCTAGTTTCATACCATTGTGATCTGAGAAGTTGTTGGTACATTTTCAATCTTTCTGAGTTTACTGATGATCTTTCTGTGGCCTAGTATGTGTTCTATTCTGGAAAATGTTCCATGTGCACTTGAGAAGAATGTGTATCCTGTTGCTTTTGGATGGAGTGTTCTGTAGATGTCTGTTAGGTCCATCTGTTCTAATACTTTGTTTAGTGCCTCTGTCTCCTTACTTATTTTCTCTCTGGTTGATCTGTCCTTTGGAGTGAGTGGTGTGTTGAAGTCTCCTAGAATGAATGCATTGCTGTCTATTTCCCCGTTTAATTCTGTTTGTATTTGTTTCACATATGTAGGTGCTCCTATGTTTGGTGCATAGATTATTTCTACAGAATCTTAACCTGCTGTTGTCCAGTTCAGAAGGGAAAGCCTGTAGTGATGCAGACGTTACCACCACATAGAGGTGCACAGCTTCACAGGGATGGATTTACTAAAGAGATTCTTTGGGTTAAGGTGAAATAAATCTTTCCCAGTAGTTCTAATCGCCTGGTCTTGGTTCTTACCTCGAGAAGTATGCAGTCAACTGAAACTTCTCACCAAGGTTCCCTTCCCTCCTCTTCTCCAGACCAACACACCAGCCTTTCTCGCCATTGCCCATATAACAAGGGTTCAAGTCCCCTTGGATATCTGGAACATTCATTAGAGTCTATATAAGGAAAACCAGGATCCCAGGTTTCCTGAGCAAGGCAGCTGCTCCCTCCCCTTTGAGAACTGGGAACTCACAGCACTCTGCACTCTGTCACTCATTCTTCTCACATACAGACATGTACAATAATGGCTAACTGTCAGGTGGCATGCACCATGCCTGCTGAGGACTTTAGACTGCAGGATTCAGACCCTGATCTTTGAAGTGAGGGTCTTTAAAAAATGCTGTTAATGAATTTATTGGGTATAAATGAACTATAATAAATTGCACATATTTAAGTGTATGATGATAAATGTGACATTGTATACACTTGTGAAACTATCACCTCAAACAAGATAGTGGACATGCCCAGGATCCCCCACCCCAACACACACATCCATTTACTTGCATCCTTTTATAGATTCTTCTTCTCTTCCCTCTCAAGCAACTTCTGTTCTGTTTCTGGCACTAAAGACTAGTTTTCGTTTGGTAGAGTTTTATATCAGCGGAATCATATGGCATGTACTCTTTTTTTATCTTGCTTCCTTTACTCAGAAGATCCATCCATGCTGTTGTGTGCGTCAACGGTCTATTCCTTTTGATTGATGAGTAATATTCCTTTGTATGGATATACAGTTTGTTTGCCTTTTACCTGTTAGTGGATATTTGGGTTCTTTCCAGTTTGTGGCTATTACAAAGATGCTATGAACATTCATGTACAGATTTCTCCCTCTTGGGAAAATATTAGAAATAGTACAGCTACCTTGTAAGGCAGGTATATGCAAACTTTCAAGGAAAATGCCAAACTCTTTTACAAAGTGTACCATTTTACATTTCTACAACTGGCATATGTGAGTTCCAGTTCCTCCATATCCATATTAATATGCGGTATGTTTTAGCCAAAAGTATGTACTAGTATCTCACTGTAGTTTTTTTTGTTATTTATTTATTTATCTTTATTTTGCTGTCATTAATGTAAAATTACATGAACAATATTATGGTTACTAGATTCCCTCCATCATCAAGTCCCCACCACATACCCCATTACAGTCACTGTCCATCAGGGTAGTGAGATGCTATCGAATCACTACTTGTCTTCTCTGTGTTGCACTGCCTTCTGCGTGCCCCCCCTACATTATGTGTGCTAATTGTAATGCCCCTTTTTCCCCTTTATCCCTCCCTTCCCACCCAACCTCCCCAGTCCCTTTCCCTTTGGTAACTGTTAGTCCATTCTTGGGTTCTGTGAGTCTGCTGCTGTTTTTCTCCTTCAGTTTTTTCTTTGTTCTTTTACTCCACATATGAGTGAAATCATTTGACACTTGTGTTTCTCTGCCTGGATTATTATACTGAGTATAATACCCTCTAGCCCCATCCATGTTGTTGCAAATGGTAGGATTTGTTTTCTTCTTATGGCTGAGTAATACTCCATTGTGTATATGTATCACATCTTCTTTATCCATTCATGTGCTGATGGACACTTAGGTTGCTTCCATTTCTTGGATATTGTAAATAGTGCTGTGATAAACATAGGGGTGCATATGTCTTTTTGAAACTGGGCTGCTGCATTCTTAGGGTAAATTCCTAAGAGTGGGATTCCTGGGTCAAATGTTATTTCTTTTTGAATTTTTGAGGAACCTCCATATTGCTTTCCACAATAGTTGAACTAATTTCCATTCCCATCAGCAGTGTAGGAGGGTTCCCCTTTCTTCACATCCTTGCCAACATTTATTGTTGTTTGTCTTTCAGATGGTGGCCATCCTAAATGGTGTGAGGTGATATTTCAATGTGGTTTTAATTGGCATTTCCCTAATAATTAGTGATTTGGAGCATCTTTTCATGTGCCTGTTGGCCATCTGAATTTCTTCTTTGGAGAAGTGTCTGTTCAGATCCTATGCCCATTTTTTAATTGGATTATTTGCTTTTTGTTTGTTGAGGTGTGTGAGCTCTTTATATAATTTGGATGTCAACCCCTTATTGGATATGTCATTTATGAATATACTCTCCCATACTGTAGGATGTCTTTTGTTCTACTGATGGTGGCCTTTGCTGTACTGAAGCTTTTCAGCTTGATATAGTCCCACTTGTTCAATTTTGCTTTTTGTTCCCTTGCTTGGGGAGATATGTTCATGAATAATTTGCTCATGTTTATGTCCAAAAATGTTTGCCTACGTTTTTGTCTAAGAGTTATATGGTTTCATGACTTATATTCAGGTCTTTGATCCATTTCGAATTTACTTTTGTGTATAGGGTTAGACAATAATCCAGTTTCATTCTCTTGCATGTAGCTGTGCAGTTTTGCCAACACCAGCTGTTGAAGAGGCTGTCATTTCCCCATTGTATATCCATGGCTCCTTTATCATATATTAATTGACCATATGTGTTTGGGTTAATATCTGGACTCTCTATTCTGTTCTAGTGGTATGTGGGTCTGTTCTTGAGCCAGTACCAAATTGTCTTGATTACTGTGGCTTTGTAGTATAGCTTGAAGTTGGTATGTGAGATTCCCCTGCTTTATTCTTCCTTCTCAAGATTGCTTTGGCTATTTGGGATCTTTTGTGGTATCATATGAATTTTAGAACTATTTGTTCCAGTTAGTTGAAGAATGCTGCTGGTATTTTGATTGGGATTGCATTGAATCTGTAGATTGCTTTAGGCAGGATGGTCATTTTGACAATATTAATTCTTCCTAGCCAAGAGCATGGGATGAGTTTCCACTTGTTAGTGTCCTGTTTAATTTCTCTTAAGAGTGTCTTGTAGTTCTCAGGGTAGAGGTATTTCATTTCCTTCATTAGGTTTATTCCTAGGTATTTTATTCTTTTTGATGCAACTGTGAATGGAATTCTTTCCCTGATTTCTCTTTCTGTTAGCTCATCATTAGTGTATAGGAAAGCAACAGATTTCTGTGTATTAATTTTGTATCCTGCAACTTTGCTGAATTCAGATATTAGTTCTAGCAGTTTTGGAGTGGATTCTTTAGGGTTTTTATGTACAATATCATGTCATCTGCAAATAGTGACAGTTTGACTTCTTCCTTACCAATGTGGATTTCTTTTATTTCTTTGTGTTGTCTGATTGCCGTGGCTAGGACCTCCAGTACTATGTTGAATAACAGTGGGGAGAGTGGGCATCCCTGTCTTGTTCTCGATATTAGCTGAAAAGCTTTCACCCTCTCACTGTTAAGTATGATGTTGGCTGTGGGTTTATCTTATATGGCCTTAATTATGTTGAGGTATTTGCCTTCTATACCCATTTTGTTGAGAGTTTTTATCATGAATGGATGTTGAATTTTGTCAAATGCTTTTTCAGCATCTATGGAGATGATTATGTGGTTTTTGTCCTTCTTTTTGTTGATGTGGTGGATGATGTTGATGGATTTTTCGAATGTTGTATCATCCTTGCCTCCCTGAGATGAATGATGTATGATCCCTTTGATGTATTTCTGAATTCAGTTTGCTAATATTTTGTTGAGTATTTTTCCATCTATGTTCATCATGGGTATTGATATGTAATTTCATTTTTTTGTGGTGTCTTTGTCTGGTTTCAGTATTAGAGTGATGCAGGCTTCATAGAGTGAGTTGGGAAGTATTCCCTCTTTTACTATTTTTTGGAAAACGTTAAGGAGAATGGGTGTTATGTCTTCTCTAAATGTCTGATAAAATTCATCAGTGAATCCATTGGGCCCAGAGGTTTTGTTCTTGGGTAGGTTTTTGATTCCCGATTCAATTTCATTGCTGGTAATTGGTCTGTTTAGATTTTCTGTTTCTTCCTGGGATAGTCTTGGAAGGTTATATTTTACTAGAAAGTTGCCCCTTTCTTCTAGGTTATCCAACTTGTTAGCATATAGATTTTCATAGTATTCTCTAATAATTATTTGTATTTCTGTGGGGTCCATCATGATTTTTCCTTTCTCACTTCTGATTCTGTTTATGTGTGTAGATTCCCTTTTCCTCTTAATAGGTCTCGCTAGGGGTTTATCTGTTTTGTTTATTTTTTCAAAGAACCAGCTCTTGATTTCACTGATTTTTTTCTCTCGTTTTGTTCTTCTCGATTTTATTATTTATTATCTGATCTTTATTATGTCCCTCCTTCTGCTGACTTCGGGAATCACTTGGTTTTCTTTTTCGAATTTCAATAATTGTAACTTCAGACTATTCATTTGGGATTGTTCTTCCTTCTTTACACAGGCCTGGATATACTTTCCTCTTAGAACTGCCTTCTCTGCGTCCCACAGAAGTTGGGGCATTGTGCTGTTGTTGTCACTTGTCTCCATGTATTGCTTGATCTCTGTTTTAATTTGGTCATTGATCCATTGAGTATTTAGGAGCATGTTGTTAAGCCTCTATGTGTTTGTGAGCCTTTTTGTTTTCTTTGTACAATTTATTTCTAGTTTTATACCTTTGTGATCTGAGAAGTTGGTTCGTAGAATTTCAATCTTTTTGAATTGACTGAGGTTCTTTTTGTGGCCTAGTATGTGGTCTATTCTGGAAAATGTTCCATGTGCGCTTGAGAAGAATGTTTATCCTGTTGCTTTTGGGTGTGGAGTTCTGTAGATGTCTGTTAGGTCCATCTGTTCTAGTGTGTTGTTCAGTGCCTCTGTATCCTTACTTATTTTCTGTTTCATTGATCTGTCCTTTGGAGTGAGTGGTGTGTTGAAGTCTCTTAAAATGAATGCCTTGCATTCTATTCCTCCTTTAATTCTGTTAGTATTTGTTTTACATATGTAGGTGCTCCTGTGTTAGATGCACAGATATTTATAATGGTTATATCCTCTTGTTGGACTGACCCCATTATCATTATGTAATGTCCTTTTTTTATCTCTTGCTACTTTCTTCGTTTTGAAATCTATTTTGTCTGATACAAGTACTGCAACACCTGCTTTTTTCTCTTTGTTGTTTGCTTGAAATATTTTCTTCCATCCCTTCACTTTTAGTCTGTGTATGTCTTTGGGTTTGAGGTGAGTCTCTTGTAGGCAGCATACAGGAGGGTCTTGCTTTTTTATCCATTCTGTTACTCTGTGTCTTTTGATTGGTGCATTCCGTCCATTTACATTTAGGGTGATTATTGATAGATATGTACTTATTGCCATGCAGGCTTTGGATTTGTGGTTACTAAAGGTTCAAGGGTAGCTTCTTTACTATCTAATTGTTCAACTTTAACTCACTTATTACACTATTATAAACACAGTCTGATGATTCTTTATTTCTATCCCTTCTTAGTTTTCTTCCACCACTCTTTCTGTTAGGTCTTTTGTTCTGTACTCTTTTGTGTTTCCCTTGACTGCTTTTGTCCAAAACTGATTTTATTTTTTGCCTTTCGTTAGTATTTGGTTGGTCTGCTTTCTTTGCTGTGATTTTATTTTCTCTGTTCATATGTATTTAGCCTTAGGAATACTTCCATCTAGAGTAGTCCCTTTAAAGTACCCTATAGAGGTGGTTTGTGGGAGGTAAATTTCCTCAGTTTTTGCTTCTTTGCAAATTCTTTAATCCCTACTTCAAATTTAAATGATAATCTTGCTGTATATAGTATTCTTATAGTATTCTTCGTTCAAGGCCCTTCTGTTTCATTGCATTAAATATATCATGCCATTCTGTTCTGGCTTGTAATGTTTCTGTTGAGAGGTATGATGATAGACTGATTGGTTTTCCTTTGTAGGTGATCTTTTTATTCTCTCTGACTACTTTTAATACCCTGTCCTTGTCTTTGATCTTTGCCATTTTAATTATTATAAGTCTTGGTGTTCTCTTCCTTGCGTCCCTTCTGTTGGGAAATCTGTGGGCTTTCAGGTCTGAGAGACTATTTCCTTCCCCAGCTTGGGGAAGTTTTCAGCAGTTATTTCTTCAAAGACACTTTTTATTCCTTTTTCTCTCTCTTCTTCTTCTGGTACCCCTATAATGCAAATATTTTTACATTTGGATTGGTCACACAGTTCTCTTAATATTCTTTCATTCCTAAAGATCCTTTTATCTCTCTCTGCCTCAGCTTCTCTGTATTCCTGTTCTATGATTTCTATTTCATTAACAGTCTCCTGCACCTCATCCAGTCTGCTCTTAAGTCCTTCTTTAATTGTTGTCATTTCTGTACTCTCCCTCCAGACTTCATCCCTTAGCTCTTGCATATTTCACTGCAGCTCCATCAGCATGGTTATGACTTTTATTTTGAATTCTTTTTCAGGAAGTTTGGTTATATCTATCTTGCCAGACCCTCTCTCTCTGGCGTTGTTTGAATGATTTTGGACTGGACCAGGTTCTTCTGCCTTTTCACGGTGATAGAAGTGATCACCAGCAATTGGTGCGTGTCAGCTGGGGGAACAAAGTCCCTTCCTGCTTGCTGGTCACCTTGCCCTTCTCTGCTGCCTGTGCTGGTTACTTGCACACAGGGAGCAGTCTCTGGGTTAATTCCCTGAGCTGCCATTGGCACGACGACCCTTGGGATGCCTTAGGGCACTGCCAGGGGTCGAAGGTGTGCCGGGTGTGTATTCCTGCAAGAATGGCATCCCTTTGTGTGAGCCAGCTTCGTTTGTCTGTGCCAGGCAGCTGCATCCTGGTGGCAGCCTCTGGGTCTGGCTTGGTTAGCTGCACGCTGGGAAAAGACTCTGTGTGGTTGCTGTGGGCAGGGCTGCTCCCTGGCTGGTCTGCAGCAATGGTGGGTCAGCTGGTTTGCTTGCAGTGCCTGTGGGGGGAATGAACGGCAGGCTGCTAATTGCCGTGAGGGTCTTCAGAGCTGCATTGCTACCCGGGGGGTTAGGGAACCTGAAGTTCCTTAATATTCCCAGGCTGCTGGGACAATTTTGTTCACCTGTTAAACCCTTGTCCCTTTAATACTTTTAAAGCACCCGCTTTTCTTTTGTCCCAGGGGAGCCCGCTGTGAGGACCCGCTTTCAGTCTCTGTCTCGCATTTTACTTTTCCATTTCTCTAATATCCAGTACACCATGCAATGTGTGTCTGTGCTCCCAATGCAGATTACTAGGGCTGGTTATTTAGCAGTCCTGTGCTTCCACTCCCTCCCCACTCTGATTCTTTTCCTGCCGCCTGTGAGCTGAGGTTGGGGGAGTGCTCGGGTCCCACTGGGTCATGGCTTTGTATCTTACCCTTTTCATGGGATGCTGAGTTCTTGCAGATGCAGATGTAGCCTGGCTGTTGTACTGTATCTTCTGGTCTCTCTTTTAGGAATAGTTGCATTTGCTGTAATTTCAAAATATATATGGTTTTGGGAGATTTCCACCACCCTACTCACACCGCCATCTTGAGTGCCTCCTCACTGTAGTTTTAAACCCAAACAGATACTGTCAATGAATATTTGATAAAGGAGCCTTGGATATACAATGGGGAGATGACAGCCTCTTCAGCAGCTGGTGTTGGCAATACTGGACAGCTACATGTAAGAGAATGAAACAGGACTACTGTCTAACCCCATACACAAAGGTAAACTCAAAATGGATCAAAGAGCTGAATGTAAGTCACGAAACCATAAAACTCTTAGAAAAAAACATAGGCTAAAATTTCTTGTACATAAACATGAGCGACTTCTTCATGAACATATCTCACCGAGCAAGGGAAACAAAAGCAAAAGTGAACAGGTCGGACTATATCAAGCTGAAAAGCTTCTATACAGCAAAGGACACCATCAGTAGAACAAAAAGACATCCTACAGTATGGGAGAATATATTCATAAATGACGCATCTGATAAGGGGTCGACATCCAAAATATATAAAGAACTCACGCACGTCAACAAAGAAAAAGCAAATAATCCAATGAAGAAATGGACAGAGGACATAAATAGACACTTCTCCAAAGAAGAAATTCAGATGGCCAACAGGCACATGAAAAGATGCTCCATTTCGCTGATCAGAGAAATGCAGATTAAAACCACAGTGAGATATCATCTCACACCAGTGAGGATGGCCAACATCCAAAAACACAAACAACAACAAATGTTGGCGAGGATGTGGAGAAAGGGGAACCCTGCTACACTGCTGGTGGAATGGAAATTAGTACAACCATTGTGGAAAGCAGTATGGAGGTTCCTCAAAAAACTCAAAATAGAAATACCATTTGACCCAGGAATCCCACTCCTAGGAATTTACCCTAAGAATGCAGCAGCCCAGTTTGAAAAAGACATATGCACCCCTATGTTTATCACAGCAGTATTTACAATAGCCAAGAAATGGAAGCAACCTAAGTGTCCATCAGTAGATGAATGGATAAAGAAAATGTGGTACATATACACAATGGAATATTATTCAGCCATAGGAAGAAAACAAATCCTACCATTTGCAACAACATGGATGGAGCTAGAGGGTATTATGCTTAGTGAAATAAGCCAAGCAGAAAAAAACATATATCAAATGATCTCACTCATATGTGGAGTATAAGAACAAAGAAAAAAACTGAAGGAACAAAACAGCAGCAGACTCACAGAACCCAAGAACGCACTAATAGTTACCAAAGGGAAAGGAACTGAGGAGGATGGGTGGGAAGGGAGGGACAAGAGGGAAAAGGGGGCAGCACGATTAGCAGATATATTGTTGAGGGGGCACGGGGAGGGCTGTACAACTCAGAGAAGAGAAGTAATGATTCTATAGCATCTCACTACGCTGATGGACAGTGAGTGTAATGGGGTTGGTGGGGGGGACCTGATGAAGGGGTAGTTTAATAATCATAATATTGCACATGTAATTGTAGATTAATGATACCAAAATGAATTATTTTTAAAAAATGCTCATGTGGGTCTATTTCTAGACTGTTTTCTGTTCCATTGACCTGTTTGTTTATCTTTACTCCAATATCACGTTTTGATTACTGCATCTTTATAATAAGTTTTGAAGTTGGATGTGTTAGTCTTCTAACTTTGTTCTTCATTCTCCATTTTGTTTTGACTATTCTGGCCCCTTACAATTCCATATTTCAGAATCTACTTTTGCATTTTTGCAAAAAATGCTGTTGGAAGTTTGATAGGGATTGCATTGAGTCTACATATAAATTTGGGGAGAATTAACATATTCATGCATTGAGTCTTTTGATCCATAAAGAAAATATATCTCCCCATTTATTATGTATTTTTAATTTCTTTCAGTACTGTTCTGTAATTTTCAGTGGACCAGTCTTTCACATATGTTTTTTCAGATTTTTCTTTTAGTCTTTAGTCATATTTTATTGTTCATTTTTAAATTGAGTTATAATTGACATAACATTATATTAGTTTCAGGTGTACAACATAAATATCCAATATTTGTATATATCGTGTAATGATCACCACAATAATTATAGTTAACATCCATTACCATACATAGTTACAAATTTTTTCTCATGTTGAGATGTCTTAAGATCTACTCAGTAAATTTCAAACATATGATACAATATCATTAACCATAGTCACTGTGTTGTACAATTACATCCTCATGTGTTATTCATTTTACAACAGAAGGTGCAGATATCTCTTCAAGATGGTGCTTTTATTTTCTTCGGATGTATACCTACATGTGGGATTGCTGGATCATATGGTAGTTGTATTTTTAACTTTTTGAGGAACCTCCACACTGTTCTCCAAATTGGATGCACCAATTTACATCCCAGACAACAGTACACAGCATTCCCTTTTCTCCACATCCTCACCAGAACTTGTTGTTTCTTCTCTTTTTCATTATTGCCATGCTAACAGGTATGAAGCCATACCTCACTGTGGCTTTGATTTTCATTTCCCTGATGATTTGCGATGTTAAGCAACTTTTCTTGTACCTGTTGACCATCTGTATGTCTTTTTTGGAAAATATCTATTCAGATCCTCTGCCTATTTTTAAATCAGGGTTTTCCCTTAATTCCTATTTTTGATACTATGTATATGGCATTGCATTCCATTTATTTCAATTTCAAATTGTTCATTGCTAGTATATAGAACCTCTAGTATAGTGTAAAAAAAAGTGGTAAGAACAGAAATGACTATCATTTTCCTGATTTTATGGAGGAACTGTTCAGTCATGATTAAGTGTGATGTTAGCTATAGGTATTTTGTAGATGCCCATTTTCAGGGTTGAAGAAGTTCTCTTCTGTTCCTAGTGTGGTGTGAATTTTTATTAGAAATGGACATTAAATATGGTCAAATGTTTTTCTAGACCTAGTATTATATTTGTGAAATTTTTCTTTTTTTATTCAGTCTGTTAAATGGTGAACTACACAGATTGTTTTTTGTATGTTAAACCAACCCTGCATTCCTGGATTAAACCTTACTTGGTCATGATGTATCTATCCTTTTTCACAAATCATGAGATTCAACTTTCTAAAGTTGTCTATATTCATAAGGGATATTGGGCTGTAGTTTTATTTTTTTTCAATGTCCTTGTTTAGTTTTGGTATCAGAATAATGTTTGATTCATAGGTTGAGTTGAGAAGTATTCCTTCTCCTTCAATTTCTGGAACAATTTGAATAGAATTTTATTTATTTTAAGTGGTAGATTTCATTAGTGAAGCCATCTGGGACTAGCAGTTGCTTTGTGTGAAGTTTTTAAATGATTAACTTAATTTCTTTGCTATAAACTTTTCAGATTATTCTTCAGTGAGCTTTGTGATTTTCAAGGATTTTGTCTATTTCATCTAAGTGATGAATTTACAAGCATAAAGTTCTTCATAATATTTTCTTATAATCTCTGTGGTATCTTTTGAATCTGTAGTGGCATCATCTCCCATTCTGAATATCTTCTGCTTTTTGTATGACTTAATTCCTTCTAAATTTATTGTGATGTATTTTATGGCCTAGAATATGGTCTATCTCAATAAACATTATCTGGGCACCTGAAAATAATATATGTAGTTTATTGTTTTTGGGTGGAGTGCTTTACAAATGTCAGTCAGATTAAGTTAAATTGTTCAAGTCTACTATATCCTTGCTGATTCTGTTTATTTAAATCATAGAGGAGGTAGTGAAATATCTGACTATAATTGAGGATTTTTCTATTTCTTCTTGCAGTATCTCAATTTTTGGTTCATTTGTTTTAAAGTACTTTTATTATTCTTATTTAGAATTGTCATGCCCTCTTTATTACTTGACCCCTTTATCATTATGAAAACAAATTAATAATGAAAAGCTTTCATAAAGCTATGAAATCCACTCCCCCAACTTCGTGGACAAAAATTACATCTATATTAGTCACTTGAAGCTGTCCCGTAGCTAACTGAGGCTCTGTTCATTAAAAAAATTTTTTTCTTGTTTTATTTTGGATAATTTCTCTTGCTAAGTCTTGGTAAAATTCTTTCCTCCGAAACTTACTTTGTCTGATGTTAATATAGCTACTCCAGATTGATTTTGATTATGGTTACTGGAATATCTTTTTATATTTACTTTTTGTTTGTTTACATTTGTTTGTTTATATTTAAGTTCAGTGTAAGGGCAGTATATAATTAGATCTTGCTTTTTTACCCAATCTATCTCTGCTGTTTATGTTGAATGATTAGAGCAATTTGGACTTAATGTGATTATTAATTTAGTTAGGGTTAAATCTATCATCTCGCTATTTGTTGTCTTTTTGTCCTCTCTATTCTTGGTTCATTTTTTCCTCTTTCTCTGCTTTCTTTTGGTCTAATAAGTATTTTTTATGATCTCATTTTATCTCCTTTGTTGGCTCATTAACTCTAAAACTTTTAAACGATTTCTAGTGTTTGCTTCAGGGCTTATTGAATACATCAAATGATATTATACAACTTTACATAGAGGATAAAAACCTTTCAAGAGTTTATACTCCCATTTCTCGCCCATAACCTTTATGCTATTGCAGCCTTGTGTTTTACTTTTATATATGCTGTACATTTCACAATACATTTTTTTCATTTTGTATACCTTGATATCATTTTTAAGGATATATAGAAAACAACAAAATTTTGTATTTACCATATCTGGTGCTCTTCATTCCTTTATGTAGATACATACTTCCATTTGGTATATTTTTTATTCTGCCTGAAGGAATTCCTTTAACATTTTTGTACTGGGGCTTTGCTAATACTTAATTATTTTGTCTTTTATATGTCTGAAGACCTCTATTTTGCCTTCATTTTTTGAAAGATATTTTCACTGGGGACAGAATTCTAGATTTTCAGCTTCCCCCCACCCCGCCATTACTTTAGAGATGTTGCTCTTTTGCAATCTTACTTATTTGTTTCTGACAAGAAATTTGCTGTCATTTTTATCTTTGGCCCTGTGTATGTAACATGCCCCCTTTTTCCTCTTTGGTTGTTGCTTTTAAGGTTTTCGTTTTTATTCTTGTTTTTTTAAATAATTTATTTTGATATCATTAATCTACAATTACATGTGCAATATTGTGATTATTAAACTACCCCCTTCATCAGGTCCCCCCACCAACCCCATTACAGTCACTGTTCATCAGCATAGTGAGATGCTATAGAATCACTACTTGTCTTCTCTGAGTTGTACAGCCCTCCCCGTGCCCCCCCCAACATTACATCTGCTAATCGTAATGCCCCTTTTTCCCCCTTGTCCCTCCCTTCCCGCCCATCATCCCCAGTCCCTTTCCCTTTGGTAACTATTAGTCCGTTCTTGGGTTCTGTAAGTTTGCTGCTGTTTTGTTCCTTCAGTTTTTTTCTTTGTTCTTATACTCCACATATGAGTGAGATCATTTGATATTTGTCTTTTTCCGCTTGGCTTATTTCACTAAGCACAATACCCTCTAGCTCCATCCATCTTGTTGCAAATGGTAGGATTTGTTTTCTTCTTATGGCTAAATAATATTCCATGTGTACATGTACCACGTCTTCTTTATCCATTCATCTACTGATGGACACTTAGGTTGCTTCCATTTCTTGGCTATTGTAAATAGTGCTGCGATGAACATAGGGGTGCATATATCTTTTTCAAACTGGGCTGCTGCATTCTTAGGGTAAATTCCTAGGAGTGGAATTCCTGGGACAAATGGTATTTCTATTTTGAGTTTTTTGAGGAACCTCCATACTGCTTTCCACAATGGTTGAACTAATTTGCATTCCCACCAGCAGTGTAGGAGGGTTCCCTTTTCTCCACATCCTCAACAACATTTGTTGTTGTTTGTGTTTTGGATGTTGGCCATCCTCACAGGTGTGAGGTGATATCTCATTGTGGTTTTAATTTGCATTTCTCTGATGATTAGTGATGTGGAGCATCTTTTCATGTGCTTGTTGGCCATCTGAATTTCTTCTTTGGAGAAGTGTCTAATCATGTCCTCTGCCCATTTCTTAACTGGATTATTTGCTTTTTGTTTGATGAAGTGTATGAGTTCTTATATATTTTGGATGTCAACCCCTTATCAGATACGTCATTTATGAATATATTCTCCCATACTGTAGGATGTCTTTTTGTTCTACTGATGGTGTCCTTCGCTGTACAGAAGCTTTTCAGCTTG
>JAQQAC010010882.1:2068613-2180709 GCA_029783875.1 Phataginus tricuspis
TGATGTTGAATAACAGTGGAGAGAGTGGGCATCCCTGTCTTGTTCTCGATCTTAGATGAAAAGCTTTCAGCTTCTCGCTGTTAAGTATGATGTTAGGTGTGGGTTTGTCATATATGGCCTTTATGATGTTGAGGTATTTGCCGTCTATACCCATTTTGTTGAGAGTTTTAATCATGAATGGATGCTGAATTTTTGGCAAATGCTTTTTCAGCGTCTATGGAGATGATCATGTGGTTTTTGTTCTTCTTTTTGTTGATGTGGTGGATGATGTTGATGGATTTTCGAATGTTGTACCATCCTTGCATCCCTGGGATGAATCCTACTTGATCATGGTGTATGATCCTCTTGATGTATTTTTGAATTCGGTTTCCTAATATTTTCTTGAGTTTTTTGCATCTACGTTCATCCTGGATAGTGGTCTGTAATTTTCTTCTTTGATGAGGTCTTTGCCCGGTTTTGGTATTAGAGTGAATATTTGGAAGTATTCTCTCCTCTTGTATGTTTTTGGAAAACTTTAAGGAGAATGTTGTTATTTCTTCTCTATATGTCTGGTAGAATTCAGAGGTGAATCCATCTGGTCCATGGGTTTTTTTCTTGGGTAGTTTTTTGATAGCTCTTCAATTTTGTTGCTGGTGATTGGTCTGTTTAGTTTTTTGTTTCTTGCTTGGTCAGTCTTGGAAGGTTGTATTTTTCTAAGAAGTTTTCCATTTCTTCTTGGTTTTCCAGCTTGTTAGCATATAGATTCTCATAATATTCTCTTATAATTCTTTGTATTTCTGTGAGGTCCATCATTATTTTTCCTTTCTCCTTTCTGATTCTGTTTATGTGTGTAGATTCTCTTTTTCTCTTAATGAGTCTGGCTAGGGGTTTATCTATTTTGTTTATTTTTTCAAAGAACCAGCTCTTGGTTTCATTGATTTTTTTCTATTGTTGTATTCTTCTCAATTTTATTTCTTCTCTGATCTTTATTATGTCTCTCCTTTTGGTGACTTTGGGCCTTATTTGTTCTTTTTCCAATATCAGTAATTGTGTCTTTAGACTGTTCATTTGGGAATGTTCTTCCTTCTTTAAATAGGCCTGAATTGCAATATACTTTCCTCTTATAACTGCCTTTGCTGCGTCCCACAGAAGTTGTGGCTTTGTGCTGTTGTTGTCATTAGTCTCCATATATTCTTTGATTTCTGTTTTGATTTGGTCGTTAACCCATTGATTAATTAGGAGAATGTTGTTAAGTCTCTATGTATTTGTGAGCCTTTTTGTTTTCTTTCTAAAATTTATTTCTAGTTTTATATCTTTGTGATCTGAGAAGCTGGTTGGTAGAATTTCAGTATTTTTGACTTTACTGAGGTTCTTTTTGTGGCCTAGTATGTGGTCTATTCTGGAAAATGTTCCATGTGCACTTGAGAAGAATGTGTATCCTGTTGCTTTTGGGTGTAGAGTTCTGTAGATGTCTGTTAGGTCCATCTGTTCTAGTGTGTTGTTCAGTGCCTCTTTGTCTTTACTTATTTTCTGTCTGGTTAATCTGTCCTTTGGAGTAAGTGGTGTGTTGAAGTCTCCTAAAATGACTGCATTGCTGTCTATTTCCTCCTTTAATTCTGTTAGTATTTGTTTCACATATGCCTGCCCTCCTGTGTTGGGTGCATATATATTTAAAACGGTTATATCCTCTTGTTTGATTGACCCCTTTATCATTATGTAATGCTCATCTTTATCTCTTGCTACTTTCTTCGTTTTGAAGTCTATTTCGTCTGATACAAGTACTGCAACACCTGCTTTTTTCTCCTTGTTGTTTGCATGAAGTATCTTTTTCCATCCCTTCACCTTTAGTCTGTGTATATCTTTGGGTTTGAGGTGAGTCTCCTGTAAGCAGCATATAGATGGGTCTTGCTTTTTTATCCACTCTTTTACTCTGTGTCTTTTGATTGGTGCATTCAGTCCATTTACATTTAGGGTGATTATCGATAGATATGAACTTATTGCCATTACTGGCTTTAGATTCGTGGTTACCAAAGGTTCAAGGGTAGCTTCTCTACTATCTAACACTCTAACTTAACTTTCTTGTTAAGTTATTGTAAACAGTCTGATGATTCTTTATTTCTCTCCCTTTTTATTCTTCCTTCTCCCTTCTTTTTATACTAGGTGTTTTTTTCTTTGCATTTAGTTAGTATTTAGAGTGTCTGCTTTCTTTGCTATGATTTTATTTTTTCTGGTGACCTCTTTTTAGCCTTAGGAGTGCTTCCATCTAGAGCAGTCCCTGTAAGATATTCTGAAGAGGTGGTTTATGCGCGGTAAATTCCCTCAATTTTCGCCTGGCTGAAAATTTTTAAATCACTCCCTCAAATTAAAGTGATAATCATGGTGGATGCAATATTCTTTGTTTGAGGCCCTTCTGTTTAATTACTTTAAATATATCATGCCATTCTCTTCTGGCCTGTAAGGTTTCTTTTTTTTTTTTATTTTTTACAATTTATTTTGGTATCATTAACCTACAATTACATGTACAATATTATGGTGATTAAACTACCCCCTTCATCAGGTCCCCCCCAACAACCCTATTACAGTCACTGTCCATCAGCGTAATGAGATGAGAATCACTACTTCTCTTCTCTGAGTTGTACAGCCCTCCCCGTGCCCCCCCACCTTACGTCTGCTAATCGTAATGCCCCTTTTACCCTCTTATCCCTCCCTTCCCACCCATCTTCCCCAGTCCCTTTCCCTTTGGTAACTATTAGTCCATTCTGCGGTTCTGTGAGTCTGCTGCTGCTTTGTTCCTTCAGTTTTTTTTGGTTCTAAATACTCCACATATGAGTGAAATCATTTGATACTTTCTTTTTCAACTTGGCTTATTTCACTGAGCATAATACCCTCTCGCTCCATCCATGTTGTTGCAAATGGTAGGATTTGTTTTCTTCTTATGGCTGAATAATATTCCATTGTGTGTATGTACCACATCTTCTTAATACATTCATCTACTGATGGACACTTAGGTTGCTTCCATTTCTTGGCTATTGTAAATAGTGCTGCAATAAACATAGAGGTGCATCTGTCTTTTTGAAACTGGGCTGCTGCATTCTTAGGGTAAATTCCTAGGAGTGGGATTCCTGGGTCAAATTGTATTTCTATTTTGAGTTTTTTGAGGAATCTCCATACTGCTTTCCACAATGGTTGAACTAATTTGCATTCCCACCAGCAGTGTAGGAGGGTTCCCCTCTCTCTGCATCCTCGCCAACATTTGTTGTTGTTTGTGTTTTGGATGTTGGCCTGTAAGGTTTCTGTTGAGAAGTCTGATAATAGTCTGATGAATTTTCCTTTGTAGGTGATATTTCTTCTCTCTCTAGCTGCATTTAATACTCTGTCCTTATCTTTGATCTTTGCCATTTTAATTATTATGTGTCTTGGTGTTGTCTTCCTTGGGTCCCTTGTGTTGTGAGATCTGTGGGCTTTCAAGGTCTGAAAGACTGTTTTCTTCCCCAGCTTGGGGAAGGTTTCAGCAATTATTTCTTCAAAGACACTCTATCCCTATTTCTCTCTCTTCCACCTCTGGTACTCCTATAATGCGAATATTGTTCCATTTGGATTGGTCACACAGTTCTTTTAAAATCCTTTCATTCCTAGAGATCCTTTTATCTCTCTCTGCCTCAGCTTCTCTGTATTCCTGTTTTCTGATTTCTATTCCATTAACAGTCTCTGGCATCTCACCCAGTCTGCTGCTAATCCCATTGATCGCTTGTCTGATTTCTGCATTGTCTTTCCTCACTTCCCTCACTTCCTCCTTTAGCTCTTGCATATTTCTCTGTAGATCCATCAGTATGGTTATGACTTTTATTCTGAATTCTTTTTCAGGAAGATTGTGCACGTCCATCCCATCAGGCTCCCTCTCTGGGATTGTCTATGTGATCTTTGTTTGTACCATATTCCTCTGTCTTTTCATGACGATAGAAGTGGTCAGAAAAAGAAAAAAAGAAGAAAGGGGGGGGGGAAAAAAACGCTTGCTGGATGTAGTTTCTCTAACAATGCTGTAGGTGGCACTGCTGCTCCAGTATTCCACAGCCATGCCGCTCTGCTGGGCCCTTTGTGACTCTGACTGGGAAGGGAACAAATGAGGCTGCTGATTTCTGTGGGAAGTCTCTGTGCTACTGCTTGTCCCCCCCACAGTCCAAGGGGACTGCAATTCCCCAGGCTGAGTGTGCTGGGACGATCGTGCTCCTCCCTTGGGTCTCTGTCTCTTTAAGACCCCTAGAAAAGTGCGAGCTTTTCTTTTGTCCTGGGGAACCGGGTGGGTGGACCTCTCATCTTGGAATCTGCGCCTCTGTCTCTCCAATGTCCGATACACCGCATGAAGTGTGTCAGTGCTCCCAGCACAGATCACCCGGACTGGTTATTCGGTGGGCCTGTGCTTCCACTCCCTCCCCGCTCTGAATCCTCTCCTCCTGCCGGTGCACTGGGTTTGGGGAGCGCTCAGGTCCCGCCGGTTCACAGCTCCATATCTTACCCGCCTCGTGGGATGCCGAGTTCTCTCAGGCGTAGCTGAAGCCTGGTGTTGTCCTGTATCTTCTGGTCTCTCTTTTAGGAATAGTTGTATTTGCTGTATTTTCATAAATATATTTGGTTTTAGGAGGAGATTTCCGCCACCCTGCTCACGCCACCATCTTCCTGGAAGTCTTATTCTTGGTTTTGAGCACATTGATAATGATATGCTTTCGTGTGGTTTTCTTCAAGTTTCTTATTTGTATTTTTCATCATAGTTTGACATTTTTCAGCTCTTATTTCTCAAATATTTTTTCTGTCCCTCCCTCTCAACTTTGGGGATGACAGTTACATATCTGTTAGTCACTTGACACTGTCCCACAGCTCACCAAAGCTCTTTTCATTTTTAAAAATTCTTTTTTTTCTCTGTGTGTTTCATTTTGGATAATTCCTCACTAAGTCTCCAAGTTTTGTTCTTTTCTTCAGCCGTATCTAATTTGCCATTAATCTCATCCACTGTGTTTTTCATCTTAGACATCATAGTTTTCATCTGTAGGATCTTTTCAAAGAAAATATCTCCCATGTCTCTACTTAACATTTTAAACTCATGGAATAAAATTATAGCTGGCTTAATGTCCTTGTCTAATCATGCTAACATCTTCGTCAGTTCTGGGTCCTTTTCAAATGATTGCCTTTTCTCCTCCTATGGCTGCTGTTTTCCTACTTCTTTGCATGCTTTGTAATCTTTGGATGAAAGACACTATAAATATTGAGAGCTGGCCATTTTTATATTCCCATATTATTGAGCTTTGTTCTGGCATGCAGTTTAAGTAACTTGGAAACAGTTTGATCCTTTAGGGTCTTGCCTTTAAGACTTAGGTAGAACCAGAGCAGCACAGAGTGATGATTCTCCACCACTGAGGCAAGACCTCCCTGAATACTCTACCCAGTTCTCCATGAATTATGAATTTTCACCAGTCTGTTTAGTGAGAACAGGCATTATTCCTACACCTTTGTGAGCACTGGGCACTGCTCACTCTAAACATTTTGCATCATCCTTTCCCTGGACTCAGGCAGTTTTTCTCACACTAATGTGCTGAGTGACATTTGGCTGATTTTCCAAGGGGAACCTTCCGAGGATCTCTCCTTTCCTGTACTCTGATTTTCAAACTATATCTTCATCTCACCACACTCTCAAATTGATGTATTTATAATCTAAATTATTAGAAAAGCATTAGATACACACGCTTCACATAACCACAGGTCAGGATAAAATAACCATGTGACATAACAGAATCTTGGTTTCAGACCCGTTGTATCAGCCCAAGATGTATGTTTAAAAGAACACCTCAGCTCCTGCCCTGACATGATCAGGAGGCTGGGGGTTAAACTTTTCAGTTGCCAGTGGCAGGATTTACCACGTAAGAGGCCCAGTGTTGAAGAAGTCCCCTCCTCTTTTGCTGCATGTTAAGGAGGTTGGGGTCCAAGCCTTGCGGTTGAACAGCACTGGTTACCTTGAACGCTAAGTTGTAGCTAGTTTCTGTGCAGCTTTGCAAGAGAGTAACTCCTTTTCTGCAAGGCTGTCCTGAAGTGGGTCAGTCTTGAAAAAGTTAATTTTTAAATTTAAGTCAAATTTAATTTTAATTTTAAGATTGAAGTAAAAACCAACACAGGAAATAAAAACAAATCTGTGCAAAATACATGTCAGAGTGAAGTGGCTTAGAAGCAGCACATAATCAAAAAGCTAATAATATTAGTGCGCTAATAACCAAATCACACGAGTTAGAGTTGGTATGGCTGCCAAAGGAAAAGAAAAGCTAACGTGACCTCAGGTTGACTTCAAGAAGTTTTATGTCTATACGACAAAGGAGGTAACATTTGCTCCACTCTGGCAGCCTGCTAAGGGCGATAGCCTTGTTGATCCTTTTGACCTCTCACCAAATTTGGAATCCTTTCCCTCCCTGGTTTTATAGAAAATTAAATATCTGTAATTTAAAGTTGCTTTTGGCTGGATATTCTATAACTTGCAGCTGAATACACCTTCACTAATGCGACCTTCCCAAGGAAAATTAATTGTTCCCCATTATAAGCAGATACATCCTTCCCTCCTGGACTTCAATCTGATGGGACTAGGCTCATTACCTGACACATGGTATGGATTATAAATAATATTGAATGATGCATGAAAAAATGAAATTCTCTACACATATCACTAGCATCGCTGATTTTCCTCCATTGAGGGATAACAGGAGACTGTGGAGAAATGATTCTCAGAGTCTAATGTGTATCAGACTTCTTGGTGTGTATTAAAATCCAGATTCCCAGGCTCCACTGCCTAGAGATTAAATTTTGGTAGATCTGGGGTTGGGCCCCGGGGTCAGCGTTTTGAACCAGTACTCCAGAAGATTCTAATGTTCATGGTCTTCAGCCTACTTTGAGAAATACTGATAGATAGAAACAAAGACTGCTAAAATATATACATGGAGAGTTCCCTAAATTTGGAGGGTAAATTTTACAGCCCTTGACCAAATTATCTATAAAGCCAAAAGAGTCTTGAAAGCTCTTTATGTGTCAGTAAATCTCTGTGTTTTTAAGTGATGTAGAGACTTAGAAAGTTTTTGCCCATATAGAGATAATAAATATATTCATCCATATTTTCCTTTAATATTTTCATGCTTTGAGGTTTAGAATTTCATTTTCCTCTTTTGTCTATCTGTACTTTTGTGTATGTAATAAAATCAAGATCTAATTTGATATTTTTCCATATTTCACATCTTTAAAACCATTCATGCCATAAACAATCCATTACCATTCATTTGAAATGCTTCCTTTATCAGATATGCAATTTGTATGTGTCTGACTTTCAGACTTCTGCTACTGGTCAAGAGGGAGAAACATGGACTGGTTTTACCCACCTGTCTGAAACAACCAAGAATTGGGCAAAATATAAGATAAAATATATGAAATAATGACTCTCAAGTCAGTGGACACCAGTGATGAGGAGTAGAAGCAGTGAGATGAGCCCTATGCTTGCCTCAGCTGACAGCCTTCAGTCAGTTTCCAGGCCATGATATAGACAGAGCCAAACAGTCTGCACATCACTAATCATATTACTATAAATAGTATAAATGCCTTCTAGGCAGAGATGATCAGAGTGGACAAAAAATCATGACCTGACTATATGCTATCTGCAAGAAACACCCTTAAATATAAAAATACAAATAGGTTAAAAGTAAAAAGAAGGAAAGAAATATACCATGCCAATTCCAAGTTTTTAAAAAGCTGGAGTAGTAATACTGATATCAAACAAACTAGATTTCAGAGCAAAGACTATTACCACAGATAAAAAGGTCATTTCATAATGATTAAGAGCTCAGTAAATTAGGCAGACACATAATCCTAAGTTGTTGTGCATTTGAAAAGAAAGCTTTGAAATTTATGAAGCAAAAACCAATTGTAATGCAGGCATAAATGGCTCTAAACACAATTATAGTTGGATATTTCAACAGTCCTCTCAATAACTGATAAACAAGTAGACAGAAAATCAGTAAGGATGTAGATGAACTTAACAACACTATCAATCAACTTGACTTAACTGATATTCAAAGAACACTCCATCCAACACAAGTGTGGGGGAGGAAAAACTTGCTTCTACCCATTTAGTTTCTGTGGTGGGCTTATGAATTAAGCTGACATAAGGAGAAAAGCATATAGATTTATTTTACTATGTTTTACATGTAGACAGGAGTTTTCAGAAGGAAAATGAAGACTCAAAGAAGCTATTAGGCCTTAAAGCTTATATACCTTTCTACAAAAAGAAAACAAATTGTGAAGATGTAACAAGGCAGAGGCTTGAACTAGGGGCAGTAAATTGTGGGGCAGTGGCCAAGAAACAAATGAGGGAAACTAATGGAAAATAAAGGTTATTTTAGTAAGTTTTTTTTTGTATAAGTATTTTTTGACATTGACTCCTAGACTCTGGTTATGAGTATTCTTCTTTCCAGGGTACAAGAAGTGCACCTTTCTCATGGGACCTTCTTTTATATAAAAAGGGGAAGGACAGAGAGCTCTTCCTATCTGCTGTTTCTCAAGGGTTTTAAGCTCAAAATAATCAATATGCCAAAGTGGCATATTTTGAGATGCCATGTTCTGATCCCCTGCAATGGCAAAATACACATTCTTTTCAGGATAAACTAGAACGGGCCAGAAGTCTTGATAAATTGAAAAAGGTATAAGTTATAGAAAGTATAGTCTCAGATTACAGAGGAATTACAGAAAGATACCTGGAAAACCCCCAACTATTTGGAAACTAAATACCATCCTTCTGAATAACCCTTCAAGGAAGAAATCAGAAGATGAATTAGAAAGAAGTTTTTAAATGAGTTGAAATGAAAATAAAACGTATCATTAGACATTCTAAGCAGATCTTTGAAGGATATTTATGTGAATAAATACTTATATCAGAAAGGAATAAAGGTCTCAAACCAATGATGTAAACTTCCACATCAAGAAAACCAGAAAAAGATAAAAATAAACCCAAATAATGAAGATAAAAGCAGAAATCAACGAAATTATGAAAATATTGTAGAGAAAATCAATGAAACTAAAAACTTGTTTTCTGAAAAGGTCAACACAATTAATAAGCTCTAACAAGGCTAACAAAGATAAAAAAAGAGACAACACAAAAGGCCAATATCAAGAATGAGAGAGGAGACATCACTTATTCAAGATATAGATACTCTGAAGAGTCTTATAGCTATTAAAGACAACATAACAAAAGAACCATACACTGGGTTAATTTTCTAACAATCCTGGAGGCTGAAAATCTGAGATTAAGATGTCAGTGGGGTTGGTTTCTTCTGAGACCTATCCCTTTGGCTTGCTGATGGCTGTCTTCTGTGTGTTCACATGGTCTTCCCTCTGTGTGTATGTGTTCTAATCTCCTCTTTTTAGGACACTAGTCATATTGAATCAGGGCTTACTTTAATGACCTCATTTTAACTTAATTCCCCCTTTAAAGGCCCTATCTCCAAATACAATCACATTCTGAGATACTGAGGGTTAGGACTTCAACGTATTTATTTTTAGGGGACACGGTTCATCCCATAACACTAGGCCAGATGATTTCAGTTGTGAATTCTACCAAACACTTAAAAAAGAAATAACACCAATTATTTTCCAGAAAACACACACATAATATTTTCCATAAAATACTGAAGAAACACTTTCCAACTAATTTTCTAAGGCCAATATTATCTTAGTATCAAAGTCAGATCAAGACAATACAAGCCCCCATCCCTAGCAATATCCCTCATAAACATAGACACATAAATGGAAACACACTAAACAAAATATTATAAATAATTTCAGCCCTATATAAAAAGAATCATACACCACCAGCAAATGGGCTTTATTCTGCATGAAGACTGGTTTGGCATTCAAATACCAATCAAGATAATCCACCATATTAACAGTCCATGGACGAAAAACCACATGGTCATATCAAAAGCATTTAAATAAATTCAACACCCATTCACAAAAAAACCTCAGCAAACTAGGAACAGAAGGAAGCTGACTTCCTCAACTTGATAAAAGGCATTTATAAATTACCTACAGGTAATATCATACTTTATTGATGAGATTGAAAGATTGAATGCTTTCCCCCTAAAAGTGAGTACAAGGCAAGAATACCTGCTCTTACCAATCCCATCCAATACAGTACTGAAAATCTTGGCCAGTGCAATAAGGCAAGGAAAAAAAAAATAAAGGGCATACATGTTGGAAAGGAAGAAATTAAACTGTCCACATAAAAGCACATACTCCAAATCCCAAGAACTGTATAACAAAACTGCTAGAGGTATAAGTAAATTTAGCAAGGTCACAGAATACAAGGTAAACACAATAAAAAATAATTTTATGTCTATATTTAGCAATGAACAATTGAAAACCAAAATTAAAAACAATACCATACACAATAACTCCCCAAATGAAACCAATAAAACATGTACAGGATTTGTATGCTAAAAGTGCAAAACAGTGATGAAAGAAATCATTTATTTAAATAAATGGAGCAACATACCATGTTCATGGATTGGAAGATTCAACATAATAAGATGTCAATTTCCCCAAATTGATATAGTATGTGTAATAAGGTATCTGACCTCACCCAAAAAGAGGTCTGGTTATACTTCCTGACTCATTTCTAACCTTTGGCACTTACCAGGTGTCTTTGTTATTTCTGGTGGGCCCTCAGAATTTACTTGACAATTTATGCTAATGAAGTTATGGTAGACTCCTTGGAACATGTGATATCAGTGCAATATCCAGATGGTGGTGGGGTGGGGATCTGGGTATCTATAGATTGAACTCAATCACAAAAGCAATAACCATTCAGTCATGCTTATATAATGAAACCTTAATAAAAACTCTGGACACCAAAGCTTGGGTGAACTTCCCTGTTTGGCAGTTGTGTGTGTGTGTGTGTGTGTGTCTATGTGTATTATCACACATTGTGGCTCAGAAGCCATAACATCATCCACAGCTCTCTGAGGAGAGGACATCATTCCAGACTCTAACTCTACCCCGTGTGTCTCTTCCTTTGGCTGGTTCTAATTTGTATGCTTTTTCTGTAATAAATATGACCATGCATATAATAGCTTTAGACAAGTTCTGGGAGTATTCCTAGTTAATTATTCAACCTGAAACTGGCTTTGGGAAACCCTCAAAATTGCAGTTGGTTTCAGAAATTTTGGGCAGAAATGGCAGTCTGAAGGACTGTGCTCTCAAACCTTGCGATTTGGTTAACTCCAGATAAGTATTAAGGCAGTTCCTATCAAAATTTCGGGAGGAATTTTTTTTTAGATATACATAAGTTGATTCTAAAACCTATATGGAAAGTCAAAATAAACTAGAATAGCTAAAACATTTGGAAAAAGAAGAAAATTGAAGGACTCACACTATCCATTTGTCAGAAATACTTGATAGCCACAATAATCAGAATAATATGGCAATCTTGAGAAAGAACAAAGCTGGAGGTGTCAGGCTTCCTGATTTCAAAGTATATTACAAAGCTACAGTAATCAAAATAGTATGGCATTGTCATAAAAACAGACACATAGATCAATGGAACAGAATATAGAGTCCAGAAATAAACCCGTGCATATATGGTCAATTACTTTACAACAAATGAGCCCAGAATTACAATGGGAACAGGACAGTTTCTTCAATAAATGGTGTTGAGAAAACTGGACAGCCAAATGCAAAAGAATGAAATTGGATCACTTTCTTATGCCATACACAAAAATTAACTCAAAATCGATTGAAGAGTTGAATGTAAGACCCGAAGCCATAAAACTCCTAGAAGAAAACATAGGTGGTAAGCTCCTTGACATTGGTCTAGGTAATGATTGTTTTGTATTTGACACCAAAAGCAAAGGCAAAAAAAGTAAAAACCAGCAAGTGGACTATATCAAATAAAAAAGCTTCTGCACAGCAAAGGAAAACATTAACAAAATGAAAAGGCAACCCACTGAATGGGAGAAAATGCATGAAAATCATAAAACTTACACAACTCAATAACAAAAACCAAACTACCCAATTAAACAATGGACAGATGATCTAAATAGATATTTTTCTAAAGAAGACATACAAATGACTAATGTACATGAAAAGGTGCTCAACATCATAATCATTAGGGAAATGCAAATCGAAACCACAGACCTCAGATGTGTTAGAATGGCTATTACAGAAAAGACAAGAAATGACAAGTGTTCTCAAGTATGTGGAAAAAAAGGAACTCTCATATATTGTTGGTGAGAATATAAATTGGTGCAGCCACTTATGGAAAACAGTATGCAGGTTCCTCAATAAATTAAAAATAAGCTACCACATGATCTAGCAATTCTATACCTAGGTATTTATCCAAAGAAAACAAAAATACTGACTCAAAAAGATATATGTACCCCCATATTCATTGCAGCCTTATTTACAACAATGCCAAGATATAGAAATTACCTAAATTTCTTTCAGTGGGTGAATGGATAAAGAAGTACTGGTATGTATATACAATGGAATACTATTCAGCCATAAAAAAGAATGAAAGCTTGCCATTTGCAACAACATGCATGGAACATAAGGGTATTATGCTAAGTAAAATAAGTTAGAGAAAGACAAGTACCATATGTAGATACAACACATAGAATCTAAAAAATAAAAACAAAGCTTATAGATACAGGGAACAGGATAATAGTTGCCAGATGTGGGGGAGTAGAAGGGTGGGTGAAATGGGAAAAGGGAGCCAAAAGGTACAAACTTCCAGTTATAAAGTAATGCCGTTAGGATATTATGTACAGCATGGTGAATATAGTTGATAATACCATATTGTATATATGAAAGTTGTTAAGTTTCGCGGGTTCCCGCCGTCTTCTTAGTCCCTAATGTCTAAACGTGAGTGGAACACAAGGCTCGTCAGATGGCTAAGAAAAGGCTCGCAAGTGAAAAATTATCATGCAAACAACCAACCAACAAGCACCTAGGAGGAAACACAAAATTCAGAACAACTTGAGAAAGAACAATCATTAATAGTCTCAGAGAAATAAGAGCATGATATGTTCATTAAGCAAGAACAGATCCTAGAGGTTTCCAGAGGGAAAAAATGGCTGTGAATTTCTCCATATAAAACTAGTTACTGGGAGAAAATGGAACAATGACTTTGAAAAGTGAAAATGACTCCCGTATTAGCTGGGGCTGCCATACTAAGCTACCACAGGCCGGTGTCTTAAACAACGGAAATCAATTTTTTCACAGCTCCAGTGGCTGGAAAGTTCAAGATCAAGGTGCCTGCGGGATTAGTTCCTGGTGAGGCCTCTCTCTTTGGCTTCCTGCTCGCGCGATCTCACGTGACCTTTCCCGTGTGTGCACAGAGGGAGAGCTCTGGCATCTCTTTCTCTTCTTACAACCACACCAGGCCTATCAGATTAGGGCCTGCCCTTCTAGGACCTCCCCTAACTTTGATTACTCTTAAAGGCCCTATCTTGACATGCAGTCACACTGGAGTTACGGCTTTCACATACTGGTTTTGGAGAAACAGTTCAGTCCATAGCACTCCTGACACTGGATTTCACGGCAAGATTTGTTTTTGACATACTTGGACTTTTTACATAGGTAACAACAGGTGCTACTATGTATTATTTTATCTACTCCTGTTAGCTATTTTGAGTCTGTGTCTAGCCTTCTGGCATCAGTCCGAATTTTCCCAATACTGTAAAAGAGTAATCACACTTTTTACAAGCAACCAATTAAAGTGAGGGGAGAATAAAGATATTTTTGGACATGCAAGTTTCTCAGAACACATCCTCCCTGCCCATGCACCTTTTGTCACAGGTGAGACAAAGGTCTGAGAACTCACTTCTACAAAATCAAGGAGAAAGCCAAGAAATAGGAAAACCGGGGCCCCAGGAAATAGGGGTCCAGCACAGGCCAGGTGAGGGGATTCCCCAGAATGATGGTGCAGGGGGGTCCCACACTGATGCCTGTCACCAGGACCAGAGGGCAACGGGTCCCAGGGGAGCAGGTCAGGGGGAACCCAGAGAGTTTGTCAAGCATATGAAATTGACAAATAGCTGTGGCATTGGACTATGAGGAGACGTTTAGTTTTGAATTAGTGTTATGTGTGTAACAAAGTGTAATGAGACAGTAGAAAGGTCAGTGTTTGCCAGGGATTCAGGAGGAGGGAGGGAAGGATGGACAAGTGGAGCACAGAGGAATTTTAGTGCAGTGAAACTCTTCCCTACAGTACTGTAGGTGGATACATGATATTACACATTTGTCCAAACCCACAGAACAGACAACACAAAGAATGAAGGCTAAAGAAAGCCATTGTGATCAATTCATAATGTATTGTATCAATACTAATATATCAACATTGGACCAATATTGTATAAATACTGACTCCTATACTAATGCATCAACACTGCACTCACTTGGACTAATGTACCAATATTGACTCACCAATTGAAACAAATGTACCGCAGTAATGCAAGGTGTTAATAATAGTGGAAACCCCTGTGTGTGTGGTAGGGGGTGAGAGGGGAGATGGGAACTCTCTATACTTCCCACTCAGTTTTCTGTAAACCTAAAATGCCCTTAGGAAACAAAGTCTATTAATTTTTTTAAGTATAATGAAGAAAGCAAGAAATGTATTAACGCTAAGGGGAACAGAAGTTGTTCCTAAAAGGAAAAAGATTCATATCATATGACAGGTAGTATCTGTGTAAACAGAATGGTGATTTACCTCAAGTCTGATACAAGCAGCTTGTGAACATGGGGTGTGGGAAGCATGTGGGATGGGGCATGAATGAAGGCAGGTTCTCATCCCCACAATGGGAAGTCCACCCAAATACCTGAAACTGAAAAGCCATAGACCACGGAATTGGGGGGGAGGTGTTGGTGGTGGTGAGTGTGTATGAGCTTTGTAGAACTATTTGACTTTTTAAAGAGCATACATAACACTTTTCAGAAAAATAAAGCCTTTAAAGGCCATTCAACATCAAAAATTTATTAAACCTCAACGCTGTTAAAAAATTCAGAAAAATTTCTTGACAGGTTTACTTTAGATGTTTTTCTGTTATCACTCTCTCCCCATTCTCTGTTTTTCTAAATGGAAAAATTATTACTTTTAAAAATATTTTCCTCTTTACTGAATTTTCTTGTTAATTTTCAGAGAATTAACATAGATTTTCGAGGCATTTCATACCTGAATACTCCTATTGATAATATGTGATAATATTTACTATTGTTAAACATTTTGAGTCTGTTTCAAGTCTTTGCATCAGTCAGAACTTCTACAACACTATGGAGTAGTAATCATGCTGCTGGCATCCTCTTATTATTCTTGATTTTACAGAAATACTGCAGTAAAAAGTATTCTATGCTATAAATTATACTGTTGGCTATTGAAATAAGGTATAAGATATTTATCATGCTAAAGAAGAATCCTTTTAGTTCTAGTTATTGTGTTTTATCAAGAATAAGTATCAGATAGGTCTTCTGAGGCATCTTTTGAAATTGTGATATGAATTTTTTATTGGATCTAGTTTTTGTGATGTCTCATATTAGACATCTTAATATTCAACTGTCTTATATTTCTTATATTTCTAGGGTAGATGCTAGGTGGCCAGGACTTTTAATGTATTGTTAGATTTGATCTGCCACTATTTTTTGACTCTTGTTGGGGAGATTTGGGTAGAATTTTCATTCTTTCTGCTTTTTTCCTCCAGATTTTGATATTAGGATTCTAGTTTTTTCTTTTTATAACATCAAAACCATTTCTTCCTTGAAAAGTATATGGTGTTCGGTTCAAGATGCCAGACTGAACCCACATTTGCCTTTCCTGCCCCTAATTCCCTTTGGAATGAGCATAAAGAAGTACAAAGAGATGTATGTGTTGGGTGATGATTTTTGTGTAGAAAGAAACCTGGTCAGAGATGTTGAAGAACTGCTAGGGGAACTCTGCAGCCTCAGTCCAAGAGATGCTAGGATGGGGGAGCCTTTCTGCCCAGTGAGGCCCCAAAGAAGCCTCAAACCCAGAATGAAAAATGGCAAGCAAAGGGGGAGAAAGTACAAATGCAGGTACACCTTCAAGGTATGTCTGTGGAGTAGCTGCCCCATAGACACCCAGTTCCCTGTCCCGCCCTGTCCCCTGTGTGCGCACGGCAGTAGCTGCCTGCGGATTTCATCCGCCCAACGCCTCACTCATTGCCAGAGCCGACATCCCTTCAGGTAGCATTATGCTTTCTTAAGACTTAGAATTCTTATTTTTATACCTACACAAAGGGTTTTTGGAATTTTTAGAAACAAAGTTTTTAATGTTTTATTCTTACATATAATGAAAAGAAATATACAAGTGAAACAATTTGAGCAGGCATCAGTATCTCTTTGCTACAAGACAAATTGCTGAGCCCCACCCCCACAGTGTCTGAATCAGTGGGGCCCCCAAATTTGCACTGTTACAAGGTAAAGTTCCCGGATAAAGCTGAAGCTGGCCCGGGAGCCACACTTTGAGAACTACTGGATTAAGTGGGACTAAATGCGTCTTGACATTCAGAGTTCATTCTTAAATAAAAGTCATTAATGGGCTATGGTTTTCCCACAGTTTTGTGAACCATTAAGAGCGTCGGTAATGCAAGCATTTTTAACAAGAATCCATAAAAGAATAAGGATCGTTGGTGCTGGGCTCTTTGGCTGGCTTTGCAATTATACAGAGCCTGCCCACTTTCAAGAAATAGCTTTATTGAAATGTGATTTGCATAGTATAAAAATCCCATCCATTTGAAAAGTACAGCTAAATGATTTTTGGTGTATTTACAGAATTGTGGTTGCACAATTTAACCATTGCCACAATCTAATTTTAGATTACCCCACAAGAAACCTCATGCCCATTTATACTCACTCCCCATTCCCACCCTCAGTCACAGACAACCACTAATTGACTTTCTGTCTCCATAGATTTGGCTCTTCTGGACGTTCAGTATAAATGGAATCATGCAGTATGTGTTCTGTGTGTGTCTGGCTTTTTTTTAACTGTGCATGTCTTTGAGGTTCCTTCATGGTGTAACATGCACCAGTACTTCATTACCTTTAATTACAGACTAGTATTCATTACATGAATATGCCAAATTTTGTTTATCCATCCACCAGTTAAGAAACACTTTGACTACTGAGAATAATGCTGCCATGAACATTCAAGTACAAGTCTATGTAGTTTGCTCATTTCTCTTGGATATACACTTAGGAGTGGAATTGCTGGGTCACATGGTAACTCCATGTTCAGCATTTTGAGGAGCTGCCACAGTGGCTGCACCATTTTACATTCCCACCGGCAGGTCATGAGGGTTCTGACCTCTCCACCTCCCAGCTAACAGTTGTTATTATCTGTTTTAGTTGATGGCCATCCCAATGGGTATGATCATTTCATTGCTGTGATTTGCATTTCCCTGATAATGATATAGAGCATCACATGGTGTACTTATTGGCCATTTTTATCTCTTCTTTGGAGAAAGAAGAGAACCCTTGCCCATTTTTAAATTGGATTATTTATGTTTTTATTATTGGGTTATAAGAGTTCTTCAAATGTTCTGAACACAAGTCCCCTATCATATATATGATTTGCAAAATGTTCCTTCCATTCTATAGTTTGTCTTTTTACTTTGTTGATGGTACTGTTTCTAGCACAAAAGTTTTAAAGTTTGATGAAGGCCAGTTTATCTATCTTTTTAAAATTGCTCATGTTCTTGGTGTCATAGCTAAGCAACCACTGCCTAACTCAAGATCATGAAGCTTTTCTCCTATGTTGACTTCTAAGAGTTTTAGAGTTTTCACACTTACGTTTGGATTTTTTTAATATAGCATAAGGAAGGAGTCTAAATTCATCTTTTTAAATGCGATTCAAATTGTCCCAGCACCATTTGTTGAAAATGCTATTCTCTCATCGAATTTTCATTCGATTTTGTTGTCATCTTTGTTGAAAATCAATTGACTATAAATGCAGAGATGTATTTTGCAGTACCTCAATTCTCTTTCATTTATCTGTCTATCCTATACCAGCTCTCTCACTAGCAAAACTTACTATGCTAACATTGTAATATGTTTTGCAATCAGGAGATATAAGTCCTCCAACTTCTTTTTTTTCCCCAAAACTTTTGTCTATTCTGGTTCTTTTTGAATTTTCATATGAATTTTAAGATCAGCTTGTCAATTTCTGCAAAGAAGGCCAGTTGTGCCAGCCTTTTAATTCCTGATGGGAATGTTGTTAAACATCAGATTCATCTCATCTACTCCCCTGTCCTAAGCCCTTTGTTTCTGTGGCTTGTATTGTAAGGTTTTTCTTACAAGCTGCTGACACTTATTCTAGAAGTATTGATGCAGACACTTTTATCATCTGGGTGTGTTCAGGGCAGGACAACTAGGCCATTCATGCTACTGACCAAGAGTAATTTTGAATCTTCCACTGAAGACATACATTGATTTTAGAGCAGTTAAAGTGTAAAAATAATGTGTGTCTTAGAATTGAAAGTATGTGGTGCCTGGTTTTCTTTTTCCATCCTTGCTGCAAAGTGTACTTTTCTGCAGAGCAATCAGAATGAACTTTTTAGAAAGTAAGTTGAACCACATCATTTTTTGGCTCAAATGATGACTTCCCATGTCAATCATTATAAAATCCAGATACCTAACCATTGTGTTCAAGACTTTAAGGGCTCTGATTCCCATAAAGAACAGACTCTTGGGTGGTCTTTCCTACAGCTCTCCCTCTGACAGCTCTGCCCCAGTCACACTCGCCTTCTTGCCACTCCTCAAACACACCAGGAATATTCCCATTACAGGGATTTTTTTACTTGCTGCTCTCTCTGCCTGGAACACTCTCCCCAAGGTCCTTACATAACTCACTTCCTCACTTCATTCAGGTCTCTGCTCAAATGTCACCTCTCAGAAAGGCCTTTTTGCCCAGTTGATCCAGAAGAACCCCTCCTCCCATCCCCTCTGTCTCCTTTCTCCCCATCATTCTCACCTCCATCACCTTCCTCCCCCTCTTAAATGTAAACTCTAATAAAACCAGAGACTCTGTTTTTATTACCCTGTGCTTACAAATAGCAGCACATCAAAGGTGTTCAATTGATATTTGCTGAATAAATGAATGTATGGATGTGCAGAGCACATGGAAACAATAATGTTCACTTTCTGGTTGAGTTGAACTTTGAAGCAAGGGGAGAAAATGCAAACACAGGGCTAGGCCTAAGACAATGGACAGCAGTGGGCGCTGTGGAAAACTGGAGAGTGCTTGCCCTTGTGAAGGTTCCTGTTAGATTTTCCTAAAGAACGTTTGTGCTGAATCTGGCTTAGTGGGGGTGGGAGGAAGGAGAAGGAGAAGGAGAAGGAGCAGATTTTGATTGAAGGTGAAATGAAATTAAATGACTTCCTTGGAAATGCAAGTGTTGCTCACGAGGGTGGCAGCATCCTAGAGCTCTGATCTCCAAAGAGGAGAACATGCATCTCAGATGAAGGTTAAGGCATCTACCAGCTCTAGGAAGGAAATATTAGGACTTTTATTTACATCCATTTTTGTGAAAATAAAAATTAAGCTCTATTGATTTTACCACGTGGATGGACGCTGGCATCCTCGCTTTCTGCTGCTGTCTGACAGTCATGGGTCACGGCTCTGCACAAGGACCTCTGAGGGAAGAATGGGGGTCATCACTGCAAAAGCCCTCAGTGCCTTCACTCAGTTATTCACTTTCAGAAAATTGTGACACAGTGCAGTTTGCATAGTGGCTGGTTAAATGGATATATGGATTATAGTATCTAGTTCAAGCTCATAGAATCTTCACAAAATGGGCAAGTGGCTTCAAACATTTTTCTGCCAAGACACTGCAGATCAAAGATAATACTAATCATATAAGGAACACCCATCACAACAAACGAGCAGGGCCGGCACTTACCACCAAGAGAGAATAACAAACACATCAGATCTACACATCCTTTGCTGTGATCATTTATTGTAGGTAACAAAGAAAAATCTTTTTATAACATCACAAATACATTTAAATTTTTATTTACTTGTATTTACTCTTTGAAAACTCCTTTTACAATTTCTAGTTGTGTATTTTCATGTAGAGGCATACCTCATTTTCCTGCACTTCACAGATACTGCAGATTGAAGGTTTGTGGTAACCCTGTGTTGAGCAAGTCCATCAGCGCCATTTTTCCAACAGCACTTGCTTACGTCATGTCTCTATGTCACATCTTGGTGATTCTTGGAATATTTCAAATGTTTTCTTTATTATTATATTTGTTATGATGATCTGTGATCAGTGACATTTGATACTACTATTGTACTCGTTTGGGAGAACCACAAAAGCAAACTTAATAAATGGGTGTGTTCTGAATGTTCCACTGATGGGATGTTCCCTCATCTCTCTCCCTTTCCTCAGGCTTCCCTATTCCCTGAAACATACAATATTGAGATTAGACCAATTAATGACCCTACAATGACCTCTAGGTGTTCAAGTAAGAGTCACACATTTCTCACTTTCAATAAAAACCTAGAAATGACTAAGTTTAGTGAGGAAGGCATTTTATAAGCCAAGATAGGTAAAAATTAGGCCTCTTGGTAGGATTGGCGTAAAGATGGCAGCGTGAGAGGTGAGACAGAAACCTCCTCCCAAAATCACATATAATATGAAAATATAGCAAATACAACTAATCCTGAAAGAGAAACAGGAAAGAAGGCTGTGACAGACTGCCTCCATCTGGGGAAACCAGCAGACCTCACAGAAAAGGGTAATGTACCAAAGCCGTGATCCGGCAGGGCCCAAACCCTTCCCCACCCCAGCTCATTGGAGGGAGGAAGAGAAACGGAGTGGGGAGGGAGTGGAGGCCTAGGACTGCTGAACACCAGCCCTGGAGATCTGCTCTGGGAGCACAAACCTACATTATATGGTGCTCTGGAGATTAGTGAGGTTAGAAAGCTAAGACAGGTAGAATACTTGGAGAGACTGAGATTGAAGGCACTTGTGGAGAACAGGTACCCACCACTGGGTGCTCTGGGACAAAAGAAAGGCAGGCACTCTGACAGACTTCCTAACAGCAAGAGGGCTGCTAAAGGGGCAAGGACTGCAAAGAGCTTGCTGCTCAGGAGAAAGGACAGGTGGACAAAATTGTCCAGGAAAACTCTTCCCAACAGGTTGGGAACTTTCATGAGCTTCAGGCACTCCATCCCCTTGGCTGGCAACACAGCTCTGAGGCCCCCCACTGCCATATGCAGCCTGCCACTCCTTCCTCCTGGCCGGCACCAGCTCGCAAACCTGATGCCCCCGCCATTGAGCCAGGCCAGCCAGAGGGCAGCTCCGCTTACAACAGCAACAAAGGAATAGCATACAGGCTTTTCCCTGCACACTCGGCCCACTGGCCCTGGCAGTGGAGGCAGGCACTGCAGCCGGGAAGCAGGAAAGAGCTCTTTCCTTCTGGCAGGAACCAGTGCTGCTCACCTGTGACCCCCACCGTCACTCCAGGACCTGAGCAGCTCCAGAGTGTAGAGCTTCTGGACACTAGAGGGCACCGCCTACACCAAATTATTTTTACAAATCTGAAACATCAATAGAACCTGGTACAAACCAAAATCCCACAAACACCAAAGAGAGAGCCAAGTGAAACTGAAATCACCAATCTTCCTGAAAAACATTTCAAAAGAAAAATCATAAACATGCTCACCGAGCTACAGAAAAATATTCAAGACCTCAGGGAGGAATTCAAGAAAGAGATAGAAAGTTTGAAAAATACAGTATCCAAAATGCAACATACAATGTAGGGATTTAAAAGTAGATTAGTTGAAGTAGAGGAGATGTTAAATGGACTAGAAATTAGAGAACAGGAATATACAGAAACTGAGGCACAGAGAGAAAAAAAGGATCTCTAGGAATGGAAGAATATTAAGAGAATTGTGGGACTAATCCAAATGGAACAATATTCGCATTATAGGGGTAGAAGAAGGAGAGAGAGAAAAAGGGATAGAAAGTGTCTTTGAGGAGGTAATTGCTGAAAACTTCCCCAGTCCGGGGAAGGAGATAGTCTCTCAGGTTGTGGAGGTGCACGGATCTCCCAACACAAGGGACCCAAGTAGGACAACACCAAGACATATGATAATTAAAATGGCAAAGATCAAGGATAATGACAGACTATTAAAAGCAGCTAGAAAGAGAAAAAAGATCACATACAAAGGAAAACCATCAGGCTGTCATCAGATTTCTCAGCAGAAACCTTACAGGTCAGAAGGGAGTGGCATGATATATTTAATGAAATGAAAGAAAAGGGCCTTGAACCATGAATACTCTACCTGGCAGGATTGTCATTTAAATTTGTAGGAGCAATTTAACAATTTCCAGATAAGCAAAAGTTGAGTGAATTTACCTCTACAAATGACCTCTTCAGTGTATTTTGGAGGGACTGCTCTAGATGGAAGTGTTCCTAAGGCTAAATAGCTGTAATCAGAGGAAATAAAACCACAGTAAAGAAAGTAGACCAATTAATTACTAGGCAAATGCAAAATTAAATCAACTACCCTCAAAGTCAGTCAAGGGATACAGAACAAGTATAGAATATGATACCTAATATATAAAGAATGAAGGAGGAAGAAAAATTAGGAAAAGAAAATAACTTTCACATTGTGTTTGTAATAGCATACTGAGTTAAGTTAGACTGTTAGAAAGTAAAGAAGCTACCCTTGAACCTTTGGTAACCATGAATCTAAAGCCTGCAATGGCAATAAGTACATATCTAAAGATAATCACCCTAAATGTAAATGGTCTGAATGTACCAATCAAAAGACACAGTCACTGAATGGATAAAAAAACAGACCCATCTATTTGCTGCCTGGAAAAGACTCACTTCAAACCCAAAGACATACACAGACTAAAAGTGAGAGATGGAAAAAGATATTGAATGCAACTAATAGGGATAAAAAAGCTGGAGTTACAGTACTTGTATCAGACAAAATAGACTTCAAAACAAAGAAAGTCACAAAAGACAAAGAAGAACATTACATAATGATAAGGGGGTCAGTCCAACAAGGTTATAACCCTTATAAATATGTATGAACCCAACATAGGAGCACCTACATATGTGAAACAAATACTAACAGGATTAACAGAGGAAATAGAATGCAATGCATTCATTTTAGGAGACTTCAACACAACACTCACTCCAAAGGACAGATCAACCATACACAAAACAAGTAAGGAGACAGAGGCACTGAACAACAAATTAGAACAGATGGACCTAACAGACATCTACAGAACTCTACACCCAAAAGCAGCAGGATACACATTCTTCTCAGGTGCATATGGAACAGTTTCAAGAATAGGTCACAAACTAGGCCACAAAAAGAGCCTCAGCAAGAATAGGTCACAAACTAGGCCACAAAAAGAGCCTCAGCAAATTAAAAAGATCTAAATTGTACCAACAACTTCTCAGATCACAAAGGTATAAAACTAGAAATAAATTGTACAAAGAAAACAAAAAGGCTCACAACATGCTCCTAAATACTCAATGGATCAATGACAAAATTAAAACAGAGATCAAGCAATATATGGAGACAAATGAAGACAACAGCTCAACACCCCATCTTCTGTGGGACACAGTGAAGGCAGTTCTAAGAGGAAAGTATATAGCAGTTCAGGCCAATTTAAAGAAGGAAGAACAATCCCAAGTGAACAGTCTAAATTCACAATTAATGAAACTGGAAAAAAAAAAGAACAAATGAGGCCCAAAGTCAGTCGAAGGAGGGACGTAATAAAGATCAGAGAAGAAATAAATAAAATAAAAAAGAATAAAATAATAGAAAGAATCAATGAAAGCAGGAGTTGGTTCTTTGAAAAAATAAAAACTTTGGTAAGACATGAAATCTCTACCCAGACTTATCAAGAAAAAAAGAGTCTACACACATAAACAGAATCATAAATGAGAAAGCAAAAATAACTATGGATATCACTGAAATCCAAAAATTATTAGAGAATACTGTGAAAAATTATATGCTAACAAATTGGATAACCAAGAAGAAATGGACAACTTTCTAGAAAAATACAACCTTCCAAGGCTGACCCAGGAAGAAACAGGAAATATTAACAGATCAATTACCAGCAATGAAATTGAATTGGTAATAAAAAAAACTACCCAAGAATAAAATCCCTGGACCAGATGGCTTCACCACTGAATTTTATCAGACATTTAGAGAAGACAAAATACCCATTCTCCTTAAAGTTTTCCAAAAAATCAAAGAGGAGGATACACTTCCAAACTCATTTATGAGGCCAGCATAACTCAAATACCAAAACCAGGCAAGGGCACCACAAAAAAACGAAACTACAGACCAATATCCCTGATGAACACAGATGCAAAAATACTCAACAAAATATTAGCAAACCGAATTCAAAAGTACATTGAAAATATCATCCATCATGATCAAATAGTATTTTTTCCAGGGGTGCAAGGATGGTACAACATTCAAAAATCCATCAACATCATCCACTACATCAATAAAAAGGACAAAAATCAGATAATCATTTCCATAGATGCTGAAAAAGCATTTGACAAAATTCAACACCCATTCATGATAAAAACTCTCAACAAAGTTGGTATAGAGGGTGAGTACCTCAACATAATAAAGGCCATACATGACAAACCAACAGCCAACATCATACTTAACATTGAAAAGTTTATCTGATACAAGTACTGCAACACCTGCTTTTTTCTCCTTGTTGTTTGCATGAAATATCTTTTTCCATCCCTTCACTTTTAGTCTGTGTATATCTTTGGATTTGAGGTGAGTCTCTTGTAAGCAGCACACAGATGGGTGTTGCTTTTTTGTCCATCCCATTACTCTGTGTCTTTTGATTGGTGCATTCCTTCCATTTACATTTTGGGTGATTATTGATAGATATGTACTTATTGCCACTGCAGGCTTTGGATTCATGGTTACCAAAGGTTCAAGGGTAGCTTCTTTACTATCTAACTGTCTAACTTAACTTTCTTTTTAAGCTATTATAAACACAGTCTGATGATTCTTAATTTCTCTCCCTTCTTATTCTTCCTCCTATATTCTTTTTTATGTTAGGTATTTTATTCCATACTCTTTTGTGTTTCCTTTGCTTTTGTGGATAGCTGATTTTATTTTTTGCCTTTAGTTAGTATTTGGTTGGTCTACTTTCTTTGCTGTGAATTTATTTTCTCTGGTGATATCTATTGAGCCTTAGGGGTGCTTCCATCTAGAGCCGTCCCTTTTAAATATCCTGTAGAGGTAGTTTGTGGGAGGCAAATTCCCTCAAGTTTTGCTTGTCTGGAAATTGTTTAATCCCTCCTTCAAATTAAATGATAGTCATGCTGGATACAGTATTCTTGGTTCAAGGCCCTTCTGTTTCATTGCATTAAGTATATCATGCCATTCTCTTCTGGCTTGTAATATTTCTGTTGAGAAGTGTGATGATAGCCTGATGGGTTTTCCTTTGTAGGTAATCATTTTTCTCTCTCTGGTTGCCCTTAATACTCTGTTTTTGTCTTTGATCTCTGTCATTTTAATTATTATATGTCTTGGGGTTGTCCTCCTTGGGTCCCTTGTTTTGGGAGATCTGTGGGCTTCTGTGGTCTGAGAGACTATTTCCTTCCCCAGTGTGGGGAGTTTTTCAGCAATTACTTATTCAGAGACACTTTCTATCCCATTTTCTCTCTCTTCTTCTTCTGGTACCCCAATAATGCAAATATTGTTCTGTTTGGATTGGTCACACAGTTCTCTCAATATTCTTTCATTACTAGAGATCCTTTTATCTCTCTCTGCCTCAGCTTCTCTGTACTCCTGTTCTCTGATTTCTATTCCATTAACAGTCTCTTGCACCTCGTCCAGTCTGCTCTTAAGTCCTTCCATTGGTTGTTTAATTTCTGTTATTTCCCTCTGGACTTCATCCCTTAGCTCGTCCATATTTCTCTGCAGGTCTATCAGCATGTTTATGACTTTTATTTTGAATTCTTTCTCAGGAAGATTTGTTATATTTATCTCACCAGGCCCTTTCTCTGGGGTTGTCTGAGTGATTTTTGACTGGACCAGACTCTTCTCTTTTTTCATGGCATTAGAAGTGGTCGCAGGCAGGTGGTGCATGTGTCAGCTGGGAGAACAAAGTCCCTTACTCCTTGTCGGTTGCCTTGCCCTTTTGCGCTGCCTGTGCTGTCTACCCGCACACCGGGAGCAGTCTCTGGGATAATCTCCTGAGCTGCCATGGGTGGGGCGGTCCTCGGGATAGCCTAGCGCCCTGCGGGGGTCGCAGCTACGCAGGGTGTGTTCTCCTGTGAGAAAGGCACCCTTTCGTGCCTTCTGGACCTTGCTCTGGCTTCTGCTGCCTGTGCCATCTATTCACACAGTGGGAGTAATCTCTGGGATAATCTCCTGAGGTGCGGTGGGCGGGCAGCCCTCAGGATAGCCTAGTGCACTGCGGGGGTGGCAGGCATGCCGGGTGTGTTCTCCTGTGAGTATGGTGCCCCTTTGTGCCTTCCGGCCCTTGCTCTGGCTTCCTCTCTGTCCTGGTTAGCTATGCGCTGGGAGGAGACTCTGTGGTTGCTGTGGCCGGGGTTGTTCTCTGGCTGCTCCGCAGCTGTGGCCAGTTACCTGGTTTGCACACTGGCTGGGGGGAATGAATGGCAGGCTGCTTATCACTGTGAGGGGCTTTGGGACTGCGTTACCCCCCAGGGGGTTAGGGAGTCTGAAGTTCCTCAAGATTCCCAGCTTGCTGGGCTGAGTGTGCCGGGACGATTTTGTCCAGGTGTTAAACCCTTGTCCCTTTAAGATTTTTAAAAAGGGCCCGCTTTTCTTTTGTCCCAGGGGAGCCGGCTGTGGGGACCCACTCGCAGTCTCCATCTCGGATTTTACTTTTCCGTTTCTCTGATATCCAGCACACCATGCAATGTGTGTTTGTGCTCCTGGTGCAGATTACTAGGGCTGGGTATTTAGCAGTCCTGTGCTTCCACTCCCTCCCCACTCTGATTCTTTTCCTCCCGCCAGTGAGCTGGGGTGGGGGGAGTGCTCGGGTCCTGTTGGGTCATGGCTTTGTATCTTACCCTTTTCGTGAGATGCTATGTTCTTGCAGATGTAGATGTAGCCTGGCTGTTGTACTGTGTCTTCTGGTCTCTCTTTTAGGAATAGTTGTATTTTTTTTTTTTTACAATTTATTTTGGTATCATTAACCTACAATTACATGAGCAATATTGTGGTGATTAAACTACCCCCTTCATCAGGTCCCCCCCACCAACCCTATTACAGTCACTGTCCATCAGTGTAGTGAGATGAGAATCACTACTTGTCTTCTCTGAGTTGTACAGCCCTCCCTGTGCCCCCCCTACCTTACATCTGCTAATCGTAATGCTCCTTTTACCCTCTTATCCCTCCCTTCCCGCCCATCTTCCCCAATCCCTTTCCCTTTGGTAACTATTAGTCCGTTCTTGGGTTCTGTGAGTCTGCTGCTGTTTTGTTCCTTCAGTTTTTTTCTTTGTTCTTATACTCCACAGATGAGTGAGATCATTTGATACTTGTCTTTTTCAGCCTGGCTTATTTCACTGAGCATAATACCCTCTAGCTCCATCCATGTTGTTGCAAATGGTAGGATTTGTTTTCTTCTTATGGCTGAATAATATTCCATTGTGTATATGTACCACATCTTCTCAATCCATTCATCTACTGATGGACACTTAGGTTGGGAATAGTTGTTTTTTGTATTTTCAAAAATATATATGGTTTTGGGAGATTTCTGCTGCCCTACTCGTGTGCCATCTTGAGCCCCTCCCTGTCTATTAGTTTTAAGCTTATTTTTTCTGGCAGAAAATGCGTGGTGATCCTGAGTAACGATCTAGTACCATTTTTATCATTTCCTGGTGTGTACATAGAGCTGAGAAAGATGGAAAATTTTGGGATATGGTACTGAGGCACCTTCTGGGAACATGTTGCACTGAGCATTCTGGGGATGGTCATGGGGAGAGAGAGTATCTCAAAGGATCTGAGTACAATGGTAGCCTGTAAAATCTTGGGAGAATTCTGGAGGAGCTTGACAGGGGTGAGGTTAACTTCATGCCAGCTCCTTTCTGGTTCTTCAGTTTTGCCTCAGCATATCTGGCTCCCAGGGGACCTCTAGAAAGCATGCTGGGAAGGGACTGAGCCCCAGCACGGCTATTTGAGTGGATTTTCTCACCCCTCCCCAGGCTCACGAGGAACCCTCACTCAGCAGGCAGCAGAGATTGGCAGCTGGTGGTAGAGAGGACTGATTTCCTTAATGCCCACAAGACCAAACATCGAGGCACTGGCCTGCTCCCTATTCTGAGTCCCAACTGCTACCACTTTATAGCCCATTGTCTTCTCCAAGTTTCTGTCTGTGTACTTTTTACTTGAATTTCCTTACTGGGTGGCCTACGGTGACTGTCCTCACCCCTGGCTTTTCTTCCATGACCTCAGAACTATGGGGAAGCCCTACATACCCCACATGTGTATGTAGAAAGAGGCAGAGAGAAAGGGGAGCCGTGTGAGCTGTTTTGGAAGGGAGCAAGAAATTCACCTGCAGACAGAGGCAAAGTAATCTTAAGTACCAAGTGAAGGCCTATATGATGAAAGAGAATTATGCTGCCAGGTGATATACATTTTTACAAAGCCTGTGCTTTGATCCACTTTAAAGGACTCGCTGGAGTTAGTCTTTTAAGCTTCATAATCTATCAGCCAGCCGGGTTTGTGGGATGATATTTCATCATGAAAATAGACCCATCAGGGAAAGGGAAGGAGGAATTAAAGGCACACAAGACTTAAGACCTACCAAGTGTGGAGAGTAAAAAGTGTGCATCCTTGTCTGGCCAGCGGGTGTCAGCCCCGGGCAAGTTCACTATGGAGTCAATGTAACCGAAGAAATGACAGTAGAAGGTTCCTGGGGTGAAAGGGTTATACTCAACTTTATCTCCGCGGTGGCAGGTCAATCATTAGAATCCCGTCCACTCAGAGCGAGTCTGCATGCAGCAAGCCGGTCTCTGCCTCTGGGCGTCTCTACTGGCGCAGCCGTCTCAGTCTCTGTCCTCAGTGCTGCCATCACTCCAGCCTCTGCTCTGCTCTCCTGCAGCCTTGCAGCCGTGCCCCCATGTCACCCAGAGCCCTGGGCGGAGCTCTTGAGTCAATAGCAACGTATTGCCCACATGTGTGTAGTGAGCTAGGCAACCAGGGCCAGGTCAGAATCCTGACCACAGGAACCTTCATTTTATCCACAATCATCATATTAGCCTTTAGGTTGCAGGACTCTGAGCCTGGACCTCAGCCGTGGCCACCCAAGTAGCTCGTCTCATGCAGGCGATGCCCACTCACGACACGGACACGTGGATGAAGGACGCATAATGGAGAATCAGGATGATGCAGGATGATAGGCAGTTTGCTCTGCGTTCCTCCATTTCCCTTCTTCTCCCCTTTGCTTCCCTCTCTCCTCCTTTCCCTCCCTCACCCCTTCTATAGGTAACTGGCTTTGTTTCTAGAACTCTTGGAAATAGGAGCAGTATTAAAATTCTTTTCTCATATTTATAATTTTTGTGTGTGTGAAATTCTCTGTGGCCATTAATAATCCAAGGCATTTCTACTTTGACTGACAGCCCAGATCAAGTGCTAGCATTTCCAGCACATCCTCGCTGTGGCCATAAGCCCTCAGATATCATCACAGCAGATGGCAGCTCGGATGGTGTGTGTGACCCAACGATGCCACAGTACTTGTGTCCAGGTGCTGCAGTAAAGAGGAGCAGGGCTGTTTCATTTCACAGATTGGGAAACGGACTCAGAGAAGATTACTGGTATTAGGTTAATCAGTGTTCAGCAAAAGTCATGATGGAAAAAATTGGGGAAGCTGGAAATAAGAAGAGTGAATGGAAAGGAACTTAAATTGGAGAAACAAGCTTGCAGGGGGGAAAGGCTAAATGCAACATGAAATTGCATGTCTCAACTCAGAAGGCCTCAGGTATCTCTGAAGGTGGGGATACAGCCTGGGTTTAAAAGTGGAGAATTGGTGGAAAGTTTGTAAGAAGGGGCTGGATCTCCATGTCGCCTCCCACACACTACAACCTGGGCTACTCCGCCTGCCCAGCAGAGCAGTGCACTGTCCCCCTTGGAGAGCTTGACACAGAATCTGGGCTCAGGGATGCTGGGCCAGAGTACTGCAAGAAAAACGGGGAATTAGGTACAATACACACTGAATGGGGCTAGCATCCCAGTTCTCACCCACCACTTGCCACCCAGAATAACTCATAGCCAGGGTTATAAAATTATACAATTATTGTCAGTGAGAAAACAGGCAAATGAAATGAGATGATTATTATTAACTCCAAACTAAAGAAAATATTGTTTAAGAGAGAAATTGTTTCCATAATATACCACTCAGCCGTGAGCACTATGTATATATGGGCACTGAATGTAGATTTAACCAAAAACTATAACTATCTGGGGAGGATGAGAAGCTTTTAAGAAGTTAAATCCTCATCTTCCATATTAGGAAGTAAATAGCTAAAACTGAAAAATCAAGAAATTATGGTATAAATATGCAATTCTACATTATGAAGGTAAACGCACACACACAGCTACAAAATGGTGAAAGTGTTTACTTTGCGGAATGAGAATGGGGGATGAGGAAATTTATATTAAAATTTTGAATGTAAGTGATAGTATTTAATAGAGACATGATGAAATGGCTGAATTATAATTGTGTGTAATATATGTGTATATATACATGTACACATATACTGTATATATGTAGTAGGTGTAGAGGATATCACAGTTTGAAAGTTAGGCCAAAATGCTTAGAGGTTTAAGAAATTCTACCTTGCATTTTTAGACTTCAGTCACAAAATATTCTGAAGTTTCTAAAGTCCATCACTTCTACTATCACTGTACTTAAATGAAATAAATTTCCCCCCAAGCTATTCAGCACTGAGATTGTAATATTCTGACCTCCCCTCTCCCCTCTCTTCTAATAATACAGCAGGAAAATAAATTTCAGTGATTTATGAACATGCAATTGAAATAAATCTTGAGGCCTTATGTACAGACAATGAAACAATAGCCAGCAATTAAAAAGTAATTCCAATGTCTGTTAACATAATTTAAAGACTGTTATAATGGGTCCATTCATAACTCACAGCCACAGTTCCTAAAATGTCCTTTTCTCTCTGCCGCTGTTCCCTCTTACCTCTGGCTACTCCAGAGTCACCCATCCTTGAAGCCCTTCATTATTCACTCCTCACCCAACCTTATCACCAATTCTAATGTCTTTCTATCCATTTTCCCAATTTGTATTACCAAAGCTCTTCTTGAAAGGTGTGGCAGAGAGGAGACACAAAATTGCCTCCAGCAGGTAAAAAGAACAGAGAAGTCCTGGGAATACTTATTAATGAATGAATTTTGTTCCCATCATTAATGCAGAAATTTATTTCCAACTAATTCCTCATTATGATAAATAAATAAAGTGATAATTTAGGCATTGTACTTTTGAATGTTTTCATGTAAACATTCTTGTAAATTATTATTTTTAAAAAATAGCTTAAGTCAAATTAACTCAGACACAGTGATTCTGAAATGGAAATGACTGAAAAATTTTAACAAAGATTTTTTAAAATACAGAAATACACAAAGAATAAAAAAAAGAGTGGCTCCCCACATAATAGTAATATATGCTAACATTTTCATGTTTGCTTTAGGCATTTTTTAAATTTAGGCTTTTTTAATTTTAAGAAACAAGATATTACATATTAAATTAAATTAATAAGGATCTGTGGTGGCAGGAGTTGGAGAGGTTATATAAGCAGAAGAAGAGGGGTTGGTAGGAAGGGAAGGCAGGGTATAGCACAAGTGTTCTTTAATAAAAGTAAGTCCATAAGCCCACAGAAGAGAGGCACAGGAAGTTACAGTTGGAAGCTTATAGCAAAAATCATAATTAGTGGTGGGCTGATAAAAAAATCCTTCCTTATTGAAACAATCATTCTTGTATATACTACCCATTTCCAGTATTCTTATTCCTTTTTGTAGATTAAAAATTACAAAAATATTTTCCTTCAGCTTAAAGAACTTTTTTCTAGCACATTTTCTAATGCAGGTCTACTGGTAATAAAATTTGGAAATACCACTTTTTTATGTGCTCTCAAAATTTATTGAGATAGTATTATACATTTGTTTCTGAGAGCCATGTATGTTGAAATACATAATCTGGCTCTTTCCTTTTCATGGCTGCATAGTTTTCTGCCAAGGAAACAATGCTTCACTAGTATAGACAATACTAAAGAGAACACCTTTGTGCATCTTTTTGTGCATGTCTCATCACAAAAGTACAAGAGTTTCTCAAGGGGTATCTAAAGAGTGGAATTGCTGGGTGTGCTGGTTATTCTCTCTTTGCTCTCTGCACTCCATTCTCCATTCTTGTTTGACTCTCTTCTCTTGGGATGCTGATCCCTGTGGACTGCTCTACCCACTGCCTTCCCCTCGGGTTTGGCCAATGGAGGCCTGGCAGAGGGGAGGGGTCTGGGTAATTTTCCTCACCTCATTTTTGTTTCAGTTTCATAAGTCTGGCTGTAGTCATCCCTCCCTGGCTGCAGTTCCATCTGGGCAACTCCCCCTCTCCTGTTCCAGCTCTGACTGGTCCAGCACCTCTATCTCCTCTCCTCATCAGTCAGCTCTAAGCAAGGTAACAGGTACCCACTATTGCTAGTTTCTGGGCGTCCACCATCCATTGTTACCTTCATCCTGCCCATTTTTCTCTAAGTATTTGCTACATACAGTACTCTCCATTTGACCATTTGGGATCAATTCTGTTTCCTAAAAGGGCTAGACTGACATGCTGGCTTCATAGAACACGCTTATTTTTTTTGGTATCATTAATATAAAATCACATGGGCAGCACTGTGGTTACTAGATTCCCCCATTATCAAGTCCCCACCACATACCCCATTACAGTCACTGTCCATCAGTGTAGTAAGATGCTATAGAATCACTGCTTGTCTTCTCTGTGCTGCCTTCCTTGTGCCCTCCCTATATTATGTGTGCTAATCGTAATGCCCCTTATTCCCCTTCTCCCTCTCTTCCCACCAACCCTCCCCAGTCCATTCTTGGGTTCTGTGAGTCTGCTGCTGTTTTGTTCCTTCAGTTTTTGCTTTGTTCTTATGCTCTACAGATAAGTAAAATAATTTGATACTTGTCTTTCTCTGCCTGGCTTATTTCACTAAGCATAATGCCCTCTAGCTCCATCCTGTTGTTGCAAATGGTAGGATTTGTTTTCTTCTTATGGCTGCGTAATATTCCATTGTGTATATGTACCACATCTTCTCAATCCATTCATCTACTGATGGACACTTAGGTTGCTTCCATTTCTTGGCTATTGTAAATAGTGCTGCGATAAACATAGGGGTGCATCTGTCTTTTTCAAACTGGGCTGATGCATTCTTAGGGTAAATTCCTAGGAGTGGAGTTCCTGGGTCAAATGGTATTTCTATTGGAAATACTTTTTTTTCCTCTCATTTTTGAAGAGTAGTTTTACAGCTATATACGTCTAAGTTGACAGTTTTATCTTCCCTCACATGAAAGACATTATTTCATTGTCTTCGGGACCCCATTTACTGGGTGAGAAGTCAGCTGCTTATTCACCTTACTGTTCCCTTGCATGCAATCTATCCTTTCTTCCTGGCCGCGTTTAGGATTTTCTACTTAACTCTGATTTTTATCTGTGATGTGGCTAGGTGTAGGTTGTTTATGTTTTGTTTTGTTTTGCTTTTGGTGTTGATTCTTTTTAGCAAAAATGGGTAGTATTGTTAAGCTTCTTATATATGATGTTTACAATTAAATTTGGAAAAATTTTGGCCAATATTATTTCAAATTTTTTTATTCTCTATTTTCTTTCCTTTTTAGACTCCAGTTGTACACATGTTTGATATTGTGGCTCTGTTTGGTAGTATTTGATATGGAGGTTCCATTCATTTCTTTTTTTAATATTTTACTCTCTCTGGTTCATTTTGAATAATTTCTATTTATTTGCCTTTAAATCAATAATCTTTCCTCTTTTTTCCTCCATCCAATCTTCAGTTAATCTCAATTATGAGTTTTTAAAAAAATTTGCATATGCTATATCTTTCAGTTCTAGGGTTCTACTTGGTACATTTTTAGAGCTTCCATATCTTTTCTGAGAATCTATCTCTTTATCCACTATATCCAGTTTTTCTTGTAAACTCCTTTAATGTATTTATAACTTATTTAAAAGTCCTTTCCTTCTAAATCTTAAATGTGTACCTTCTTTATTGACTATCTGTTTTCTTCTTGTCATCACAGTTTCCTATTTCTTCACATGCATAGTAATTTTTTTATAGTAATCTGTTTAATTGTGTAGTGACACATTGTAGAGAATCTGGATCCTGTTATCTTTCTCCGAAGAATGCTGAGCTTTGTTCTAGCAGATCTAGCAGACCTGCAGGTAGGTTCCTGGATCTTGTGGAGGCTCGGCTCAGGCTTTGTTAGGGTGGGTCTATTCTAATTCTGCCTTTGGCCCTGGGATGTGCTTCCTAATCCTAGGACATGGCCTTTTTAGAGTTTTGCTGAAAAGCCTGAGTTACCAAACTCCTTTAATTTAAGGACACTTGAACTCTAAAATGTATCTTTCTATCGTCATAGCAGGAAATTCCTGCTCATCATTTCCTACCTTCCAGCTATTCCTTCCTCCAGGCTCAGTGGAGTCTTTCCCTAGGCATATACCTTTTCAAAGTCAGCAAGGGCTTGAGGGGGTATTTATGTGTGTATTTTGTGGCCCCCTCCTTTCCTGTATTTCCCCCACATATCAATGAAAACTCATAGCTCTCAAGTTTCACCTCTGACTCTTCAGCCTTATAAGACTGCTGCTTTTTGCTTGAATTCCTGTCTCCATGCTCTAGGCAGACTGGGGAATGCCTTCAAGAAGTTGGTTTAATGTGAATCCTAGAGTTTACTGCCATTCTTTCAAAGCTTGAATCTCCCTAATTTCTGCATGCCTTTGGTTACTCTCTAAGGACATTATACAGTTGTTTTAATATTTTGTCCATAATTTATAATTGTTATAGGTAGGTGGGTTTTGTCTGATACAAGCTAGGTGGGTTTTGTCTGATACAAGCTACCCTGTTTTAATGAGAGCTGGAAGAAAAAATAATTGAGAAATAAAGTAGTGATGTCTACTGTCATTACTTCTATTCCACATTATACTGAAGGTTCCAATAAGGGTAACAAAACAAGAAAAAAGAAAAGGTATGTAAATTGAAAAGGAAGAAACATGACTTGAATTATTTGCAGATGACCTGAAATTCCAAAATGATTTATAGAAGAAACTTCAATTATAAAAGTTAAGGAAGGATTCTAGGTATTCAGAAATATTTAAAAATCTGTTGCTTTCTATACATCAACTTCAGTTTTCATCAATTATAATTTAAGAATAATAAAGAGTCTCAGATTAGGAGCAACTTTGCCATACTAATTCTTGTTCACATTTATCTGGCTTCTTGAAGCAATTTGAGTTCTGTTCTCTGTTGTTTGCTACCAGAGGAGCTTTGGCTAAAAGAGGAGGTTTCTCTGAGATCAAGCATAGGGCAGAAGGAACAGGGGCCTCTTGCTCTTGGGGTGTGGCATGAACCTGCTGGAATAGTGAGGGAGCTAAATCAGAATGAGCCCTTTGAGGGCAAGGACTGTATCTTGACTGCTATATCCCCAGCAGCTAACACACTAGGTCTTGTACAGTGTTCCTCTCAATCAATGTTTATTGGAGGAACATGTTTGATATTTTTAAGTACTTGAAGGTCAGGCATAGGGGAGGAACTGACTCAACCTGCAAAGGAGCTCTTGAAGGGTCAGTGGCACCCGAGGCCAGAGCAGCCAAGATTGGAGGACCTTGAACTCCTGCCCATCCAAGCAGAGATTGGATGAAACCTGGCAGAGGCTGAAGAGAGGATTCAAAATACAGCTAGGAGTTTGGATTTTGACCATCAGGTGGAAAAATGGAAGAAAAACTGAACAGTAATGTGGTAACCAGTCTTCAAGACAGCCCTCCTTAGGGTTAGGGATTCTTGCCTCCTGGTATTTATGTCCTGCATGGGCCCCTCCCACGTTGAGTTGGGACAGGTGAGTGATGGATAGAATATGGTGGTAGTCGTGGTAGGTGATGGCTAAGACCAGGTCATGGAAGGCATTGCTACTTACACCTGGGTCTTTTGTATTATTCACTCTGGGGGAAGCCAGCCCTTGTGGGGTAAGGACACTCAGACTCTCCTGTGGGAGACCCATGTAGGGCGGAACAATCTTGCCAGCATCAACTTGCTAATCACGTGAATGGGCCACCTGGAAACAGATTGTACAGCCCCAGTCAGACTTCCAGATGATTCCAACTGACATCTGATTATAACCCCACAAGATACCCTGAGCAAGAACCATCCAACTGAGCTTCTTGTGAACACCTGCCCCGTGGGGACCATGAGTGAGCATAAACTGCCATTGCTCCAAACTGCTTGGTTTTGGGTGATTTGCTGCACATGGCTTTTGAGGTTTAGGACTGTGAAACTTCACTTTAGTTCTAAAGATCTGTGCTATTTTTACATTTTATCACCTCCCTTTGGGTTGCCTTGTCATGGCACAAGAGACAAGTGTTCTGGGTGGTGTCTACGTCTAGCAACTTCCTGAAGTTGAGAGGTTGTGTTGAGCTGGGGTCCCAGCATGTGACAAAGAACTTCTCCTCTAATCAAGGAGTTTCTGGAGGACAAAAATCACTGCCCCATGTTTACATGTTGACCAGCACAGTACCTGACAGTGTAGATGCCCTTACAATGTTCTCTGAATAATGAATGAATAAAAGTGATCTTTTCAGAAATGAGTCCTCTGGCCCTCTGTGTCCCTTTATTTTCTTCTGATTTTGTCTTCTTGGCATACTGCTCAGCAGAGGGCAGCGTAGTGCATCCCTGAGATGAATGAGAACTCATCTGTTGAAATAGGGAGTTTTCTCAAGTTTCGTAGTGCTGATATTTTGGGGATAATTGGTTTTTGCAATAAGCCTTAGATTTATATAAGACCAAAAATCTATAACCACAAAATACGGCTAAATATTTCTGAAGACAAGGTACCAGGGGGTGTTGATACAAGTACACAAATTGATTTACTGCATCTTGGTAATAATACACTGCCACCTACATTAATTCACTAAAAGCTCGGATAAATAGAATATATTTTTATTCTGATTTCCAACAGCAACCAAAATGTTTGAGGATGAGAAGGCATTGCAAGGCCTAGAAAAGATGCTGCAAGAAAAGATGTGGAAAGACTAGTCTGCAGCACGGATGCTAAGTGAAAAAGGGCGATCAGAAAGGTCCACGTAGCGTATGATTCCATCTCTATGAAATGTCCAAACAGGCAAATCTACAGAGGTAGAAAGTAGACTAGTGGTTGCCTGGAGGTGGGAGAAATGAGGGGAGGGAATGGGGGGCGGCAGCTAAGGGATGAAGGCTTTCTTTTTGGGGGTGATAAAAATGCCCTAAAATTAGGTTGAGATGATGTTGCAAAATTTTGTGAATAAATTAAAACCCATTGAATACTTTAAATGAGTGAATTGTATGGTATGTGAATTATATCTCAAAGCTGTAAGAAATAATGAATAATATTCAACTAAGTTTCTACACTCATCTTGTTCTCCCCTTGGTTGAGTCTCTGAAAATGTGGTAGTCACTTGTGAGGGAGGTGAGGACCTCCCGAGGACTGAACACACCGTTGCCGTAAGCCCTGGATAGCATGTGCCAGCAGGGATCTGTGCAGAAACACGACTAGCCCGATGCTTGGCATCCAGTCTGTGTTCTGCTCATTGCCCTGGTGTTGTGAGGGGCTCATCTGTTCACAGAAAATGACCAGCTGGGATGACAGTCACTGTTCTCATTCTAATCACCAGTCCCTCTACTGGAGCCAGGGGGCTGACCTAAAAGATGGCATGGTGCCCTTCAAACCTGTTGGCATTAACTGGGATCTGAGAAAGCCTGTGGCCATGAGGGACAACAGCCCCAGCACAATGCAGGTGGTAAAGCTTTGCTTCCAGTTCTCACTCAGTTGCATCCTATACATGCTTTCTTCCGGTTTGCATGACAGCTCCTAGAAGGTGGCACGCTCTGGAACCAGTAATCTCAGCAATTTGGGGCAAAGCAAAATCCATTTTTAGAGGAAGCATCTCTGGCTGGGAATTAAGAATCTCGGCTTCTAGTCCAGGGTTCTGCTAGTTGAATTGACCAAGATCACTTCCTGGGTTCTCTCTGACCTTGGGTATGTTGGTAAATTGAACTTCATATGGATATCAAGGCTTAAAACTGTGAGGTCATCCTCATTTCTTAATCCCATGAGCTCCTGGTTTACACTGTTGGGAACAAAGGCAGAGTCAACTTCTCTGAAGGCCAACAGAGAAGGTCTCTCACCCCTTTCCTGCCTGCTATGTCTGCTGCTTGCAACAGTCACACTTTGAGAAGCCATGGTCACTTTGCCTACTGCCCAGCCTTGGTGCCTGACTTCTGTGTCTGCCAGGAGGGGCCAGGCTGGGGGTGTGATAAGGGCTGGAGAAGCTGCCTTTCACAGCTTGATCCTTTTGTTCGGCCTCCAGGGTTTGCCCCATATCTTAGTTTAGGGGAAAATGCTGCCCATTATGTGACATTTGCAGGAAGGTATTGTAACTTACAGCATCTTGGATAGCATACTGCCTGAAAGCACCTTCGTGTTTTCTGCTTGCACAGAAACGATGCTTGGTGTTCTTTCAGAATGTTTGGTTACTTAGTGAGAGGAAAACAATACAGCTGTCTGCAGTGGCCTCTGGTTTCCATTACCCCACTTCCTCCCCATTGCAGTCAACTCTGTACAGGGCAGAGGCTCCTGTAGCAGAAGCAGGCATTGTTTGCACTCAGCAGGCCTGAAGACCCTTGTGAGGAGCCTCAGTGAGTGTGCCTTAGACGGAAAAAAACTCTTGCCAGGCTGCCAAGCTGTGATTCAGCATATGTAATATGTATTCATTGTTCAAAATGTGGAGATACAAAAAAAAGAAGGAGAAAGTTACCCATACTCTAGCACTTAGAAGCCATGCTAGTCAGTAGTGCCCAATTTTTGAGCATTATTTTAAGTACTAGGAAATCTTCTGTACAACTGCGTACATTATGTAATGCATTTTCCACACAGGTCTCTGAGTACGTGCTGTTATTTCCTAGTGTAGAGAAGGAGACTGAGGTTCAGAGAAGTTAGACAACATGCTCAAGAAAGCACAGCTGCTAAGTGGCAGAACAGAGATTAGAGTCCAAGTCCAAGAGACTCCAGAGTGGTTGAACTATATAACTTTCTCTCTTAAGAGTTTTTGTTTTATCTTAACCTTGCATAATTGTGTTCTATGGTGTTTTCTAGAGATCTTCTACCTGCAAGACTCCCAAGTCCTTAGGGGCTCTTAGGTGTTAGAAATTCACTGTGTAGATACCATTTCTGGAGGACTCTAGTGCATTCTACCCTACGGAGGGCCCTATCCATGTGGCAGGGAGAAGTCATGATTTCTTTTTCAGTCTTTCTTCAGTCTCTAATCTCTTGAAGCTTTGTTTGCAATTCCTTTGCCTAAAAAGGCAAAGGCCCAAAAGAGAGTTATCTGTATCTGGGATGATCTCCTGTGAGCCGTTCAGAGAGCCCTGGCTAGGAGCCAGCAGGCCCGGCTGCATGTGAGGTCCCAGGCATGTGTGGGCTTCCTGCTACAGGTACAACAAGGACATTAGGGTACAGATCCCAGTAGCCCTGGAATGAGGGAGTGCTAGGAAGAGTCTGTGTGGGGCTCCTGCAGGAAATGCAGCCAGACTACTATGAGGGAGCCAGCACATACAGCTGCCCCCTGCCCAGTTAGGGGGCTGCTGGTTGGGGCTGTAGCACGGACCCACCCCTGGACAGGGCACCTCCCCATCAGGCCTTTCCACCCAGCATCATTGACTCCTGAAGGCACTCTATTGCTCTCCCCCAAGACCCCCCATCTTTTGTTCCCTCCAGTTTTCAGGAACATGAAATGAAGGCTCTTTCAAGAGGCTCCCTTGAAGCAAACAGTCAAGAAGCAATATTTAGTTCTGCAGTTCCAGTGGGTGAGCCAGCTGGATGGGATTCAGCCGCTTTAAGAGAGAGCGAGAGAGACTCTTCCTTAAGATTACACTGTCCTGGGTCTGATCCCTCATACTTCATAGAATGTCAGGCTTCAGCTTTGAGAAAAATTTTATAAAGAAAAGGTGAATAAAAACAAAAAGCTCCAAATTCTGCTTCCTTCTGCTAAGAATATTTACAGATAAGAACGTGCCAGAAATTGCAGCCCCAGGAGGCCTGAGGCCACAGGCACTCGGCAAGTGCATCTTGAATTTAAGGTAAAGAAGCTATGATGACTTTTTTCAGTAAATGAGGAATGATTTTTCCTTTCTTTCTGCATGTTTCCAAAGAAGAGACCTGGTCTGTGTCCTGGAGGAGTTTAGGGGTGAAAACCTTCAAATCTGCTCCCACCACTTACGTGGTTCTTCTCACAGGCAGGGATGGCTGATGTGCTCACAGAACCCAGTGGTCTTTGATCTTCTTCACCGGGGTTGAATCACTATGCTTCAGAAGCAAAAAATATCCCATCACATCCATCTGGACTGTCTGCCTCATGGGTGGGTAGAGGAATTCATAGGCTCTTCTCAGCTTCCAGCCGCCATGAGTGAGCACAGCAGGGTCTGACCAGGGGCCAGTTCAAGAAGTAACCGGGTATGTGAGGCAGGCCTGAGATCCTCCATGAAGCTGGCTGGGTAAGAGGAGACACAAATAAATGTAAACCTACCCTCCCATGATCATGGATAGGAAGAATTAATATAGTCAAAATGGTCCTCCTGCCCAAAGAAATTCACAGTTCAATGCAATCCCTATAAAATAGCCAACAGCATTTTTCAATGAGCTACAGAAAATAATTCTAAAATTTATATGGAACCACAAAAGATCCCAAATAGCTAAAGCAATCTGGAGAAAGAACAAAGCTGGGGGTATCATGATCCATGATTTCAAGCTATACTACAAAGCTACAATGATTAAAACAGTATGGTACTGGCGCATGAACAGACCCATAGATCAGTGGAACAGAATAGAAAGCCTAGAAATAAACCCACACATATATGATCAATTAATATATGTAAAGGAGCCATGAATATACAAGTGGGGAAAAGATAGTCTCTTCAATAAATGGTGTGGGGGAAAACTCGACAGCTCCATTGAAGAGAATGAAACTGGATTACTGTCTAACTCCATGCACAAAAGTAAACTCTAAGTGGATTAAATAACTAAATGTGAGACATGAAACCATAAAATTCTTGAAAGAAAACATAGACAAGAATCTCACAAGCATCAACATGCAATATTTTGTTCTGGATATGTCTTCATGGGCAAGGGAAACAAAAGCAAAAATAAACAAGTGGGACAACTTCAAGTTAAAAAGGTTTTGTACAGCAAAGGAAACCATCAACAAAATTAAAGGCAACCTACTGTATGGGAGAATATATTTTCCAATTATATACCCAATAAGGGGCTAATATCCAAAATATATATAAAGAACTCATACAATTCAACACCAAAAAATAATCTCATTAAAAAGTGATCAGAGGAGTTGAATAGGAATTTTTCCAAAGAAGATACATAGATGGCCAACAAACACACGAAAAGATGCTCAACACTACTAAACATCAGGAAAATGCAAATCAAAACCACAGTGAGGTGTCACCTCATACTAATCAGAATGGCTACTTCCCAAAAGACAAAAAATGACAAGTGTTGGCAAGGATGTGGAGAAAATGGAACTCTCCTACAGTGTTGGTGGGAATGTAAATTGGTCCACCTACCACTGCAAAAAATATGGAGGTTCCTCAAAAAACTAAAAATAGTAATTCCATACAACCCAGTAATTCCATTTCTGAGAATTTACCTGAAGAAAACTAAATAACTAATTTGAAAAGATAAATGCACACCTATGTTCATTGCAACATTATTTACAATAGCAACAATATGGAAGTAACACAAATGCCCATCAATAGAAGAATGGATAAAAAAGATGTGGTACATACACACAATGGAATATTACTCATATATAAAAAAGAAGGAAACTTGCCATTTGCAACAATATGGACAGACCTCAAGGGTATCATGCTAAGTGAAATAAGCCAGGCTGATAAAGGCAAATACCATATGATTTCACTTATATGTGGAATCTATAAAGCAAAATGAACAAACAAAAAATAAATAGACCCATAAATATGGACAACAGACTTTGGTTACCATAACGAGGGGGGTGAGGGGATGGGTGTGATAGATGAAGGGGATAAAGATGTACAAACTGAAAACTGTAAAATAAGTTTGTTAGTCATAGGAATGGAAGTACAACATAAAGAATACAACCAATAATACTGTAATATCTTGGTATGGTAAGAGAGGGACTACACTTACCATGGCAAGCATCTATTATATATATAATTATTGACTCACTATGTTGTACATGTGAAACCAATATAATATTGTATATCAACTTTATTTCAATAAAAATGATAGGACTTTCACTTCTGGTCAAAGTGGAGTAACAGGGGCCATATTTACTATCTAGCTTTAAATAATAAAAAACAACCAATTATATAAAAAAGTTTAAAAACACTGGACATCAGCCAAAAAGTGACAGTTATCACTAAGAGATGAAATAAAATGAGGTGAGCCCTACAATTGCCCATCTTACTTCTTTGAGAGAGTATCCAGACAATGCTGTAGGGAGGGGAAATCCAGGCAGAGCTTGGCAGATTCCCTGAGTTGAGAAGAGATAGCGGATAGTCTGGGAGATGAAGGTGACTAGAATTCAAAGGAATGAGCACTAGGGAGGAGAAAGCTACAGAGAAGAGCTAGTGCCTGCATATGAGAAAACTACTCATGGTGGGTGAAAGAACTATCTGAAAGGATTAGAGGTAACAATGCTTGACACTCACAAAAGCTTAGAATAGAGCTTACTCCCACTACCCAGAAGAGAAAGCAGGATTCATGGGACATTGGGTAAAAACACAAAGGGTCTTTCCTCAATAGAATAATTAACTCTAATCACTGCTCTGGTCTCACCTTACAAATCTCAAAATCAGTATCCAAATGGATAAAACTCTTGCCAAATATCTGTCTCAGAAAAAACTTAAGGATATAATTAAAAAATAGTCATAACCCAGCAATGTAAACTCACAATGTCTAGTATCCAATAAAAAACTACCAAGCATGGAAGGAAGCAGGAAAATATATGACCTCAGTTAGAAGAAAAATCAATAACCAAAATCAATGCAGAACTGATAAAGATATTAGAATTAGTAGATAGAGCACTGAAGCAATTATTGTGATGGTATTCCAGATGTTCAAAAAGTTAAGTAGAAACATGGGAGATATGATATAGAACACCAAATCAAACTTTTAGAATTAAAACCCTTCTAAGATGAAGAATACACTGGATAAGATTAATGGCAAATTTGACATTTCAGAATAAAAGTGACTTTTTAGTGACTTGAAGATAAAGTTATAGAAATTGTCAAAAATTAACCACAGAGATAAAAGAGAAAAAAGAAAGAACAGAGCATCAGTAAACTGCTGGGATAACTTGAAGCAACCTAATAAATGTATACCTGGAATCTATGAAGGAGAGATTCCTTCACATTGCAGAAAAAATATTTGAAGAAATGATGACTGAAAATGTCTAAATTTGATGAAAACTATAAACTCACAGGTGCAAGAAGCTCAGTAAACCCAAAACAAAATAGAAAAAAAAAATTGAAGCATATCAAAATCAAACTGTTCAAAATCAGTGATAAAGAGAAAGTTTTAAAAGCAACCAGAGTAGACAGACATGTCATATATGAAAGACTGAGATAGGGATGACAGTGGATTTCTTGTTAGGAACAAAGGCGAGAAAACAGTGGAAATCTCTAAAATAATATAAAAGAGTAAAAACCAACCAAACAAAAAATACTTTTCATACTAAAAGCAAAATATTTTTCAAATATGAAAGTAAGAATTCTTTGGATATAGAAAACTGAAAGAATTAATCACCAGCAGACTCCCAATTTATGAAATGTTTAAGGAATTCTTAAAGGCAGAAGGAAAATTATACTGGATATGGATCTACACAAGGGAATAATGAGCATCAGAAATGTTAACTACTCAGTACATGTGCAATATTTTTCCTTATTATTTAAATTTATTTAAAATATATTGGCTAAACAAAAATATTAGTAATGGGGCATTTGGTTTATAATATATGGAAAAATAAAGTGTATGGCAATAGTACAAAGATTTGGAGTGGAGAAAAGAAAAAATACCACCACAATATTCTTATATTTTATGTGAAGTGACATAGTATCACTTGAAGGTAGATTGTTGTGAGTTAAAGATCTATTCTATAAACCCTGAAGCAACTACCAAAATATCAAAACAAAGCCAATAAAGCAGACAGAATAGATCATCAAAAAAATGAACTTAATCCATAAGTTGGAAAAAGAGGAAAAAGTGACTAAAGAAAAAAAATGGAATATAAAACAAATACCTAGAGGATAGACTTAAACCTGATCATATTAGTAATCACAATAAACGTAAATGGTCTAAACATCCCAATAAAAGAGCAGAGACTTTCAGTGTGGATAAAAAAGTAAGACGTAAAGTATATGCTACCAAAAGAAACATACTTTAAATATAAAAATCAAAATAGGTTAAAAGTAAGTGATGCTAACACTAGTCAAGATAAAGCTGGAGTGGCTACAGTAATATCAAAGTCGACTTCAGAGCAATGAGTATTCCTAGTGATTAAAAAATGTTGATTTCATAATAATAGACTGGTTCAGCAAGAGGACATAATTCTAAATGTTTATTCTTCTGATAACAAAGCTTCAAAGTATCCAAAACAAAAACTAATGGAACTTTAAGGAACAATAGGTAAATCCACAATTATAATGGAAGGTTTCTCTATCCCTACATGTATACTTGAGAAAACAAATGACCAAAAATCAGTAAAAAATTTGAACAACACTGTCAACCAAGTTGACCTATGTGACATTTATAGAGCATCTAAGTCTCAGTAAGTTTCAAAAGATTTAAATAATATAAATATATGACATAAATGGAATTAAATTAGAAATCAAATTCTAAATAACAGGAAGAGCTCTTTAAAATCTCCAAATAATTGAAAACCAAATAACACACTTTTAAATAAATCAAATAAAAAATAGAAAATGAAATTAGAAAGAATTTTGAATGGGAGGAAAATCAAAATAAAACATACCAAAATGTGTGGGATGATGCCCAAGCAGTTCTTAGAGGGACATATGTAACACTGGTACTAGAGGGGAAAAAAGGCCTTAAATCAATAACCCCAGCTTCCACTTTAAGACTTTAGAACATGAAGAGCAAAATAAACCCAAGACAAATTAAAAGAAAGTAAATAACAGAATGAAAATCAGTAAAATGGAAAGCAGAAAGCAACAGAGAGTATCAATGAAATCAAAAGTTAGATCTTCAATAAGATTGACAAAACTGATAGACATCTAGCCAGGTTGATCAGGAGAAAAAGACAGAAGACACACACTGCTAATATTGGGAATGAGAGAGGTCATTAGAAATTCTATAGACAGTAGATGGATTACAGAAGATACTATGAATGACTTTTTTGCCAACAAATTTGACAATAGAAATGGAACAGAGAAATTCCTTAAAAGACACAAATTTTCAAAACTCAAGGAGAAATAGAAAACCTGAAAAACCCTATGTCTAGTGAAGAAATTGAATTTTTAGGTTAAAACAGTCACATAAAGGAATTTCCAGTCTTATATAACTTCACTGGTGAATTCTACTAAACATTTAATGAAGAAAAATTACCAATCCCATACAAATTCTTCTGGATAATTGAAAGAGAGGAAGTATGTCCCAGCTCCATTATCCTGATACCAAAGCAAGACAAAGACTTATAAAACAAACTATAGCCCAATATGCCTCATGAATATAGATGAAAAAATCATAAACAAATTTTTAGCAAATAAAATCTAGCAGTATATAAAGAGAATAAATAAATGGAGTTTATCCTAAGAATGAGGGGTTGATTTAACATTTGAAAAACCAACCAATATAATTCGATCTTAATAGACACAATAAAACATTTCACAAAATCCAACATTTATTCCTGAAAAATAATTTCAGAAAATTAGGATTAGAAGGTAACAGCCTAAAACCGGACAAAGGGCATCTATGTTTTCCCTTAAAATTAGGAACAAGATTAGAATGTCCATTCTCACCACTCTCAACATTGTACTGGAGGTTCTGGTTACAATAAGGTAATAAAATGAAATAAAAATCATCCATGTTTTAAAGAAAAAATATAAATGTGGAAAAATAACACTATCTGACTTCAAGAGTTATTATAAAGCTAATTAGTTATAAAGTAATTAAGACAATGTGTTATTGGCAGAAATGTAGATAAAAGCTCAGTGGAATGGATAGAAAGTCCAGAAATATACCTGCACTTATATGGACAATGAATTTTCAACAAAAGTGCAAAGTCAATTCAGTGGAGAAAGGCTAGTCTGATCTATTCAGTAAATAGTGTTGTGACGACTGAACATCCATATGCAGAGAAGGAACTTAGATCCACAGCTTGTATCGTATGCAAAATAATTTAAAGTGAATCCAAAGTCTATATGTAAAACTTAAAATTATAACATTTCTAGGAGAAAACTTTTGTGATCTGTGTTAAACAAAAATTTCTTTTTTTTCACAGCTTATTGAGGTATAATTTATATATAAAAACTATACATATTTAATATATTACATATTCATTTTATATATATAAATAAATATGTAATATATATTTATATATTTAATATATGTATTTGATGAGTTTGGACATATGTATACACCCATGATACTATCATCAAAATTAAGATAAAAAACATATCCATCACCTCCAAAAATTTGTGTCCCTTTCCTTTTTGTGGTGCTTGTGATTTCAGAACAATTAAAATGAGATCTATATTCTTAAAAAAATTTAGGTCACAACACTGTCTTAACTATACTGTACAGCTGATCTCTAGAACTCACTCATTTTGAATAACTGTAACTTTGTACCCATTGAACAACACGTCCCCATTTTCTCCTTCTTCATATTCCCTGACAACCATCACCTTATTTTCTGCTTCTGTAAGTTTGACTATTTTGGGTACTTCATATAAATGCAATCAAATATCCATTGACATAAATGGATAAAGAAAATGTGATATTATTCAACCTTAAAAAAAGGAGATCCTGCCATTTGCAGCAACACAGATGGACCTAGAAGGCATATTAAATGAAATAAGCCAGTCAAAGAGGCAAAAATTTATTAAATATCAAAAGCATGATACATACAAGTACAAACTGATAAATGAGAACTCATCAAAATTAAACCATTTGTTTATAAAATACTGTTAAGAGAATGAAAAAACAAGGCATAGAAACATATTTTTGGGAGAAAATATTTGCAAAGCATATATGTTATAAAGTCTCATATACAGAATATATAAAGACTTTCGAAACTCAGTAGGAAGGAAACAAACAACCCATGAAGATGGGTAAAATATATGAACACACACTTCACCAAGAACTCATATGCATGGCAAATAAGCTTGTGAATGAAATATTAATCAATTAGTTTTCAGGGACATGCAAACTAAAACTAAAATATACCCCCTTTAATTTATTATTTTAATTAGATTATTTGCACAAGTCAATTTTATTTTTGATAATCATTTATGATACACTCATAATGCATCCCTGCACAGCAGGGAGTCAGGACACCAGACTGACTGCGGGGAGTCAGTGGTGGGGCAGTATTTAAAGAGGCAGACAGACACCCTCGTGAGGTTCCTGAGAGGTCAGGGGCATCCTTTGAGCTAAATACCCTCCTTGAAATAAATCTCCCCAGAATGGCTGAGCTGCCCAAGCCATGTCCTGGTTACAGATGTCCAGAGTTTTAAGCTTATCATTCAGCCATTTATTCATTGCCCATTCTGCTTCAGGCAGTGTGCTAAGGCCTGAGGATATAAAGGTGAATATCATGTGAAACCCATCTTAATGGAGCTCAGAAATTAATGGGTAAAGTTAGGATGTAAGAAAAGTGTCATAAAGAGAGGAGAAGGTGGTAGCCTCCAGCAACATCGGTAAAGTCTCCTCTAACTCTCCAGTGAAGTGTTTGCTTCATGTCTGCCCCGTTCTCCATCCTAAACTCTTTCCTTGCTTCTCTTAATACAATTCTACCTTTCAGATCTCAGCTCAGTGGGTCATTTTTCTTCCATGTTCTCAGGACACACACCTTTTCTTTACAGCACTTATTTCAGCTGTAATTTCACACTTATCCATGCACATTTTGGTTACTTTCTCCCCACAGTAGAGCATAATCTCCATCAGGGGACTGCACCTGTCTGATTTGCTTTCTCCACTTTGAGGGCCCAGTACCATGTCTAGCACGTGGTAAATGCTTAGCATCTTTGTGTAGAATGAATGAATGCACAGTTTGAAGAGAATCTGGAAAAGCAGCCGTGAATGATGCAGGCGGATAGTGTGCAGGCTGAGGGGGATGGTTGTGCAAGCCCTTAGGATGCTGGCAGGCTCAGGCTGAGATGTGATGCAGGCATGTCCAGGAGAATTTCATACCTTGGAAGACCTGAGAAATCTCAGTCAGGAAGTGACTCACTACTACGCTAGGTTTTGCCAGCCAGGGTACCTTCACAATTCCCAGGGACTCTCAGCCATCTCTACAGGAGATGCTCTTCTTCCCACACCTGGCATATCTCCAGACTTGTCCAACTTTCAGATAGTCTTGGGCATTCTGTGCAGGGAACATGTGCCATGAAACTCATTTCCTTAGGGAATTTATGAGCAGGGTGAACAGTAAAGCGTTCTAGAGTAGAGGATAGATCAAGTTATGCATATGAGAGATCAGTGTTTGAGTCTTGCCTCAACTACTTTCCAGCTGTGTGATCTTTATATGGAAAATGGGATAAAATTATCTTTGTTCAATCTTCTATTGAAAGGTTTAAATTGAATAAGAGCCGTTTAATGATTTAGGACAAAGACTGGCATATGTTAAGTACCAGTAATTGGTAGTGTTGCCAAAATTACTACTATAAATACTGTATTAGGAGTTTCTGATTGCCCAGGTTCGGGAGGGTCAAGGAAGGATTCCCGGAGTAAGTACCCCTTGGCCAGGTCATGAAGGAAGCGCAGGCGTATTCCAGATGAACGTGTGGGGGAAGGGTGTTTCAGGGTTTTGGAATAATGAAAGGCAAAGTCAAGGATGGATGAGGCCAGTGTGTTCAGGGGTCTGCATGGGCCAGAGTGCTGGGCACATGGGCAGACGTGGCAAGAGGGAGGCGGGTAAAGGGTGTGGTGCACGCAGAGCTGTTGAGTCCTGCCCGAGAGACAGGCCTTATCCTTGTAGGGAGCAATGAGGTGTCGCTGTGGGATTTGGACATTGCAGGTCTGTGTTTGAAGACACGTCCCTGAGAGTCTAGCTTCCCTGTTTCTTAGGGAGACCCTCACAACCCATCTACAGAGTCAATAAAAACATCTAAATCTTGGAAATGAGGCAAAGAAAGGACAACATTTTCTTTCAGTGCTACACAAGGGCATTGTTGAACAAACACCTATTATTTAATTATAGGGGAATGTGCTTTTGTTTGACTCACTGTTCTTCATGGGTTAATAGCGCAGACGCTGTGCAGTTACATGTTAACCTGATGATTTTTTTCTGGTGAGGATGCAATTGATTTCTGTCTGGTAGAGAAGATAACTCCAACTTTTAAGGTCTTACTGTACTATCAGAACATTAACCAGTTTTGTACCTAACCTAACAACTTTAGTCTCATTACAATAATTATTTCTTGAAAATATTATTTTTTCAAAAATCTGTAAATACTCAGTTTCTCAAATGCTTTTTGAATCAGCTTTACCCAGCTCTCCGATTCTGTCAGTAATAAGTTGACTATATCTTTGATGTGTGTTCGTTTTATCTGTGCATGTGAACCATGTTATTAACTTTTTGAAACTCATCCTTTAACCCTGATGTTTCAGCCAAAAATCTCTGTGTGATAGAATGAGGGATGCAACTGGAAAGTCTGGAGCTATTTTTTTTTTTCAGTCTTAGGCTCAGGGTGCCCAGCTGAGAGGGAGCTAGCAGGTGTCTGAGAAAGTTTCAAAGGCTACTTTAAGGGTTAACAAGGAGTCTCAGGGCTCAGGAAGGCAGCCTGGGGCTTCAGCCGCTTTGGCTGACAGGTAGGGGGCATTGGCTCAGCTAAGCATGGAGGCGTGGGGTGGGGCCAGCTTGGAGTCTAGATTAGCAGCTGGGACAGGTAGGTGGGTTCCCTGCAGCAGGTAATATTACAGTCGGACCAGTAGCACCACTCTCCCCATCTGTGGCTTGATATAAATCTATTGAAGGCAGGGCTTGAGCCAGTAGCTGGCCAACATCCAGAGGGATATAGGCAACAGGTCCAGCTCCCTGTGTGGGGATTAGCCAAGGTGTTCAGGATGCAGTAACCCACATTCCAATGGGGAACTGGAAACAAAGTAAAAGCTCCACCTTTCAGATCTGCCCAATGGGTTGGGGGCAGATGAAAGTAGGAAGACTACAGATCGATCCCAAATATGCCAGATATTGTGCCTGAGGTGAATAAAATCTACTTATATTGTCTTATTTGTCCATTCATTCATTCATTCAGCAAGGATGTATTGGCTAACACGTGCCTCACAGGCTCAGATGATAGGTGGGACTGTTTCTGCGACCTTGGCTGACAGGGCTAAGGTAGGTGGCACTGTCATGTCCTGTCTATCAGTCCATTTCCCTTGCCTCCACTGTGGTGGGTTTGGGAGGAGAGCAGTATTCTTTTTACCAAGACTAAATAGGACCTCACTGTGATGCCCCAAAGAGGTGGTGTATTGCCAGTGGGTTTCAGCCCCAGACAAGTTCACTGTGGATTCAGTGAGACCAAAAAAATGACACTGGAATGATCTTGGGGCAACTTTATTCCCGCGGTGGCAGGTCAAGCACAGAATCCCGTCCACTCAGAGCGAGTCTGCACGCAGCACGCCGGTCTCTGCCTCTGGGCCTCTCCACCCATGCAGCCGTCTCAGTCTCTGCTCTGGGCACTGCCACCACTCCAGCCTCTGCTCTCCCGCAGCAGCAGCCCGGACCCTGGGTGGAGCTCTTTAAATAGAGTCAATAACAACGTATTGCCCACACATGTGTAGTGAGCCAACCGACCAGAGTCAGGTGGGAATCCTGGCCACAGGAACTTTCACTTTCTCCACATGTGGACAACTGTCATTCTTGTTAACAGTTAGCTCCTTCGACCACCCAACCATTCTCCCCACGTGATATGTCAGTGCCTCCCCAACATAAAGCTCAGAAATAAGTTCCCCAGCCATCCAAACAGCTGGAGGTAGGCATGTGACTGAAGCCCTGCCAATCACATGCTCCCTGGACAAACTTCAGCTTGGAAGCAAGTGACGCACAGAGACAGTGACTACACAGGTTCCACTTTGGCAAACGTGGTGCAGAGACATCCAGCCTCCAGAAGCAGTGCACGTCCAGCCTGTGCCCTGCAATGGGGTGGGAGTGTTTCCTCAGGGAGGCTCAGGGATGAACACGCGCTGACTGTTCGCAGCCCCTAGGAAGCACTTGGCTTAGGTCAGTCGCCTGCAGACCTGAAGGTTTCTAGCCCTTAATAGGCTCCCTCTCCAAAGGAGATTCTAATGAAATAACATCTGCCTCCATTTAGGGATTTTCCTCAATATCTAGAGATGTTTCACACAAAAGTAATTCTGGGGAGCAGTTGGAAACCCCTAGAAGCTCTGTATTAGGTGTGTCTCTGATACAAGTATAGGATGACTAATGATGTTGAATCCCTTTCATTGGGGAGGGAGTAGTGATTGGTTATCACTGAAATTGGCCCTCAATCTGAATATGGATTTGCTTTCCCTACTCACCAAGCTTCTGACAACATTATTTGTGGAATTACAGAAAGTCTTACCATTCTGGTAGCCCACAGGACACTTTTAAAAAATTAATTAAGCAAGGAGCTCATTTTGCACAGAGGAAGTAGGCCCATGTAAAACACTAATGTCGCCTGTTCTAGCACTTGGCCTGGCTCAGGGCATGTCTGTGACTGATTAAAAGCAGTCAGGAGATCTACTTTCAATGTACAGCTTCCAGAGTAGTTATATCAGATCTTGGAGTAGTCAGGATATGCCATGGTCATTTTTTTTTCCATGGTCATTTTTCAATTCCATTTTGTGCAATTTATTGAGCAGATACTCTAGGCCAGATGCTTTATGTATGTTATTACCCCTATGCAATTCTCACAACAGCCCATTTTACACATGAAAAACTCAGGGCCAGGGAGGATAAGTTACCCAAAGCTACATAGCTAGTAAGCTTAAGAGCTGGGCATGGAACTCATCCACGCCCGTATTCTTTTCGTTACATTGTGCTGCCTCCTTTGTCAGGAGAACTGCAAAGGGAGATTGCTTCTCACGGCTCTCCCTCTTCCCCCTCCCTGCTCCTGCCCCCACTTTAGAATTAGAGCCATAACCCACAGTTTCAAAGGGCATTTGAGAGTAAGGGTTATTTATGAGACATCCAGTTAGGAAAAGAGCAGTGATTCAGGTCACTTCCACTTGACTGGGTTTAGACAGGATTAAGGACGGCGATTTCAGAACTTACTATAAAGCTATTGTAATCAAAATAGTGTGACACTGGTACAGGATAGACAGCTCTATCAGTGGAATAGAACTGAGGGTCCAGAAATTAACCCATACATCTATGGCCAATGGATTTTTGACAAGGGTGTCAAAACTATTCAATGGGGAAAGAATCATCTCTTCAACATATCAAGCTGGGCCAGTTGAGTATTCGCATGAGAAAGAAGGCAGCTGGACCCCTACTTCACATCATATATAAAAATTCACTCAAAGTGGGGCAAAGACCTAAGTACAAGAGCTAATTCATGAGACTCTTAGAAGAAAATACAGGGGTAAATATTCATGACCTCAGATTTGGCAATGGATTCTTAGACATGACGTGGAAAGTACAAGCAATAGAAGAAAAAATAGAAATTGGACTTCATCAAAATTTAAAACTTTTGTGCATCAAAGAACTTTATCAGGTAAATGAAAAGATAGCCTACAGAATAGGAGAAAATATTTGTAAATTGTATGTCTGATAATGGTCTAGTATCCAGAATATATAAAGATCTTACAACTCAACAACGAAAAGACAGCCCAATTTAAAAATGGTCAAAGGAGCTGAATGTACTCCCAAAAAGGTCTAGAAATGGCCAACAAGCCCACGAAAAGATGCTCACCATCATTAGTCATTAAAGAAATGCAAATCAAAACCCCAGTGAAATAGGACTTCACAGCTGCAATGATGTATTTTCTCTATTAAGAAAGAAAAAAAAAGGTAAGTGTTGGTGAGACTGTGGAGAAACTGGAACTCCTATGCGTTACTGGTGTAAATTTAAAATGGCTCAGACACTGTTTAAAACACTTTTGCGATTCCTTAAAAAATTAAACACAGAATTACCAATGACCCGGCAATGCTACTCCTCGGATTGAAAACAAGTACTCAATACAACTACTTGTACTTGAATGTTTATAGCAGCACTATTCACAGTAGCCAAAAAGTAGAAACAACCCGAATTCCATCAGCAGACTAATGTATAAAAAATGTATACACACAATGGAATAGTATTTGGACCTAAAAAGGAATGAAGCTGTGATACATGCAATAATGTGGATGAACCTTGAAAACATCAGGCTCAGTGAAAGAGACCAGGCACAAAAGGTCACAGATTGTATGACTGCATTTGTAAGAAATGACAGGAATAGGCAAATCCACAGAAACAGGGCACAAATTGTAGCTGTCAGGGGCTGGCGGTCGGGAGGAATGGGAAGTAACTGCCTAATTGGTATGGGGTTTCCTTTTGTAGCAGAGAATATTTTGCAACTAGACACAGGTGGTGGTTGCCCAACATTGTGATTGTATTAAATGCCTCGATTATTCACTTTAAAATGGTTAATGTTAGGTTTACGTGAATTTCACCTGAAAAAATTATACTAAAAAAAGATTAAAGAGAGACAATAACCAGTCCCACAGCAGAGGGCTGCATCCAGGGTGTGTTGCTGAATGTGGGTCCGGCTCGGATTTCAGCAGCAAGTTGAAGTTAACCAGGAGCACGTCAAGAGGACTGGAACGAGGGAGCTGTACCCCCACCTGCCTGGGTGGGGTCTGCAGTGGGCCTGTAGTTGGTGGTCAGCCTGCTGTTTCCTTGGGTCCTTGGTAGTTAATCTGATCCTCTAGAGGGTTTACACGGCTCTCTCCAGCTCCTCCTCCACCTGCCTGCCTCGCCAGAGAGGCCTGGCCAGGCTCCAGGATGCTTGCAGCACACGCTCCCTCTTGCAGTCTGAGCAGGCGGCCTAGCCAGGGTCTGGCACGACTTCTGTGGGCTCTAAGGGGCCTGGCCAGGGCCAGCTTTGGAGTAGGGTTCTGCAGCTGTGTGGACACAGCAAATCCATCTTCTCAGCCCAGCTAGCAGGATCGGGACCGTTTGGGCAGCTCCGGGGAAAGGGTCTAGGACCACCCTTAGGAACCCAGGTAAGCGAGAGGGTCTGTGAGCTCTGGGGCATCACAAGGGGAATAGAAAAGCTCTGATGTATCTGAGGTATATGCAGCCCCACACTGGTCTCCTCATCTTAGACTCACAGGAGGATTTGTAGTGTTTTCCAGGGGAAGGTGGGTAGGGATATTTCAGGGACATGCTTCTGGTTAACTTCCACTTGATCCTCAGAGTTCAATACAGATATCACCTTCTCCAGGAAGGTCCCTAAGGTCCCTTTCTCTGTGTTCTCAAAGCATCCTGCACTTCTACATAGCATTTTCTACACTCCATTGTAAATGTCTAGCGACCTCTTGGTCACCGCATGTTAGACTGCGGGCTGCCTTGGGCTGGGTGCCCTACTCCAAGCACCCCCTTACCTCCACGTCAGTGACCCTACAGGTGTCTTGGGTGCCTGCTATTGACCTAGGGAAGGAAGGCTAGTCCCTTTTCTCACTTGGCCAGGCAAGTACCTGTTCACACATGTGTGCATAACTAAACACACACACGACCTCAAAGAAAGTTCAGTCTGTTCTTCAATCCAGGCCTTTGTGATAGAATTGAAATTATACATAACTGGGGTGGCACTGGGCCAAGGGGTAGGCACACTGCGTCCTGAAACTAATTAGCTCAAACACTCGTATCATGCCTCCCTACCCAAACCTTTAAGGTGTCCACCACCATGTGGATGCTCTCTCAGTTGACCACAGCTCTCATGCAGACCTGTTTTTCATTCTCATTCTGCTCCATTTGCTCTTCTACTTTCCCAGGCTGGGGCTATATTCCTTTGGTTGGGGTGTCCCAGCTCCTCATGGGTATTAGGGTCCCCCCACCCCGCATTCATTTTCCTGCTGCTCAGAGTGAGGGGAGACTTGGGGCCTAGAGTCAGAGAAGAGAAGGGAGGGGAGTCTGGTCTCTGGGTGGAAGCTTGCTTTTTTCTTTCTGTTCCTCTATGTTCATCCCAAACTACTTTAAACAGCAAATCACTTAGACTTCAAGTGTTAGTGTCCTGCCCACAGACTTCAATGATCTACATACAAGATTCATGTCTTCCTGCTAGCATAATTTTTGGACTTTATTATGCTGAAAGAGTGTCTGTCTCTTCCCCGACCTTCACTGTGACATTACAAAAACCTCTTCTATTTGTTTGGCCTTGGAGAACACTGTTTTCAACCCCCACTTCTCATTTCCCCTGCCTGCAGCAATTAGGGGTGGGGAAGGGTGAAAAGGTGTTACTCTTGGTGAAATAGACGGGGGTGGCCGATGCACGAGGTCACTGCGATAGCCTCTCACAGGGGCCAGTAATACACAGACCCTAGACTCAAAAATGCACAGTCCAGTGTGTGCTGGGAAGCAGAGCAGTCACTGGGAATTTGCAACATGGTGTGGTAAGTCTAGACAGAAAGTATATGATGCTTTGAGAGCACAGAGAATAGGAGCCTAACCTTGGGCATAACGGAAGGCTTCCTGAATGAGGTGATGTCTGAGTCGTGAAGAACAAATAAAAGTTATCCAGGAGCGTGTCCATCTGCACCTGATCCCTGAATTTTTTCCTCTTTCTCCAGCTCTGGACACCAGAGAGAGGGATCTGAGATGCCCTCTTGGGCTTTGCCCAGGGTTAGACTGTGAAGCATGGCCTGGACTGAGAGTAACTGTGGCTATTTCTCTGGGACGCTGGGTAGATGGAGATATCAGGAGGGACTGGGGTCCTCAGGAAGCCTCAGGGATTGACGTCTGTGGTCCCACTCTTGATTTCTGTCCAAAAGATTATCAGATATGGGTTGACTCCCCGTTTGGGACATTGGACATTGATGGTTTCTGCCATCAGTTCCTTTGCTATGGGATGACATTTATCCCAAGGACTAAACTCTAGGACTTCAAGAGGGACCCATAAGGCATCCTAGAAGTGCCTGTTCCTCCTGTGGCTGAGGAAGTGAGCAGGGTTGTTGCTCTAACTTTACCCGAGTGGTGAGCTTCCCAGAGTTACAGCTGTTCGGGCTGTACTATTGCAGCTGCAACCGGGAAGTCTAGAGGGGGCTTAGGGTTTCCACATTCAGTGAATAATCTCGGAGAGGCTTATGGACGCTAAGAAAGGTTTAGCTGCAGGTGTGGTAGGGTCTTGGCCATGGAACAGAGGGCAAGAGGAACAAGCCAGGGTGTGCAGGATTAGCAGGAAGGGATGGGCTAGCAGGGGACGCCTTTGGGGAGGATGTGCCAAATATTGCTTTTTCTCACCATTGTAATATGAATTCAAGGAAGGGATTCTCTCCTTTTCCTTCTCTTATTATTTTTACTGTTGATGGGGCTGTGATCCAGACGGGTTGGGGGTGATAACATATGAAATAAGAATGATATTTTTATTGATTTGCAAAGTTATATTAGTCCTGCTTTGCCCTGGACTTTTAGCTGTGTCCCTGAGTCCATGTGCATACAGGATCCAATAAAGAGGCACCTATCTATTCACGGCTAGACAAAGACCCAACAGAGCCTTACATTCCTGGTTTTCTGTACTTTGGGTCAATTCCACCTTCAGTGTCCCACTCTCTCAGGGTAGAGGGGGACCGTATGAGCCTTTGTCCCTTCTGTCCAAGCTACTTTGGAAGGACTGGGGTTCAGGGTCAGTTTGCTGTAACCGATAGCTAGGTAGAGACTCTGAGAGATGAGTTCTGTCCTCTTCCCAACCAGTTCCGATCCAGCAATCTCAGATCTCTCCATGTTTTTCCCTTTAGGCGTGCAGCGGTCTTCCTCTCTAAACCCACAGCGATTGTCCTCACCCCTTCTGAACTGTCCCTGGATTCTTGGGATTCTTCAAGTCCCTGGAAGAAATGGTAGCTGGCTACAGGGTAGCTTTCACCTCCCAGCTTGTTCTAGTTCTCAGACCTGAGAAGGTGGTGAGGGGTTCCAGTCTTGGCATCCAAGGACAGCCTGCCCGAGCAGGTACTGAGGGAGCCCCAGTGGCCCAGCCTCTGGTGTAACTCCCTCTGCAGGTGGAGCACAAGCCAGGTGGGTCCTCCAGTAGAGGCTCGGAGCCCAGTCACCTTAGTGGTTGTATAAAGAAGTGAGCAGAGGGGAGGGAAGCTTTTGCCAGGCTCTTGTGGGCAATGAATGCAAATCAACTTTACTGCACATACAGACCCCTGTATGGTGCAGCATTTGGGGAGACAACCTCTCTGCTTCCTAACTTTCAATGATGAGAGTGTATTCGTTGTGTAGCAGCTGCATGGAATTAACAAGGACTGAGATCAGGGAGAACAGAAATCGAGTCCAACCTCAGAGAGGAATGACAAGTGGCTGGGCTGGAGTGAACCACATGGGGGTCTTTTGTTTCAGTGAGGGGAGTGGGTGCTTTGGACATCCTGGCAGCTGACATTCCATTCCTCACTCGAGCCTCCTTGCATAACTCCCACCTCTTGCCTGGAAAGGACCCTGGTTGCCTGTCTGGCCGGTGGCCATTCACACCCCTGACAGGGCTGTCTTTTGCGCAGAACGGCATGACCTGACCGTAGCCCTCTTCACGGTGGGTTTTCTGTTTGAAACGGGAATCCTGGGGATGCTGGCATCCTTCTGCTTTGTTTCTTCAGGCCTCAGCTTGGGTCTGTACACGGGCTTGACCACCTGATTTGTTTTCTTAGAAGCCAGTGGTTTCATTGTTGAGTTTGGCATCTCCTCTGGCTGTGAGATAAGGAGAGGAAGCTGAGCCCTTGATCGTAGGTAGATGGCCTTGCCGAGTGACCGCTGTGTGATGTAAGGAAATGACACTGCAGCTCCGAATAGGCATTACCCCAAGCTCCCTGCCGGGCTGCTCTGCTCCAAGAGACTTGGATGGCGTGGCCAGCTGTGCTGGTGCCCGAGGTCAGTGGATGGTACAAGGCTGTCGGTCAAGCTGTTTGCGAGCCGCTCATCACCTCCAGGAAATTCACCTGGGGGTGCCCCCCAGCCTCTCCAGCCTGCGTTAGCCAGCAGCGCCTTGGGGACCAATGTCTGCCCAGGCTACACCTCTGTGTCTGGATTTAGAGGGGGCTCCCAAAGCTCCCCACACTCTGGGATTAGACTTCACTAAGGACCCTTTTGTCCTGCACATGTCCAGTTCATGCCCTCTCATAAGGGATTCCGTGGCACTGGGCACTCTCAGCCCAGGAATGGGACGAGAGAGAGGGAAGGAGGAAGGCAAGGATTGGAGAGAGAGGACTCTGGGTTGATTGGAGGGAACAACACAGGGTTCTGTTTCTGCTGTTGACAAATTCTCTGAACCCTTGAACTTCAGGGCCGTGGAGCAGAACCCAGATCCATAGGTGATTCAGGAAGGCAAAGCTCTGTGCCCCGCTGAGGTGAATGGTGGGGCGGAGCAACACTTGTTACCAAGCCGGAATCCGCCGGGTAAATGTGGCTGTGGAGGCTGACATGACGGAGAACGGGGCATACGAGCTGACCAAGACGTTAGATCTGGGAGACTTCCACGCAGAGCTTGCTGATTTATCTGACTGATCCCGTGTTTCATGGGACAGTAAGCACGGGGTTATTCACCTGTACTGTCATCACCTGCGGAATAAGGTGGACATTTTTTTACCTGCCTGGGAGAAGACTGAAAGTTGGTGCTTTGACTTTGAAGCTTTTGTAAGCTGGTGGTTCCGAATCTTGCAGCCGTGTTCCATACACACGGAACCATGCCAAGTTGGAACACTTGTTGCTTAAACCGGGACCCTATACCCTGCCTTTGACTTAGCAGCGCATGGACTAGAGGAGCAGCCGCCTCCAGAAGGCCTTTTGCTCTTGCACTTGGTTGGTCTGGTCTACTTCTGCCAGCAGGTGCACAGTGAGGCAAGTGTAGAAAACTTGACTCATGTGAGTAAAATGAGAGAAGTAACACATCATTACGTGTATTAGTTTAACAAGTAAGACAAACTATTTACTTATTGAGCAGACTGTCTCTTGATTATAGGCCATTAGTGGCTACAGATTGTGGACGTTTTGCTGGAACTTCACCGGTGTTTTACAAATCTTTCATTTTACACCAGGGAGCTAAGCTCAGCTTGTTAATATGGAAATACATTCCTCCGGTTCTTTTTGACCAGTGTTTGGTGTGGGGCCACCTTGTACCGGGCACTAAGAATAGGATGCGAACCGCACCTGTAGCTATGCTTACAGAATCGGAGACAGGCATGTGAGAGGAAAAATGGCTATACAGCGTGGTGATTGCTACACGGGAGGGAGGTGCCCCTCTCCGCCTGGAGGGGGAAGAGGAAGGGGGAGAGATAGTCCTTGGTAGAAGGTTTCCCAGAGGATGTGGCCTTGATGGATAACGAGTCCACTAGGGCAGCCAGGAAGGACATTCCAGGCTGGAGGAAGAGCACAGTGCTAAGGCCCAGAGGTGTGAAAAGGACGGCCTCTTATGGGAGTTGCAAGTGGTTTCCTGTGGCCGTGAGTGAGGTGGGTGACGCAGGGACCTGCAAGGAGATGAGAGGGGATGAAAGGTCGATTGGTGACTGCAGCTTAAAAAGGACCTTTTAGGTAGACTGAGGAGTTTGATTTTATCCCAAATATGGTGTTTATCCCAAACCAAATGTTTTGTATTTTAGAAAGATTGATCCGATTGTGATCCAATCGTAAAGCCTTGTTTGTCTCCTCCAGGTAAGACTTGGATTGTACAACAGATTCCTTAGCTACCCCATGTGGGTGAAGGATCTTTTATAAAGCTGCCTCTCTCACCACGTCACGATCCAGCTTAGCCTCGTGGCAGCTTCTTTCCTCCCTTACCGTGAAATCCGCATGCCTCCCGAGCGCCCCTGCACCTCCCTCTGCCTGACCCTGAACCTGTCGGCTCCTGATCCACACTGGCTTTCTTCCCTTCCCCGGCCTCGCCTGGTGCCTGCTGCCTGAGAGCTCATTCTGTGTATCAGGAGCAATTTCTCCTCCATCCCATCATCAACACCTGCTTTTCTTCCAGGTCCCGGCTTTCCCGCCCACCGCAGGAGCCTGCCCTGATTCTCCCCGAGAAAGCCATCGTGCAATGAGGTCTGGCAGTAGTGCTGTGCATTTCTCGCTCATCACCCTTGTTCTCCTTTGCGATTGTTTTTTATCCTTCTGCAAGCTGAGCTCCCTGAAGGCTGGGCTTCATCCCCTCGTCTGCCACCATGTCACTGGGCACTATTTGTAAGTGCGTGGAGGTGGGGGACTCATTTAGAAATTTCTTGCAGGAGACCACGTGGGAATAACGGGGCTTGAGTGAAGCCAGTAGCAGTGGTATCAGAGAGGAGGGGATTGTAAAGAGCCATATCTCTAGGATGGCAACATTGGATTGTACTAGATGTGGTGTCCTGGACTGGTGGAAAGGTGTAAAGATGTGTTGTGAGGGGCCACAAAAACATTTTTCTCCCCCTCGGCACATTCTCACCTGCCCATAGAAGAGGGAACAATTTTGCCGTCTGTGGTTTTCTGTCATCCCTTCTCTACAACAGTCTCCCCAGAGGAAGCAGACTTGCTAACCACCAGTCTGAGCCTGGGGCCTGGATTAGCAGGCAGGGTCTGGTCCCCAGGCTTAGGAAGTTCGTTGCCACGCGTGGTCACTTTGTTGCTCTTCCTGTCTTTTTGCAGACAGCCCACCTGGACGGGGGTTACTGGGAGCAGGTCTTGCCGGGTGTGGTTCTTTCTGCCTCCCCTTCCCATCTGCATTGGGTGGATGTCAGACCAAGGCTTACTCTTGGGGCTCATTAAGCATGTTCCGTGTAGAGAGGACACCAGGGGCCTCTCTCGGATCTGCTGACCTAGGGCACCTTATCCAGCCTCTGCCCAGGGGACCCTGGCTATCAGTGGGCTGTTCTCAGAAAATAGACCCCTGAGGGGATGAAATGAGAGGTGAATTAAGGTCCTCTTATTCCCTAATAGCTTACACCGTCCAAATTCTAAAACGCTAGTGAAACATACTAACATTTACCTACTGCACCTAATAAAGCTATGCAATAAGCAATGTGTAAGTTACCTGGAGTTCTTCCCTGCTGGGCTGGTGTTCAGTTCAATTCTCAAGGTTGGCCATGTAAGGTGTGCCTCAGGATTCTTTGGTTTTGAATACAGTAGATTTAAAATTAGACCAGGAGTGTTTTTTCCTTTTAGGGACAAATTTGGTGTAATTAATAACAAATATGCAACATAAGGATGTGCCAGTGGGCTCCAACCTACAGAATGATCTTAACACTTTCCCTTGTAATTCCTTTTAATCTGCAAATGTGAATATTTCTATCCTAAAATGCACAATATGTGCCAGAATGTTCAGATTATGACTCGATCATGACTACCATAACACTCTGATTGGGGATCTCCAAGAAAAATTCTTATCCAGCCAGGAAAACAAAACCACTCTAGATGTTTCAAACAGATGACATGCAATACACAGGACTTATTACACAGGAATTAAAAAGCTGAAATATCCCAAGAATTTATAATTGCAAGAACAGCTACTGGAACAGAAGAGAAGAGAGGTGGTCTCACCTGGCCCAGGGAGGGCCCCGTAGGGCTGGTGCTCAGACCCCTGAGGGAGGCATCCACCCAGCAGGGCTAATGGCTGAGGGGACATGGGGGTGGGGTTGGAGTGTGGCCTGGCTGGTGGTTTGAGCAAGAGGGTCATGGCCAGCTGTTGCTGGCACCTCTAGGAGGCTGGCAAGGCCAGGCTGGACGTCCAAGGGGATGCAATGAGCTGGTCTTAGCAGCACCAAAGGGAGCTGGGTGCAGGAGGCACCCTCCTGCAGCTTTCTCCCTCCCGGCCTTCCCATCTCTCTTGAGTCTTCCTTTGGGCTGAACCAACAGGAAGCCCTCAGGCAGGGGTGCCTGGGAAGAGCAGTCTGCAGAACTCAGCCCCAGCGCCACAGTGTCTGTGGGTGGCCTCAGCCAAGGGGCCGTAGTGAATAACCAGATTCCTAAAAGCGGATCTGTGAACAGGCCAGTTCTGAGGCTCCTCAAAATCCCTCCTACCTTATACAAAGCTGAGGCCTCCTGCATTTATTCAGATAAGCTCATCGTGTAGACGTCCGATAAAGTTAAGCTCCCACCGATGGGAATGCAAAGGGCGGACATGCCCATTTGTTAATCACCAGAGGCAGGTCAGCATTTGGGCCAAAGTGGTGCAGCAGGACGCTTGCTTCTCTGCGGGCCACAGTCTCTTCAGTCTGGACTTTGAGAGGTCAGGACCATCATGAGGGCATTGCCTGCAGGTAGATGCTGCAGACGGCCTGCCTCCCTCATGCAGTGGGGGCCGTGGCACAACTGGGTAAGCCATTACCTCTGCCCCAGAGACCTGGCTCCTTGGTGGCCTCTGGGTTCAGAGCTCTTCGTTCCCAGTTATTGAGGAAAGACTTGAACTATGGGATATGGGGCATGGAGCCCCATGAGGCCATCCTAGAGCTATGAGAGCGCGGGGGGAGTGCTCCAAGAGTGCCCCAAGCAAAGAGGTGTCGAGGCATCTGTTCCTTCTCCACGTGAGTGTTCTCTGCTGTCAGTCTCAGAAATGTGGGGCTTGATTTTATTACTGAAAATTGGACAAGAGACCTCGAAAATTTTGAGGGTCAGTGGTAGGAATAGAACTCGGATTCCCTCTTCCTCCCCCAGACATTTCCTCACCAAGTGCTTCTTGGGCAGCTCTCTGGGGACCAGTCCCCTCTCTGTAGACCCGAGCCCTTTCTTGGGGATGCCCACGAGGTGCCGAGGATCTGGGGTTGTGAGTCTGTGGGAACATTCCTCGTACCAAGTACGCATCTCCCACTGCCACCTCCAGCTCCAATCTCCCCATTCCCCTTGCTCACTTTCTTTGAAGACGAGAGAAAATGCCCTATGCAAGCTTCTCTGGAAGACGGAGGACAACAAACTGCACTGAACCGATGTCTAAGTGGATGACAGCAGATTCTTTGCTGACAAGGTTTTTGTTGCCAGTGGGCATGGGGGCTCTGGGCATCTGAGGGTGTGAGGAGGATGCCTGGCAGGGGTAAAGTGGGCATAGAGATTTGCTGGGAAGGTGGGAAGAGGCTGTATTGCTCAGTGATTTAGTCTAAGGCTCAGTGGAATAGAAAGTGCCATCTCTTTCTGACCTCTGCCAGGTTGGCATGCAGCCAGCTCCGTCCTTCCGAGCAGAGGCTGCAGCCGGAGAGAGTGTGGCCACCCCGCTCCATACCTCATTGACTCTGAGGCCCTTGGACATGATCCTGCGAGGGCTCCTCAAGATTTTGTAGCACGTGCCCCCTGCAGTGCACTGTCCCCACCTGCCAAGAAAATTTGGTGAAGCTTGGTGTTTGGATAATGGAACGTGCTTTCTAAAAGTTGCTATGTCTCCCTCCTTACTTCCCCTCTTTGTTAAGAGCATTGCTGCCTTAGTTCAACACTGTCATTTGTAAAAATGACAAAATCCAGGCTCAGGAGGAGAAGAGGTGATAGCAGAGCTGGGGGGAACCAAGGTCCATTCCCATCTCAAAGCCAGCTTCCTCCGGGATGCCCTTTGGCACTTGCTCTGAGGTGGGATCCTGAGTCTGGTGAGCCCCAGTGGGCTGGATTTAGTTTGTGTGCTACTAGGGGAAAATGACATTTAAAATATCGTATAAGGTGCTACTGTATTAGCTAAAGAAACATCACAGGAAAACCAGCTCCATTCTATGGATGCTAAGCACATGATAGGTTAGTGTCAGAATGAAACACGGAGGCTTCACAAACAGACCAGCAGCCACAAGGGGAAAGCAGCTGTGTGGCCAGGGCATCTCTGGGGGCGACAGTCTTGAGCTGAAATTATCCCTGACACAGAGTCCTGTTCTCGGAGAGACAGCCAGAGAGGCGGGGAACTGAACTCCCCAAACGGCCTTGCTCTTCCCGTCATATCTCCACCACCTTACCCCAGACTCCCCTCCTGGCCACGTGCTATGTCACAGCTATTTCTCTTGTGATCTATAGGTGTATGGGCAGGGCATTGGCTGGCTGCAGGCCCCGTGTCCTTGCATCTGGGGCTCTGGAAGGGGGCACCACATGCGTGTACATGGATAGGCATGTGTGTATACAGGTGTGTACATATATGTCCATGGGCAGACGTGTGTGTGTGTGTGTGTGTGTGTCTTTGTGTGTGCACGCGCAGCTTATGTGGTGGCTGTCACTTGGCCCAGCTCTCAGCAGAGGAGCACACAGCAGAGACCACACTTCCCACTTTCCCAGGGCACTGTCCACGCAGTTCCACATCTGGAATGGGTGCCCCAGTGCTGCGGGTGCCCAAGAGCCCCACCTTTCCCCCAGGTCTGAAGACCAGCATTAGGAAACTGGCATTCACTGGGGTGAACAGTGCCTGGCTCCACGGCCTTGAGGTTCTCATTTAAGCTGTGCAGCCAGAGACCCCCAAATGTAACTGGCCCCACTTTTCCACCTCCTAGCTCTGTTTCCTTGCTGAAGTGAGAGGGCTGCAGGAAGCTGTTCCCACAACCGGGAGCAGCTGCTCTGGCCCCCTCCAATTTGGGACTCTAGCCCTTTAAATCTGCTCAGTTTCCAAAAGAGAAGAGGCATCAGACCCTGTTAATTAAAGCTCGCCCTGGTCCATCCTTCTGAGGAGCTGCAGAGCTCCGCTCCTTCCTGATGGCTTAGAGCTTCTCCTTACTCCCAGCCATGGATCTTGGAGAATTTCCCCTGAGATCAGCAGGAGGTATGATCCTTGTCGATGACACTCTGGGCTTGTGTGGCTCTGAATCAATAACGCCACCGACTGCATGGATGCTGCCTGGCCCCCTTTCTCTGCCTCTTTCCCTCGGCCTCTTCTCCAGTTTCTCGGCTTATGTTCAGTGGAGACACATCACGTTTCCCAGGGTTTTGGAGGAAGGGGAGGGGTCGGGGGTCTGGGGCTAGCTCCCAATGTGTTCGTTTTGGTCCTGGCTTCCAAAGTGGCTTAGAGTTGCTGGGAAACATGCTTCTCCAAGCTTGGGCTCCTGGGAAACCACCTCCTCCTTGCTGGCTTCCTCGGGTTATAATGAAAAGGGCGTGACCCTGACTTGATTTACTTCTTAAATCGGCGACCTGCCACTCGGTCAGTGTGGAGATGGCTGTGCAGCTTTTCCCCTGGATTATTGGAAAACTCATTCTGTGCAACTTTCTCTCTGTAAAGGGTCCTGTCAGGAACACCATGCTGGCACCTGCCCTCTGGCCCCCCCTCCCCACCTTTAATGCTGCTAGATTAAAATTCTTGCTGTAGGATTTCAGGAATTTGTAATCCTTTCCCTGCGCCTTTTGAGGAAACACCTCTAGCTGAGTCTAAGGTTCTGCTGCAAAGAGTGGTTTTTATTCGGAACTCTGCCCTAGCCTGGCAGAGAGAGGGAGGAGATTTATCTTCTTTTCCATTGCATTTTGTAAATTGTACTCGGGCCCAGAGAACATCTATCTGCAAATCCTTCACTGATTTGTCTTCACCCCACAGCTTCCTTCTGGGTGAAATGCTCTTCCTGAGTCATACCCGAGGGAAGGTTTCCTTTCAGTCCGCTTGCCATGACTTCACAGATGTCCCTGAAAGCCAGGTCTTGTCAGAGGGGCCATTTTCATCATTCTGAGTAACAGTCCCCTGGAGCCCAGAGCGTGGGCCCATGCGCATTGAGGGGGTTTACACATGTTTACACCCCCCTGGGAAAGCACTTCTACTGATTTTTCCAGGGGCATAAACTACTCTGAATGATTAACATCATTTCTCAAGTCTTGAGGGAGGGGGATCTGAGCCAAAACACAGCTCACGGGAGTAGGGATTCCCCCAAAGTTATTGTCTGCAGAGTCCTAAACTATTTACAACAGTAGTTATGGGGTGTGAAGCTAAATCCTTTCCAATCCCCTAGCAAAGGATGGGAACTTTCTCAGGGTGAAAGCCACGGAAGTCGGCATATCTGCCTCCCAGACACTGTGGGTACGATGTGATTCATATTCTCAGAATAATAAAACTCTCAGTCATGGCAGAAATACTCTGGTTGGGAGAGACTGTTCAAAGCCTACAAATGAAGCCCTTATGGAATTCCTAATCATGCGCCTGTCCGTGGATTCGTGTAATAATCTGAAGATTCCAGGAAGGCACCCAGGGAGAGTTGTTTCCTGCAAATACAAAGCCCCCATGGGAGCAGGATGGCGGAAGCGCGGTGCCATCACACAGCTATAGGTGCCTCCCCTGCCGTTCTCCTCTACCCTTGGCCTTAATGTTATAGGTTCTCTGCCCCAAGCGTCAGCACCTTTTCTTCTGCTACTTTCAAGGAGGAGCCAGAAGAAACTGGGCTTCGCAAAATCCCTCCCAGGGCAGGGAGAGGCCTGGGATAGTTATCACTAACCATGTGCTTGCACTGGCTGGGCCCTATTCACAATAAGTAAATAAGCAGACTGTTCCTTTGTGTCAAATTTTCTTTTCAACCTAATGATATGTGAATGGTCTGTTTTTAATTTACTGGATGGCTGCTGGCTTTCGAGGAGTTGTAAATAGATCCCAATGGAGTTTGTTAGACCTGAGAACTTTGTACAGTTTTTACAGTACCATGTACAGTGGTCCATGAGTATTCTTTGAATGGCCTTAGGGGGTGTTCACATTAGTAGGGGGGTGACTGGAAAGGGCATGGCCCTTGGGGAATGGTAGACTTTCACCGGAATCCCAGCTCTACCACTTACTAGCATGTAGCTGGACAAGTTATCTAATCTTACTGAGCCTCAGTTTCTTCATCTATAATATGGTAGAATTGTCGGAATTAAATGGACTCACTTGCAAAATAAATTTTTCTTCTTTTTGCCTCAATTAAAAGTAAACCTTGACATGAAGGATGGAACCACCTAAGTAGCTCCTTTACTGGCCGTGCCTTCTCTGAGGGCAGAGATGACCTCTTCTGTGTCATTACACCCCTCCCAGTGGCCAGCACAGGGCCTAGAGTGGCATTGAAACTGCAAAAAGTTTCACTGAATGAATGCATAATGGTCTGTGAAAATTTAACCTTCAACATAGGTGATTTTTAATGACTAAGCGAAATCACTTTTCACCTACCCTACTTAAGAAATGCTGCTAAGCAAGACAGATCAAAGAGCTCCATGACTGTAATAAATTTGGACTAAAATATATCCTTATATGGGGAACTTTGAATTTAATGAAAAATATCTCCTGCACTGAGACCTGCATCAGGTGCCTGTGGACCCCAGGAATGCCCTTGAAGCCATTTGGATTGCTGTGGGGTGTCAAGGTGGCTTCTGCCTCCCTCATCATGCACTACTCCCTCTTTTCCATGCTTTGTAGAGGAGAAGAGGCTCTGAAAAGGGAAAACCCCTCTAGGTAGAAAGAGGCACTTGTCCTGTCACTCTGATGTGTAGAACAAGTCCATCAATCTATCCATCAATCAGTCAATATGTTGGTCTGCTTGTAGACACTTAGGACCTATTGAGGAGAGTCATTGATTCAATAAATATCATCAAAGATAATAGTAATAATAACTACCACTGCCACTACCACCTGCTATCACTGAGGGTCTCTGGCTTGGGATGGAGGTATCAACGTGAGAGCGATAGGCTGGTCACTGCCGGCTTTCAGCTAGGGGGCTGGATGAGTCAATGAAATGTGCCAACGTGGACTGGTGCAGGCAATGGGAGGCACGAGTCAGTGGGCCATGGGGACATGGTGGTGGGGCCGGCCCTCACCTGGGCTCAGCTCTTCCATTTGATTGACCCCAAAATAAGTCTCAGAAGAGGTGACTTTGGGAGAGCCTTCTTGGAAGAGGGAGTGACACACACAAAAGCCAGAGGTGGGAGAGCCGCTTTAGGGGCTGGTGGGTCATTCCATGCGGCTATGCTCTGGAGGGCAGAGTGATGCGAGAGAAAGCTGGAGAGGTGGGCAGGGGCCAGACCCCAGAAGGCCTCGGGTGCCTGCAAAGGAGGAGACTTTATTTTGAGGGAGATAAAGAGACATTGAGGAATTTTAAGCAAGACAATCACCTGGGAGAATTGAATTCAACTGGTATTTATTGAGCAGCAACCAGATGCCGAGCTGTGTTCTTGACTCAGAGCATGCAGCAGGGAGCAAAGCAGACAGAAGCCCTGCTCCTGTGGAACCGTCATCCGGCAGGAAGACAAAAGCCAAGGGAAAGAAAGGTACACTGTAAGTTGTAAGGCATGTTAGGGAGAGAAATGAAGCAGAGAAGGAGCATAGGATGTAAGGACAGTGGTGGGGTCTGGTCATGAAACCCTAAACAGGATGGAGGGAGAAGGCAGCACTGGGACAATGACTCCTGGAGGTGCTGTAGGAACTTTGGCTTTTGAGTGAAATGGAAGTTAGCTCTGGGCTCTGAGCAGAGCAGAGGCATTTGAAAATGATCCTTCTACCTATTGCACTGAGCAGAGATTATAGGTGGACAAGGAAGGAGCCAGGAAGCGAATACAAAATCCTGGTGAGACGGCTGGTGGCTGAACAGGGCTAAGAGCAGAGGTGTGAGACGTGCTAGGATTCTGGACCTTTGTTTTCTCTTTTGTTGTTGAAGATGGAGGCAACGGATTTTACTGATGGATTGGGTAGCTGTGTGAGCGAAAGAGATGAGTCAAGGATGACTCAAGCTTATTTGGCCTCAGATGGGGATGACTGTGGGTGGAGCAGGTTTGGGAGAAGATCAGGAGTTGGGTGTTGCTCCTGTTAAGTTTGAGACGTCTGTTGAGCATCCCAGCAGAGATGTTGAGTAGGCAGTCCTGAGTGTGCAGCAGATATCTGGGCTGGAGTCAGCCATGGGAGCTGTCAGAGTACAGATGGTATTTAAAGCTGTATCAGATGAGATCATCAGGAGATGGATTATGGATAGAGAGGACTGAGGACGGAATTTTGAGGCATTACCGTGATGTATAGGTTAAAAAGAGGAGGAAAACCCAGGCAAGGAGACAGAAGAAGAGGTGTCTCTTCAATTGGAGACAATTCACTCTCTTCCTGTATTCTATCTCCTTTCCCCTCAGGAGGAAGAGTCATAGGTCACCCTCCCCATTTTCAAGTTGTCCTTTTCTCCTGGTTTCTTCCCATCTCCTTAGCTACCCGCTCAGGTCTCTCTCATCTCAAAAAGAACCTGTCCTTGACTAAGTCCTCTATCTGCTTTCACCCTATTTTCTTCTTATCCTTTACAGATAAACTTTTCTTTCTTTCAACAGTAATTGAAACTACTATATGTCAGGCATGAAGGACACAGAGACAAAAACTAGGCTTCATCCCACTTGGAAGAGTATTTATTTCTACCTTGTCTCCTTCCATAAAGCATTTTGGATGTGTTTGTATAATGAATGTGAAATATATAATCATAAACTAAGGATAAAAGTTTTGTGCCAAGGAAAATACAATTTAGAAGAGCAAGATCAGAGAAAAAAGAGAACACACAAATAAAGGTTGAAAGGTTATATAAGAACATAATAGAGCCATCAGTCTAATCAGAACTTCCTGGTCAGGAAAAGGAAAATAGAAATTCCTTAAAAAGTTTACTAAAGTATAATCAACAATCGAAAATTTCTCATATCATAATTATGTGGCTCCATACATTTTTACAAACTGATCTAACCAGCCCTCAGATCAAGAAACAGAACATTATTCACACCCCAGACCCCACTTTGTGGACATTTCCAGCCAATGCTCTCCACGGGGACTGATGTCATCTATTTCCGTTTCAAACTTTTTAGGAATTGCTTTTTGAGTCTCATTGTCCGTGAGATGCCCAGGATGTCCAGGAAATGATATGCTAGCTCCTCAAGGAAAATGAGAGTTTTCCTGGCATTTAATTCTAAGATAATATTTTCTTCTGGAGCTTCATTTAAGGGACACTGAAAACATTAGGTAGACTATGCCTTGTCTATTTCCGTAACATAGTTTGGATATCATGTACGTACATCTGTGCATATAATGAAACAAAATATAAAATTACTAACTAAGGACAGAAAAGGGCAAAGAATGGCAGTCACTTAGCATCATTTGAAACCTGAAAAGGGACACTCAGAAGGTAGAATCTGGAGAGGATGTGGTATTAAATGCCAGAGAGCTCAAGCAACATGTGGCCTGGGGAGTGACCCGTGGGTCTGGGAACGGGAGGCGGCCCGCAGGTTCCTGGAGCGACGGAGGCAGAAGCCAGATTGAGGGAGGTCTCAGAAGGAATTGGAGAGTGGAAGTGAAGGCTGTGAGTGTAGACAGTTATTTCAGGAGGATCCATTCCGTGGGAAGGAGAGAGAGGGTGGCTGAAGAGAAGTCGCAGAACCTAAGGAAGTCTTGTTTATTTCTCAGCGGAATGGGAAAGATTTAATCATGTTCTTCGAGAAATAAGAAGTCAAGAGATAGAGGTAAAGGAGAAAGAAAAGAAAATTCAATGAAGCAAGGACCTAGATAAATTCTCAAACTGTGTGTACACGCACATATCCACACGTGTGCACACTCAACCTGACTTGGGGTCTCCATCTCTTTAACCTTCCCTGGTCATGGACTCCTCTCCTCGCCATTGCTCTCCTTTGTTTTGAAGCTAAGATGGCCCTTTGCAAGCCCACATCCCTTTGGGGGCCTCTCCCCAAGGTAGACACAGAGGGCTGCAGGACCCTGTTTCAGCAGCCTGCTCCTGAATGTCAGGCCCACTGGGGGCCTTAGCGAGTGTCCAGCCTGGGTCCTGATTTTCAACTGAAGACCCTGAAGCCCAATTTTTATGGGCAAGACAGAGACAGCAGGGGCACAGTGAAGCCTCCGATATCTGGACGGCACTTCTAGAACTCTCCTTCTTGAGATTTCTCAAACTCGAGTGTTTCTCAAATGTCAGCGTGCATGAAAATCACCTGGAGGGTTTGTGAAGACACAGATTCCCTGGGTCCCACCCCCAGAATTTCTGAGTCACTAGGCTGAGGTGGGGCCAAGAATTTGAATCTCAGCCTCCCAGGGGATGCAGAGGCTGCTGGCCTGGGGGCCACACCGAGAGCTCAGGGCGGGGAGGAGCCGGAGCAGGGGAGGCAGGGGAATGGAGGAGGGAGAGGCCGAAGGAAGGAAGGGGGCTGGCCCGGACTCCTAGGAGCTTTTCCTTTGGGCTGATCCTTCCCTTAGGTCAGGCCGGAATGAGGTGGGGGTAGCCAGCTGCCAGCCTTGAGAAGACGAGCCATTCCTCCTTCTAGCCTAAAAGATCCAAGGGATGCAGTGGGGCAGGCTGCGTGGCGAGGCTGATCCCAGCAGAGGCTGTCCTCAGCCACAGCAGTCTGGGCTATTACATCCCTCCCACGCTCCCCTCCGGTGGAGGAGAGAATCTCAGGGAAAACCTCTGACCTAGGCTGGGACTCACAGATGACACTCCACTTGAGCAGCTCGCAAGCTGCTCACCTCCCCCACCCCCAAGGGAAGGAGGAGAACCTGGCTGGATGTGACCCAAGGTTTTTCTCCAGCACGTTCCGTTATCTTGGCGCTCAGCGCATATGTCAAGTGAATTCTGTGTCTCTGGCAGGTTATTACGCGCTGAATTAGTGTAGTGAAATAAAAACTATAATAAAGCTGTACCAGACTCTTAAATTGTTAAAATTTATTATAAAATGTGCATAGTTATTAACTGATTTTTGCCTGCGTGTGCCTGAAGCCAAAGAAGATGAAAAGTGACTCTGTCAAAGGAAGGCTGAGAGTTGGCTCCTGGAATTCTCCAGAGTCCCAACAGGGCAGCAAATTCACACATTCATGGCAAGCACGGCGGGCCGCTCCCCGGCGCTGCCCTCAGCTTCCCGGGCTGCCTGTGTCTGCTTCAGAGAGCTGCTCGCGTTTCGCCTGAGCGCTGACACTCCGGAGGCCCTGTTACTCGCCGTCTCCCGTTCTGGGACGGAATGTTCAAGTGTGGGAGAGCTCCTAGCGCGCCCTTCCACCACATTCCCTTCCCCATCGCAGCCCTGTTTGCCACTCTGCCTTTTGAGAACCACAGGAAGGTGCCAAGTTTTCCTCAGCTCTGCAAAGGCTGTTTCCTGACAGGCCCCTCACCAAGGAACTCAGAAATGAGGTTGCATGTTTTCTCTGTTGCTGCTCTTGGGCAGTTGGACATTGATGTTCCCTGTGTTGCAGAGAGAGGCTCGTTCATACCTCAGGACGGACAGGGGCCCCTGACTGGGAAGGCACATTCTGAATCAAGTCCCAGGTTGCTATTCATCCTGGCTCCGATCCCCTAATGCCATACCAAGATCCTTATTGGTTTTCTAGCCCCAGCCCCGATTGCCAACCTGAGACCAGCTAGATTGTAAATTCACAGGTAACTGGAGGAGACACCTCTGCCTGAGAAAAAGGGAGAACAGAAACCTCAGAATGCTTCCCAAATGCCAAGGCAGAGAATTTTCTTGCATCTCTGCCACTGAACCCTGGAGTTTCTCTTGGGGTCTCATCCATCTTCTGGTGCCCTGCGGATTTCCCCCCAGAATGTGCCAGGAACCACGGGCACCATCACAGGTACTGGGGAGATTGGGCCTGATCTTAGGGGGCTCCCATCCTTGCCATGATTTGCATGGTCTGTGGCAACTGGAAAACCCAGAGCCAGTGGGAGAGATGTCCTTGGGTTCCCAGTCCCTGTGGGAGAGGTTTTCATCCAGCCTGTGTGTTTCGTCCCTGTGTTTATAGCATAGGTGATATGTAAGCCTCAGAGTTCACCATCATGCTGAGGGCTGGGGAGCTCACCTAGGGGTGAATTTTGCTTTCTTCCGGATGTGTTGCTCCTGTTGGGACACCAGCTAATCCATTTTTCTGACTCTGGGAACTCAGGCTGCCACCTGGGTGGGCAACTTCGGGGAGGGTGACCTTTATCCTGGGACAACTGCATGATACAGATTGTTCGCTCCCTCTAGTCACTGATTTGGGGGAAAATGAAATCATATTAGCCGAAACTGAAGACACTGAAGCTCCAGTGAGTCTCTCCAACATCCCGAATCCTCCTTTTCTCCCCTCTGCCCCATCAAAGCCTAAGGATGGTCCACGGGGGGCATAGGGAGAGTAACAAATATTTGGATTCAGACACAGTGATGGGTTTATTCCTTTCCCAGGTCCCCTTGGTGTGGTTGTGCTGCACACAGAAGATAGCAAGATTACATGAATATGTAATAAAGTGAAATCTAGTTAGTTCATCAGCATCGCCTCTCTGGCCAGGCGGTGATTTCCCAGTTTTAAAAGTGAAATTGCCAGTGTGAGAGCTATTGCCTGCTGAAGTAGATCATAAAGTGGCCAATTTAAGAGAGCCGGGGTGCACTGCAGAAACATGGTGCACATTCAGGATCCGTTTATATATTCTCCACCTTGCTCCAGAAAGGATGCAAGGCAGTTTGCAAAGAGGCATGTCCAATTTCAGGACATAATTAAATGAAACATAAATGAACAAAGAAAAGAAGACAAAGGAAAACAAGGCTGGGAAAGCAAGGAAGGAGCCAGCAACGAGGTTAGGGTATAAAATTCATGTCAGACCCTATGCAATTGTTCAAAGTGGAACTCTGGGGCAGCCCTGCACTTTCTCTCAGCCAACAGAGAGGGAAACATTCTCTTATTGGTGACCCAGCATCCTTTCAATAAAAGCAAATGAACAGCTCAGGAGAGGCACAGCTATTCCTGCTACCAGGTGCAGAGAGGAACATTCCCCAGGGGTCCTCAGAAAGAGGACATGGTGTAACTTAACAAGCCGTGTCCCAAATGGCCTCACAGTCCATATAACAAGGAATTTAATAGGGCCGCCTCTTGTAGCATTCCTCAAGGTGGGTGGGGGGTGGGGTAATTAAGGAGACAGAACCCCAAAACACTCTCTGATGGTCTGACTCAAGTTTAATCAGCATGTAGATGATCGAAGATAGGCTGCCTTTCCTTCAAGCCATTCTCTATGCTGGGTGATTCCATGGTGTGGTGCCAGAGGCTGCTGCAGCACTTAAGGGGTGTGTGTGTGTGTGTGTGTGTGTGTGTGTGTTGGGGGGATGGTAAAGGATGGAGGCACACTGGAAGTTTGTATACCCCAAACCTTCAGCTTTGTTCCTGTCATTTTTCATATTGGGGTTCCTTATAAGATTTATCTGAAGAAAGGCACCCCCCCACTACTAATAATAAATTAAAAATAAGAGTTTAGGAAAATGGATTGACTTAACGCAATGGGTGGTGGTTCTCCCAATGGTGTGAGCGTTGGGTGATGAATTTTGACGTGATTCTCCTTGACAAGTACTTGGAGGGCAGCTGCCCTGGGCTGCTGGTTGGGTACAACTCCATATGCTTTAACAGTTGGTAGAGCTGGAGGTGGCACTGAAATCCTCTTATGATGACTGAAGAGGTGACCAGGACACCATCCTGAACAGAATGCTATTCAGGATATAGCTACTGTGTGACCAGTTCATAGAGCTGGCATCTCTTCTGATTGGCTGGTGTTTGACTAGCATCCATTTTGATTGGTGGGTGTCTGTACTCCACAGGTTGTTACACATTTTGAATATCACCCTATGGTGAGCAGAGCTGATAAACTCCTCCAAGAGAGTCTGGGGTCCCATGTAGAGTCTACATCAAGGATCTAACAAATCCTCAAACTCTGCCCATGGCCAAAAACTTAAATCCAGAGAAAAATTTTAAATTTACCTGAGTGATTAACCTCCCCATAAACACACATTATGGTTAACCTTAGACATCATCATTTCTCCCAGTATAAACTGGCCACAAATTAAACACCTAGATTCTGGAATGAGCTAACTCTAATACATACTTTTGATTCTATGGCAGTTAAGTGATGAAGAAAGTTTTCTGAAAAATGATGACATTACACTTCAGACTAGATGATCTGCATGTGTTCTTTTTGGCAATAATTAGAGATCAAAGCCACTTATCTATAACAGCCACTACTAATTCATGACCATAAACCACGCCCTCTCTTTACAAGAGAACAATGATCATTCTGTTCTCTGTCAGTGTTCAGGAGGAGCCTCAAATTATAAAGATAAAAAATAAGAAGGAAAAAATGCAGTCCTGCTTTACACCATGTTCATATTTTGGGGCTGCTTTCCATGCATCCCTTGCTAGTCTAGGTTCTGGGGGCAGAGCAAGGGACAGACTGATTAGATTCCTGCTCTCACGGTGCTCACATTCTCTTGGTGAAAGCAATAAAAAATTAGCACATACTTTCTTTTATGATTAAGCTAATTCCAAAATCTGAATCAGCTTGGGGTTGGTGTCCATCTGTTGCCTTTTCTCTTGAGTACAGATCACATTTTGTGTTTGTTTGTATGTCCAGTAATTTTGAATCTTGCCCTGCACTTTGTGAATGATGTGTGGTGTAGACTCTGGGCTCTGTTATGTTCATCTGAAGAGTGTTGATTTGTTTTCTTGTTGGTTTGTTTTAGCAGGAAGTTAACTTGGCTGGGCAAGCAGCTGGGAGTGTCCATTCAGTTCTCTGAGGCCTAGCTGGGCTGCTTACTTTGCCCTGGGTGTGTATGGTTTGGAAGTTGACCAGGGGTTTGGCACAGTTGCTCACAATATTTGAGTCTCCCCCTCTGTGATTCTTTTCTGGTGTGTCCCTCTTATTTTTAGCTGCTGGTAATACCCTGAACTCTGTCTTCTGATTCCTCAATAAGACTACAGTTTCTAGTGCCCCAGGCTTTGGAGAGGGACTGGCCCCAGTTGCCCCCAGTGCCTCAGGTGCCCAAGGCTTAGGCTCAGGCTTAGTGAGCAGTGAGTAGCAGTGAATAGTGTGCACCTGATCGGCATGCCCACCCTGGGATTGCTCAGAAATAGAGCAGATGCCTGGGATGAGTCCAAGTCCAGCTGGGAAAGACTGAGATGTCTGAGACACCGGGATTCCAGCACTAATAACAAGGAGAAGCTTCGTGCACTTACCCAAATCCAGCCTCCCAGGATTACCCAAGAAGACTACACATGAGCCCTTGTTAAAAATGGCCAGCAAATGCCCTGCCAAGAGACACCACAAGGTACCAGTGAAGGAAAGGAAGTGTTTCTGGAGATCTTTCTGCCAGGGTCCTCAGTGAGTCAGGGTCTGCTAAGCCAGGAAGCAAAGTTACCGTTTTCTTCCCTTAGTAAAGAGCTTGCACCATGGAAGCCCATTCAGATTGGGTTGACCAGAAGGTTGTAATCCCAGTAGAAGATTCTCTAAAGCTTGAGGAGCCCTAGGTGAGCTAGGGGAGAGGCTGCAGACAATTGCCCAGAAGTGCCAGAAGTGGTGACTGTGTGGCTGTAGGGAGTGCCTGGTGCAAGAGCCACCATGGTGGGGTGACTGTGGGGACTGCCATCCTCCTGATCCCTGGGAAGGGGTGGGGCAGAGCCCCCTAAAAGCTGAGGAATGGGGCAGAGCAGGCAGGCAGAGGGGGAGCTCCAGGTGGAACTTGGAGACACAGGGATGCCTGGATGGGGCTCCGAGCTCGAGATCACTGTGATGGGGGCTGGTCTGTGTGTCCCAGGTCAGCCAGCGTTGCCCGAGACTCACTGATGAGGCCCCACAACCGTGGCTAATGAACAGGAAATGCTAATGGACTCCTGCCCGTTCTCAGTGCCTCTTCCAACGCTGCCATCAAGAGTAAAGAAGCATTTAGAAACTAATTATACATCTGGACGAATCTGTTTCAGTCTACTGGATTGCACATAATCATATTAAAATATAATGAATACATTCAAACACACAATGCCTCATGGAACAGTCATTTGGGCGGCGCGGGCAGACGGTGCTGGCCGCTCACCCAGAGAAGGGCTGCGAGAGCCCGGCCTGTGTTGCTGATTTCCTTGTCACTCTTGATTCAGGTCCTGACCCACTGCCTCGCACCCAGTGCAGGCTTGGCCACACAAGCCAGTGGTGGTTCTGCACCCTGATTTTGCCGTCCGGTGTCTAATCTTCATCTCTCTGGGGTTGGAGGGGTCAAGTAGAGATCACATTTTTGACATGCTGATGACCCCAGCCCTCAACCCCCGGGCAGTCAAAATCTAAGAGGGGGACTTGCCCACATCCTCCCCAGGAAGGGGACGACTACCTGGGCTTCCCAAGCCCAGACCTCCCAAGCCCAGCCTGGACCTTCTTCAACTGTCCTTACCAAGTTCATCTCCTGGTCTCCAGCTTGCTTGAAGACTCAGGCTTCTACTGGGGATCGCAAGAAGCGGAGCCTCCTCTGGCAGCTCTCTCGCACCTGGAGCAGTTTGGCAAAGCTCATGCCCGGGACCAAAACATTGGCCTCAGCTCCCTGTGGCTCCCTGGGGCCGCCTTGCACCTCTCTGCCTCCTGTACCAGCACCGTGCCTTCCTCACATGGGGGTGGGGTCCCGGGCGGAGACCGGACGGTGTCAAGGGTGGAATGAAGGACCCACGGAGGCATCGGCTGCAGCTCCCAGGAGCGCGGCACCACAGCACGAGAGCAAACTGAGTCTGGGCGGGGACTGTTCTTCTGTTTCTGTGCTGCTTCTAGATAGGGGTCCCGGGCCCCAGGGAATGCATCAGACGCAGACACCTACGGTGATCCCTCCTGACAGGGTCCCCATGGGGAGGCTGGTGGGCCCCGTCTTTGCCCCCAGCCACACCTACTCTGACAGGTCTCTCCCCACTACCAGGGGTCCTACTGTCCTAGTCACTGCTCTGGCTTCAAGGATTGTCCCAGGAGGTTCGTCCAAAATGAGACCGGGGACTGGGGACAGGCCAGAGCCGGCCTTGAGTGGTCGCCATTACCTTTTGGTTTTGTGTTGTTGTGTGGTTTTTTTTTTTTTTTTGACTCAGGTGTTGTTTTCTCACAAAGTGCTTTAAAATTTTGAAGTAGTTGCCAGTATTTAAAAGGCAGCTGGTCTGTCATTTTAGCAGTCTGTATTTCCAACTTCTCCTTAAACATCACCTCTGGCCATGTGGGGGCATATTCCCTGACAGCAATGGTCAGTTGGCGACCACCTGCGCCACCCCTCTGAGCAAGGAAAGCCATTCCTCCAGGGTGGGGGGCCCCGCCCCTTGCTTGACACTTGGCTGCTTTGCCTCTACATTCCTGCCTGGTCCCTGTTGGCATCGGAGCCATCACACCCTGCTTTATAGTAAGGAGACGGTCCTGATGCGTCAGTGGTGGGTACCACACTAGCATGAAGTAGACTCTAGTGCCCTAGCTGAGAGGGATGCTAACCTTGTAGTAGTCAGCTTGTGCTGCACAACAAAATACCTTTGACTGGGCTGCTTTAAAAACAGGCAGTTACATTCTCAGTTCTGGAGTCCGTAAGCCCAAGATCTGGGCGCCAGTCTGGTCAGATTCTGGTGAGAGCTCCTTCTGACATGCAGATATCCACCTTCTTCCTGTGTTCCCACATGGCAGAAAGAGAAAGAACGAGAGAGATCACTTTCTCTTCCTATAAGGCCTCAGCCCTATCAGATCGGGGCCTCGTTCTTATTACCTCACTTAACCTTACTTACTTCTGTAAAGGCCCTGTCTTCAAATTCAGTCACTTGGAAGTTAGGGCTGCAATATATGGTGGGGAGGACACAGTTCAGTCCATAACATGCCTGGAATTCAGGATGTACAGTTGGAGACAGGAGGGGCATCTGTGGGAAGGGAAATGAAACAACCTGGGGGATCTCAGGCCATCCAGGCATGTCACGAAAATGCAAAGAAACACTGTCAAAGGGATGGACGTGGTAACCATGAAGGCCAGGTGTCCGGAGCACACGTTCTCTGGCCCACAGCTCTTGCCTCTCAGCAGCCCTGGGAGACACACTTTTTGGAAAATTCAGGACATCTTCCCTCAAACACCTGCTTGTCTTATCCACATTGTCAGTTTACACTGGACATTTCAAACCCTGCTACTCTCTCCTCTTTCTGGAAAGTTCTGTGCTCCCAACTGGAGTGAGGCTGAGAGCAATGGGAGCAGGGAGTTATGTGAGGATCCTTGCACCATCCAGCACTAGAGCTCCTGGTCTTGTAGCATGAAGGCCTCTGGCGGTGTGACTTTTGGAAGTTATTCAACCTCTCTGAGTTTCAGTCTCCTCATTTGTGACCTGAGGAGTGAGTGGGTTGGCCTTTCACAGGTTGCTCTTTTGATTTGAGCACATAATTTTAAGTCCTGGTTAAGGATCCAGACCTATGTGGACACACAGAATGAATGCTCTCGTCTGGACCCACCATGGGCTGTCCAGGCCTTCTGATGAAACTCCCTGATCTGATTCCCCAGTCTGACTCCCGCATGTGAATCAGCCTCCTCCTCCAATGCTTCCTGCCTGGTTGACGGTGGTGAGGAGATATGGTATTAGCAGATAATTAAGTTATTAGCTGCCAAAGCTTAATTGCTCTCAGGAGTATTTTAATTTTAGTAGGAGACTCTTAAAAACAGAAAGCCTTGGAGATAGCAGAGACGTCATGGAAGCAGAAGGAAGGGCAACATGTGCGTGCACACGCACACATGTGTGTATGTGTAGCACGACTGCCTCAGCAACCTCTGCCAGGATGCTCAGCAGTCAAAAAGCAGGTATTAACCTACAGCCATGCTTGAGGTGGCCCCTGGGTCTAGTGGGACCGATCTGCTCCAGGTGGGATCTGGGAGTCTGCCTGCACGCCCTCAGGGGGCATGCTCAGGGAGCTGGCCGAAGCAGGAGGAGCTGCAGCCCGGAGCCAGATGGGGGAATATTGTCCCACCCACCCAGAAAGCCAGGTTTAGGCTGTGGCCTCCATAATCTGAGAGCTTTTTTGGGGGGGGTGGGAAGAAGGATCCTGTTGTATAATTGACTGGTTCTGGAAACTTTTCCTGAGACTGAGCACAAAGGCATGGGGCTTGATTTGGAATGCGGGGTATTCCTGATGTTCCAGTTTGTTTTTCCCAAAGCGGGTTCAATGGGGCACGGGCAGGGGACAAGGGCTGGGGGGCGGGGGTTCAGTTCATTCAGTGGCTGGCTCTGCATAGACAGAGACACCAAAGGGCATGTGAGCTCCAGGCTGCGGATGACAGCTGGGGCCGGGCTGGGCCAGGATGGGGTGCAGATGGCAGTCAGCATTCTGAGTCCATATCTGGGAGCATCTGGGTACCTTTCATTGTCCAGTCAGATTTTGGTGAATCTGACCCACCTGGAGAGATCTGGGCAGGAGACTGGGAGCCCTGGGGGCAGTGTTTTACCCCAGCGAGGCGAACATGGTGGAGGAGACAGCCCATCAGGGCCCACACTGGGGTCATGATGACTCCGTGTCCTGCCCCCAAGGGTCCTAGTGAGCTTCTGAGAGACAGCAGTTTGCCCTCCACGTTGGGGCCATGGCACATATGAGAAGTGACATTTGTGTGGCATGCTAGGTAAAGAAAGGCTGCCAGAGGGACTGTCCAGGATGCTTTGGCGCCCTCATCCCAGGGCTGCAGGCAGGGGCTAGCCCAGCATAGTGGCAGCCTGTTTGCAGAAAGTTCATGGGGCCTCGGGGGGAGCTCAGGAGAGAAGCATAGCTTGCAAGTTCTGCAGCTCACCCACTCTGTGCCTTGTGCCCCAGTCTCTCCATCTGTAGAATAGGGATGATTAGTACCTGCCTCAGAATTACTCTGAGGATTAAATGAGCAAATTCATGTTAAGGACCTGCAAGTATGCATGGCCTGGAGTAATTAATTTGTACCAATTATTACTAGATACTTCATCCAATTTAAGAAGTCAGCGATTGTAAAAGGCCCTCTGATTTCAGAGATGTTAAAACACAGAAATAATTAGAGTCTTGGAACTGATTATATATGATATTATTTGGTGTTGATTATGAGTGAATCAGCACAAGGGGTTTTGCTTAAAGGGAACCTGTGGCTTGTGCCCACGTAGCAGGTAGGACGTGACCTGACTTCAGGTCCCATGTCCTCAGATCAGAGGCTAGATGTGGGGCCAAGATGGCAGGGACCAGGAGAGATTAAGCTGGGGGGAGCAGGAAACAGGGCCCTGGAGGCTGGGCTGGTAGAATTATTGAATACCAAGTTCTGCTGGGCTAAACCTACAGGGACCTTTGAAGACCAAAGTGGGGCAGCAGATGTCTGCTCATTTCTTGCTATACTCCATGCAAGAGTCCCTGGTTCTGTTAATGCCCTTGTACTATGAAGTAAGGCTAATAATACACTTCTCTTAAATTCATTTACTATTATTAGTAACAACTTCCTTGCCACTAACCTTGCAACCATTTATAGCACACCATTGCATAGACATTATATTTAAGAACAATTGCCATAACAATGCAATGGTTCAAAAGAGCACCTGTAACTGGAAATTCTAGCTAGTCTGAAAGCCTTGTATGAGAGGGGTAATTCTGAGTTGGGCGGATTGTGTGAAATACATCACAGCAGATCCTGTAGATAGTTGACTGAATTACATCTGACATTCATTCAACAAACCTTTACTGGGTATCTACTAATGCCAAATCCTGAACAAATTTGTAGGGAAAGGCCTAACCACCATGTCAGTGATCATAACAAGGGTGGAAGAAACTCTTATGCCATCTTCCTCAGTCCAGAAAGGCTCAGAAAAGACATCTATCTTGTACTCTAGTTTCTAACCTGGCTTCCCCACCTCCATAGCTGCTCATCTTAGCCAAAGCCATTGAATATCAGCCCCACTTGAATGCAAAACTGACATGTGTCCACAGCGTATTTCTTTTTCCTTAATTTAAACACAAGATACTGTATCTAGACTGACCAAGGAAGAAACAGAAAATCTAAACAGACCAATTACCAGCAATGAAATCAAAAAACTACCCAAGAACAAAACCCCTGGGCCAGATGGATTCACCGCTGAATTTTGTCAGACATATAGAGAAGACATAATACCCATTCTCCTTAAAGTTTTCCAAAAAATAGAAGAGGAGGGAATACTTACAAACTCATTCTATGAAGCCAGCATCACTCTAAAACCAAGACCAGGCAAAGACCCTACAAAAAAAGATAATTACAGACCAATATCCCTGATGAACATAGATGCAAAAATACTCAACAAAATATTAGCAAACTGAATTCAAAAATACATCAAGAAGATCATACACCATGATCAAGTGGGACTCATCTCAGGGATGCAAAGATGGTACAACATTCGAAAATTCATCAACATCATCCACCACATCAACAAAAAGAAGAACAATAACCACATGATCATCTCCATAGATGCTGAAAAAGCATTCGACAAAATTCAGCATCCATTCATGATTAAAACTCTCAACAAAATAGGTATAGAGGGAAAGTACCTCAACATAATAAAGGCCATATATGACAAACCCACAGCCAACATTATACTTAACAGTGAGAAGCTAAAAGCTTTTCACCTAAGATTGGGAACAAGACAGGGATGCCCACACTCCCCACTGTTATTCAATATAGTACTGGAGATCCTAGCCATGGCAGTCAGACAAAACAAAGAAATAAAAGGCATCCAGATTGATAAAGAAGAAGTCAAATTGTCACTATTGCAGATAACAGGATATTGTACAGAAAAACCCTAAAGACTCCACTCCAAAACTACTAGAACTAATATCTGAATTCAGCAAAGTTGCGGGATACAAAATGAATACACAGCAATTTGTTGCTTTCCTCTACATTAATGATGAACTAGCAGAAAGAGAAATCAGGAAAACAATTACATTCACAATTGCATCAAAAAGAATAAAATACCTAGGAATAAATCTAACCAAGGAAGTGAAAGACCTATACCTGGAAAACTACAAGACACTCTTAAGAGAAATTAAAGAGCACACTAACAAATGGAAATTCACCCCATGCTCTTGGGTAGGAAGAATTAATATTGTCAAAATGGCCATCCTGCCTAAACCAATCTACAGATTCAATGCAATCCCTATCAAAATACCCACCGCATTCTTCAACGAACTGGAACAAATAGTTCTAAAATTCATATGGAACCACAAAAGACCCCGAATAGCCAAAGCAATCCTGAGAAGGAAGAGTAAAGTAGGGGAGATCTTGCTTCCCAACTTCAGGTTCTACTACAAAGCCACAGTAATCAATACAATTTGGTACTGGCACAAGAACAGACCCACAGACCAGTGGAACAGAATAGAGAGCCCAGATATCAACCCAAACATATATGGTCAATTAATATATGATAAAGGAGCCATGGATATACAATGGGGAAATAACAGTCTCTTCAACAGCTGGTATTGGTAAAACTGTACAGCTACATGTAAAAGTATGAAACTAGATCATTGTCTAACCCCATAGACAAAGGGCAACTCAAAATGGATCAAAGCCCTGAACGTAAGTCATGAAACCATAGAACTCTTAGAAAAAAACATAGGCAAAAAATCTCTTGGACATAAACATGAGCAACTTCTTCATGAACATATCTCCCTGGGCAAGGGAAACAAAAGCAAAAATGAACAAGTGGGACTATATCAAGCTGAAAAGCTTCTGTACAGCAAAGGATACCATCAACAGAACAAAAAGGCATCCTACGTAAGGGATCATATATTCATAAATGACATATCCAATAAAGGGTTGACATCCAAAATATATAAAGAGCTCATGCACCTCAACAAACAAAAAGCAAATAAGCCAATTAAAAAATGGGCAGAGGATCTGAACCGACGTCTCCAAAGAAGAAATTCAGATGGCCAACAGGCACATGAAAAGATGATCCACATCGCTAATCATCAGAGAAATACAGATTAAAACCACAATAAGATATCACCTCACACCAGGAAGAATGGCCACCATCCAAAAGACAAACAACAACAAATGTTGGAGAGGATGTGGAGAAAGGGGAACCCTCCTACACTGTGGGTGGGAATGTAAATTAGTTTAACCATTGTGGAAGGCAGTATGTAGGTTCCTCAAAAAACTCAAAATAGAAATACCATTTGTCCCAGGAATTCCACACTTAGAAATTTACCCTAAGAATGCAGCAGCCCAGTTTGAAAAAGACATATGCACCCCTATGTTTATCGCAGCACTATTTACAATAGCCAAGAAATGAAAGCAACCTAAGTGTTCATCAGTAGATGAATATATAAAGAAGATGTGGTACATATACACAATGGAATATTATTCAGCCATAAGAAGAAAACAAATCCTACCATTTGCAACAACATGGATGGAGCTAGAGGGAATTATGCTCAGTGAAATAAGTCAGGCATAAAAAGACAAGTATCAAATGATTTCACTCACATGTGGAGTATAAGAACAAAGAAAAAAACTGAAAGAATAAAACAGCAGCAGACTCACAGAACCCAAGAATGGACTAACAGTTACCAAAGGGAAAGGAACTGGGGAGGATGGGTGGGAAGGGAGGGATAATGGGAAAAACAAGGGCATCACGATTAGCAGATGTAATGTGGGGGGGTCACGGGGAGGGCTGTACAACACAGAGAAGACAGGTAGTGATTCTATAGCATCTCACTACGCTGCTGGACAGTGACTGTAATGGGTTATGTGGTGGGGACTTAATGTTGGGGGAAGTCTAGTAAACATAATGTTGCTCATGTAATTGAACATTAATGATGCCAAAAAAAGAAGATATTGTATCTAGATCTAGACTTACCAAGTCCTGTTTACAACCACGTAAAAACTTCTCATTGTGGACATTTTCAAATATATACAAAAGCACAGAGACTAATATAATGGAACTAGATGTATCCAAACACTAACTTCAATAATTATTGATATTCTTCCAATCTTGTTTTATTTTTCCCTATATAATGTATATTTTTATATGTAAATACTTATTTATGTATCTCTAACAGATAAAGATGCTTCGTATTTAATGTAACTAAAATGCTGTTATCACTCCTAATAGAATTAGCGATAATTCTTCAACATCATCTCCATGTTCTATTTTCACTGTTGCCTCAATTACATGGTTTATTCAAATCAGGATCCAAATAAGGTCCACACAGCACAACTGGTTGGTAGTTTTTTAAAGAATCTTTTCATCCATAATAGTTGCCCTCTTTTTCTTTCCATGCCATTTATTTGTTACAGAAATGATATAATTTATCCCATAGGACGTCCACATTCTGGTTCTAGCTTATTCTATTCTCATGTGTTAACATATTTCTTTATGGTCTTATGACCCTACATTTATATCTGAGTATTTGATTAGATTCAAGTTTTATTCTTTATATAAAGAACTTTACTGATGGTGTGTTTCCTCCCTCACATCAGAAGGCACATAATATCTGACTGTCCCACTTTGTTGATGTTAAAGCTGAGGTTCTGTCAGCCTGATTCATCCAGGATCAAGTTCCTTATCAATCATATGCCTAGTGATTTTAGTAGCCACTGATGATCATTACCTAGATATATTATTTCACTAGAGATGGCAAAAGGTGATGTTCTAATTCTATCATTCCTTCTTATTTATTGTTATTCCTCTCTAAAAGAACTATTTCATTGACTGTAATACAGTCTGTATAGAAAAGGTAGGGTAATTGCTTCTTTCCTGTTTTATCATCAAAAATAATAATTGGTGCCTTAGCAGTTACATTCATATTAATTTTCAGAAAAACAAATTGTCCCATGTCTGACCATTGGATGTGTCTTCAAGTTGGTTGCTCTATCACTTGGCATCTTTGGGAGCTTACCTGTATTTCCAGGGTGACTTTCACATTTCCTCCCCTGGAGCTGACTGCTTAGAGCTGGAAACAGTATTTAGAGACCACAGTTTGAGTGCAAGAGGTGCTCACTGCTACTGAGTTTTATTACTTTGAAGCCTTTTCAGTGACAGAACTGGGACACACATGTTCTTGAAAGAGAAAAATATCTGGATTCATACCAATATTCTTATTCAAAGTAGATTTCAGGGTTTTAAGTTCACTTAAAATTTTTATTTTTACATCTCTTTTCTCTAATACAGAAAATCTTGGTTCCTAATAACATTAATTTATTTATGATTTATATGTCATTCTTTTTGTCCTTAGGATTTCTCTCACTTGGTATGTACAGTCAAAATATTATGTTTTAAAGTAATTTGAAAGAAATTCTTCCCTCCATAGTTAAGCTACCAATGTGAAATACAGTTGTGTTTGCATGTTTTAGTTTATTTTCTGTTTTCTTTTCCTCCTAATTTTTAAATATGTAAAACCTCTAACTTATTTAGTTTTGTCATAGGTTCTGCATTATTATATCTACATTATTTCTTCTAACTCAATATTGTTCTTATATATGAAATCTAATAACTTTTGTATGTTAATTTTACATCCTGAGAGTAAGACCTCTTATTATTTGTAGTAGGTTTTTCATGCATTCTTTTGGGCTTTACAGATAGATAATCATATTATCTTTGAAGAGAGATGGTTTTATTTTGTTTCTTCCCTTCCAATCTTATGCCCCTAATTGCTTGTCTGGAGGTGACAAAAATATTTTCCTATTTCCTGACAGAGACAATTAAGTTTCTGGTTAGTTAATTCTCCTAAAAGTGAGAGGCTGGATGCCAGCTTTTGAACTGATGGATATGTGTATTATTTATGTTAAGGAAATATCCACTGCATCCTATTTTATTGTGGTTTTCAATTTTAATTGCTCAGAGCCATTTATAGTTTTGGTTTTCATTTTGAGGAACCAGTATTTAGGATGTCTTGCTTGTGTGAGTCTGAGCCAGGACATGAAGGGACACTAGGGTTCTTGGGAAGCAGCATTTGCAGAGGAATTCTATGGTACATGCTCTTGAGGCACTAATTTCAGTTTTCAGACTTAAGCTTAGAGTCTTGGCTTTGCCTGGGTGCACACTTTATTTTCAAGATATCCATGTTGATATTGATGTTGGGCAGAAATGGGGAGAAAAGAAAATTTCCTTTTTACATCACATTTAAGGGAGCACTTAGCATGTGTCTTTGCATTTTTCAGGAACTCAATAGACATTTCCTACATGTTAGAACAGCAGTTTATTTATTTTTATTAAGGTATCATTGATAGACACTCTTATGAAGGTTTCACATGAAAACCAATGTGGTCACTACATTCACCCATATTATCGAGTCCCCCCCCATACCACATTGCAGTCACTGTCCATCAGTGTAGTAAGATGCCACAGAGTCACTATTTGCCTTCTCTGTGCTACACTGTCTTCCCTATGAACCCCCACACACCACGAATACTAATCACAATACCTCTCAATTCCCTTTTCCCTCCCCACCCGCCCTCCCCCTTTGATAACCACTAGTCCCTTGTTGGAGTCTGTGAGTCTGCTGCTGTTTTGTTCCTTCAGTTTTGCTTCGTTCTTATACTCCACAAATGAGGGAAATCATTTGGTACTTTTTCTTCTCCACCTGGCTTATTTCACTGAGCATAATATCCTCCAGCTCTATCCATGTTGTTGCAAATGGTAGGATTTGTTTCTTTCTTATGGCTGAATAGTATTCCACTGTGTATATGTACCACATCTTCTTTATTCATTCATCTACTGATGGACACTTAAGTTGCTTCCATATCTTGGCTATTGTAAATAGTGTTGCAGTAAACATAGAGGTGTATATGTCTTTTTGAATCTGAGAACTTGTATTCTTTGGGTAAATTCCTAGGAGTAGAATTCCTGGGTCAAATGGTATTTCTATTTTTAGTTTTTTGAGGAACCTCTATATTGCTTTCCACAATGGTTGAACTAGCTTACATTCCCACCAGCAGTGTAGGAGGGTCCCCTTTTCTCCACATCCTTGCCAGCATTTGTTGTTCTTAGTCTTTTCGATGCTGGCCATCCTAACTGGTGTGAGGTGATATCTCATTGTGGCTTTTATTTTTATTTCCCTGATAATTAGTTATGTGCAGCAGTTTATTTTTTATTTGTGCTTTTGGATACTCCTTAGTATTAAAATATTTTAAATGATGGTGAATAATCGTCTCTGCAGAATGACAGTATCTCAGAGTCAGTAAACATAAGCACAATGGTCAGTGTTTGCTGCTCATCAGCCTTTGAACAGAGTGTTTCTTTCCTTGACAACCTCTCTAGAAGGAGCTCCAGGGCTCACATGTTCCATCCAGTAAATGCAGGACTTAGCCTTGGGGCTGGCTGGACCTCATACTATACCTTTGGATTCTTGCTTTCATCTAGTTGTGCCCCATTAAGTACCACATGGCATGACCCACTCCACTCAACATTTTGTCCAAAAGGTACCCTCAAAACAGAATTACATTAAAGGAAATGCTTGTGCACTGTCAGAGTGTAAATTGGTACAACCACTATAGAAAACAGTGCGGAGGTTCCACAAAAAATTAAAAATAGATCTATCATAAGATCCAGCAATCTCACTTCTGGATATATATCCAAAGGAAATGAAATCACTATCTCAAAGAGATATCTGCTCTCTCATGTTCAATGTAGCATTATTCACGTAGCCAAGATAGCTCTGAGTGTCCATCAAGAGCTTAGTAGATAAAGAAAATATAGTGTGTATGTGTGTAGCCATATATATATACATACACACACACACACACCACAATGGACTATTAATCAGCCAAAGAAAAAAAAAAGAAGAAAACCCTGCCGTTTGCTGTAACATAAATGAACCTGGAGGATAGTGTGCTAAAGGAAATAATCCAGACACAGAGTGACAAATACGGCATGACCTCGCTTACATGTGGGACCTAAAAAGAAGGTCGAACTCGTAGTAACAGAGAACAGAACAGGGGTCACCAGGGCCCCGGGGGCAGAGGAAAAGGAGAGATATTGGTCAAAGGGTACAAAATTTCAGTTATAAGATGAATAAGTTCTGGAGACCTAATGTACAGCAAGATGACTATAGTTAACACTAATGCATTATATACTTGAAATATGCTTAAAGAAACAATAGTAAGTAAAAGCAAAGATGAACAAAGAACCAGAATCATATTCAATTGTAACTTTTATTTTAGATCAACTTTGATGACACACATGCAGAGGGTTTTGAGAGAAAAGACCCATGTACAAAACCCTTGTCAAGCATTACAGAGGATACAATTATGCTTATAATGTGTAGGTGTCAATGACTGTAAAATGTGTCAGGGCCACAAGACGCAAAAGGCTTACCTGATGCCCGGTGTGGTCATAATGGTGAGCATTTACTGGTGAACATTTGAACTGGGTCTTAGTCTAAATAATCAGTCTGGGAAGCATTGTTCCTTGGGGTTCCCAGAAACTAAATAGAATCATCTACCCCATATTCATGAATTATTTATAACAATAAACAATGCAGGCTCACACACTCTATCCATAAACACTGGATTTTCAGCCATACCCTGCTCCCACAGTGGTTGTAATTTTAGATACTCCAGAAGGAACCAAAATCCGTGAAAGGCTGGGTTCACCTGTGACCCGTGTACCTGAGCGGATGCTCAGAGCCACAGATGCTGGAATGATGAGGTTGACCAGTTCACCCAGACTGTATCCATTTGTCTCCCTTCCTCAGAGGCAGGCAGCGGGCTCCACTTAAGAGCATATTTGGTGGGACTGAAGGAGAGAATCAAAACCTCCCTTCTCAGATATTCTCAGGGGCAAACTGACTTTTCAAACTGAAGAAGCAAGAGCAGCTCCCTCCTTTGGTCTATGTGTTTGTGCCTGTGTCTCCTGCTTGATTCTGAGCTCAGTGGCACTCTGTGATAGACTGACTTGTGCCCCTCCCACCCCCAGTCCCATGATGGGTTCAGCCCAGCAACAATCTGAGCAGAGGGGGTACTCAGACACTGCCTGTTACATGCAAAAGGAAGGAACTGATAATGATAGCTAGCATAGGTAGTACTTAGTCTGTGCCAAGCATTTTATAAGAACCCTAAGGAATAGATGCTATTACTATCAGGCCCATTTTGCAGATGAGTGGACTGATGCACAGAGAGGTTAAGTAACTTGTCCAAGGTCACATAGCCCATAAGTGGCAGAGTCATAATTTGAACTGCATGGTCTGATCCAATTAGCTATGTTCTTAACCATGTCACTAGCCCAGTTCTGCATACTGTGGGTTGGTAGAAGTGATGGGGCTGACGGAGTGCCCTCAGGGCAGAGTCAAGGTAGTGTCATTTCTGGGTAGCCCACAGTGTCTCACAGTGGGTGGCCAGTACAAGGAACGTTTTAGTGTTAAAGGAAGTGAATGGGCCATTTGTTGAAATAAAAAGCTGATGAGGACACGAATATGGATCCAGAAATTAGCCTAAAGCTCAAACTTCAAGACGGGCTCAAAAAAGCTCCTGGCCAACCGTTTAGAAGATGACAATAAAGATAACCGGCAAATGGACTTAGAAACGCTGGAAATTGCCCTTAAGAATCTTATCAGGAAATGCCCTTTAATCTTATCAGTTAAATTTAGGACAGAGTCATTTTCAATGGTATTTACTGTGGGTCGCAATGTGCAAAAGGCCACTGGGGACTCGGAGGGTGCAGGCACCATGGCTGCTGTCCTTGAGAAGCTCCTAGTGAAATGGGGAGATGTCTGTGCATCTTCTACCCAGATGCCCACTTAGGGTGCTCCAGTGGTTGGCTGTGGGCAGTCCGTGCCAGCCTGTGGAGGACAGCATGGCATCTGCCATTCTGTGTCAGGCCAGCCCCGACAGGGAGAGGAGCATTCTGGTGAGAGGGCTTCTGTGCCGAAGAGCCGCCTCCCTCACCGGCCGAGAGCCCAGCCCTGGCTTTGTGTTTCTCCGGCCCCTGGTGAGTGCCGTGGTGAAGGGTGCCGGAAGCCAGCGGGGCAGCAAGGGCAGTGTTTCCCACGGGGAGCTGTCACTTCTGGTACCATGCTCCTGTTGAGCTGTGAGCAAGTTCCAAGGAATTAAGAGTATTGGGTTCCAAAGACTCTGTGACCATCGCTTGGACGTCCTTGCCGAGAACCCTTGTCAGGTTCCATCGCCACCAGACTGCCCTGGCGTCCCCTCCACCTGGATGGGGCTGACGAGGATGGGGACTCAGCACGTTTGGAAGGTCTTGTGTATCGGGAGCTAATTACACTCTTTCGAAATTTGTGGTTGCCACCAATCACAGCTTTCATGGCACTGGGACTGTCATGGCAACTAAAAACATATCTGAAAATAATATGTCACTTCTCTTTTGCATATCTACTGTAACAACACAGGAAACTTGTTTTTTCTTCTTAAAGTGATAACTAGAGATGACTAGAATGCGTATAGGTGTGTGTGCAGCAGGTGTGAGTAAGAGGAGGCTGTAGTGTGTGTGAATATGAGGTGTGTGTGTGTGTGTGTGTGTGTGTAAGAGCATCTCCCTGCAGCCCCGACCTTTGGGAAGCTCCAGCCCAATCACAGGAGACAGAGCCGCTCTTTGGGTGAGGACCCAGCTCCATTTCACAGCCCTCAGAGAACCAGAAGCACCCACACGCCATCTGGCCTAGATTATGGGGGTTTCTGGTCAAGGTGGAAGTTACAAAGCACGCAGTCAGCTTGTGTGTCTGTAATTTATTCAGTCCAGTAACTGACATGTGTTATGCACAGGTTATGCTGAGCCTGTCTCCTTTGACCTGAGCCTGCATTATTTGGCCTGGGGTGGGGCCGACATTCCGTGGCCATGACTCATCTGCCTGCTGTGGGGAGAAGCCACTGCTCACTGCAGAAAGCGACACTCCGTGGGCCAGCTTTCTCAGGCAAGGACTCGATGTAGGGTGGCCAGGCCTTATTCACTTCATCACCAGGACCCTTCCAGTTAAACTCTGGGTACTTCACATCTCTTGAGATTCTTTGTTACTGTTTTTTTTTTTTTAACTTCAGTAGAACCAGTAGTGATTACACATTAGTTCAATAAGTTAGTACAACACTTATTTTAAGGTTGTCCCTTGCCTGGGCCCAGATGACACAATGTGCATCCATCTGAATTACCCCTGCCTGGAGCTTTTCTTGATGCAGTTTTGTGGGGAGAAAGGGACAGAGGGACAGAAACTGTGCATGACAATAGACGTCGGCACAGATGAGGGGTGCCTGAGCTGAGTCATAAAGGGCAAGTAGGGGTTCACCAGATGCTGGAGAGAGAGGTGGTGACATTAAGCAAAGCCAGAGGCTCAGTACACAGGGGAAGCAAGTCTGGACTGGAGCTGGTAAAGGACATAAGTCTTGGATGCTCTTTGCTTTGACTGAGGAATTAGGATAACAATGCTCTGGGACCATGAGCAGTGCCACAAGCTCGAGAGGTTTGGTAAGAGTCCCCTCCATAAGGTGGCTGTTTCTAACTCTCCCCCCCCCCCCCCCCCCCCCACTTTGTTTCTGTGGCTCTGTTGATGTCAATGGCAAGTAAATTATTCTGGCGGGGTGCTGGGCTTTCTTGCTAGTTGCAATCATGTTGCCTGCTGTAGCGCTCTTCACATAGCTTACACTACAGCCAAGCCCTCAGGAGTTTGAATGGAAAAGTACCTGTAAATATTAAGGTTGGTTCCAAAGGCACATTTTACTGGTTTGTTGTGTAATACCCTCTGGTGACATTGAGGCCTTATTAATAACTAAACATCTGTCACAACTGTAATTATATTTCTTGTGCCAAGATTGTGTTTCTACTATTGTCTAGTTTAAACATGGAAGGGAGGGTTTGAATTATTTAGGCAACTGACTTTGAGTCAACAATCAGCCAGCACTGTGCAGGCAGTAAGTGTCTGTCAACTCCTTGCAGAGCCTCAGTGTCTCCGCTGACGTCCCCTTGATGTGCTTGCAAATCTCTCTAAGAACGTCACCCTGGACCTCCGATGCGGCTGCCCGAGCAACCTGGCGAGGGGAAGCCTGAGAATGAGGAAAAGGGGGGCAGAGGAGCCCACGGAGGGGGAGAGGAGCCGCCGAGGAGCCAGGCCTTCGACTTCCCCACCTGGCAAGTCTTCTCCCCCAAACCCCTCCCCGGAGAAACGAGCTTTCTCGAGTGTTTGCTCAGGACTTGATTGTTTTCAGCCCTCAGGTAGGGGTGGTGCCGGGGCTGGGCGCCTTTGCTGCCGAGTGTCCTGGGGGGAGAGGAGACGTTATGGACAGGATACCTGGGAGGGGTCCTGAGCGGATGTGTCCCAGCTGAGGACAGAGATCTTACTGTCTGTCTTGAGCCTGACAGGTTTCCATTGATTATACCTGGGATGTGTGGATGGGATGAGAGGCTGGGTTTGAAAGTCTCTCAGGGACTTACTAGATTGGGGGGTGCTTGTTGTTTGAACGGCAACAGAAATCATTTATGGAGTGCATGCTATGTGGGAGCATGGCTGTGGGAGCTCTGCATAGATCATTTCAATGCAGTCTCACAAGAACGCCATTTTTACGGGAAAAAAGTAAGACAAACATTTGATGCCTCACGCCAGATTGCAAAGGGGAGGGTAGACCCAGGATTCCGACCACATCTCTCGGAATCCCAAACCTGGACGGTAGGTTTTGCAGCCAGTGGACGTCCTGCCTCTCCCTCATGTAGGTCAGGAGGTCGGTTGCAGGGGTGGCGGGGGCGCGGCTTTGGGTGTTCCACGCCTCGGGCTCCCTGGGGGCTGCGCTTAGTGCCTTAAGCTGGAGCCTTTAGAAGAAGGTGGTCCCCGTGAGACCCAGAGGAGTGAACCTTGACTGGTGGGACAGCAGCAATGGGGTGGATAGAGCTGGGGGAGACACAGAGGACGGGGGCTGGGGGTAAGATACGCCTTCCCAGCCAGCCTTCTTCTCAGGTCTCCTCCCGCTGTCAGCCTAGAGATTTGCAGAATTCCCCAGACTGTCAATTCCTGAGTCTTTACGAAGGGGTGGCCAGGCTTTCCCACGATGTATCTGGAGAAGACCTGGAGATGGGGACCCCCTTCACGTCTACTGCTCCCTCAGGAGTCTCGCAAGGGCACGCAAGCAACAGTGAAGACCTGACTAGTCTCTAGCCTGGACGGTGCTGACTCCTCGGCCTCGAGGCCTGAAAGGACATTCTTTGTTCTGACTGTGCGATCTGTGGCTCTTTGGGTCAGGTCTAGAGCTGAGTCGTGGACAGTCAGTACGTGCAAGAGACCAGCCAGAGGAGAGTCCCTGGGACACAGAGAGATGCCCAGGTGCCCAACAAGCTACAGCTCCGGAAACAACCGTGTTACTCTGGTGCTGCCCCAACCTCAATCCAAAGGGAGCTTTGCTAATATGGGGAGAAATGGATGTGCACTATTGATATATGAGCTAAAAATAGCCCGTGTTCCAAACAAAGTGTTTTTAGTATTTTTAAATGAAAACGTGTAGACAAAGCAAGTATTTAGAATGCGTGACTCATTAAATTGCTGACTCTGAAAGCAATGGAAATTCAAAGAGAATTTTTCTCTTCCTAATTTTCCCTCCCACCCCTGTTCTGAATAGCTTATAAAAAGAATCTCTACATAAAGAGGACCCATAAACTCCTTCAGGATTTAAGGTCCTGCACAGTGAGAGGCAGAAGGAACTCCACCTTTATTGCCTGGTTACCAAACAGGCCTCCATAGCTAGACTGGAGCTGACCAGAGTCCTCCTGGCCTGCCCATCCTCGCTCCTCCTCACGCCTCTCGACCCTGTCCCTCACAGGTGTCCAGAGAGTCCCGCTGTGGCCACTGCTCCTCCCTCCTCAGTGCCGGGCTCTGCTGGACCTCAGCAGAGGCCAGATGGGCAGCCCTCACAGGCTGTCTCATCACCGAGCACCGGCCCTGGGAGCTGCGTCCTGGGGACGTGCACACACTGTACGGTAGAGATGGTGCTGTGGCCGGGCAGCAGTGGGCGCCTGCCTCAGCTCACTGGGGGGTCTCGGGCTCATGCTGGGGTTGAGCAGAAAGGTTTGGCCCTAGTGATGTTTGTTTGTTTGTTTTTTGTTTACAAAAGCCTTTTGAAATATGTCTTTGGGGACTTCAAGTACTTAAAACAGGAAAGAAGACCCATTCTGGTTGGAGCAAGGTGTGTGTGCACGCTCATGTACGGGAGGATGGGGAGGTCCTCCAGGACCCTGGAGGGGAGCAGTCAGGTGTTCCACCTGAAGGTGCTGTCGGGAGACCATCACATCATGAGCTGTGTGGACATCTCACCTCTGACCTTCCCTGGTCGCGGTCCCCTCCCTTCCTTCTGATCGTCACCGTGCTCCTTGAGTTCCCTCGGCAGCTGGTTCGGTCTCACATCTGCCCTGAGTGCTGCTGTCATATGGGGAAACTAACATAACATGTGGATAACCAGGCAACAATCCCCACATGACCTCAGCTTCAATTCCAGGGACTTTCCTTCCCATGGCCTCAGCCACGACCTTGCCTTCTTCTAGAACACCCACCTCCAAGAGCTCACACTGCAATCCCTTTTCTCTGACAGCCTCTTCTATAGCTGTTTACCACTGTTCTTCCTATTTTAGGGTGTGGAGCACCCCTGGAGAAAGTCCTACACGGATATGGGACATGGATAGGTGGCCCTTCAACCCCAATGGGTCCTGTGCGGCTCAAAGGTTCTCCTGGTGGTCCAGTCTCCCCGTTCTCCACATGGCTGCTTCCACCTGTACCCACCCCTCTAAAAACGGTGTCACTTCCTCACCCACAAATAAAACAAAGGCCCTGTAAGAAACTTCTTCAACTTGCCTTCTGCCCCTCTGCCACCTTTCTGCATCTATGTTCATCTTTGCCCCTCCCTGCCCATCACAGCAAAAGGGGATCCTTCACCAGTGCGGGAGGACCACCCGCACATGTGCTCAGACATCTATTCCCTGCCACCCTCTCTTCGGGGCCTTATTCCATCAATCATACCACCTCTGTTATTCTTCATTCTCTTTCTCTTTCCCCTAATCATAAACATTTGTTCTGAAGTCATCTTAAGAAAAAAAAAATTATTATACTTTTCCCTAAACTTCTTGAAAGCAATTGCCTGCACTTGTTCTATTTCTCCACCTTTCATTTCCGCCATGCTTTACTCACTGTGATGGGCCTCTGTCCCCGTCTGCCCACTAGCCATATTCAGGCTGGAACGCGGGATAGCGTTGGAGCATTTGACGGAGCAATGCTGAGACGTGGGCTAGTTCAAACTGAGGTCATCATTAAAATTCAACTGGTGCATTTACAAAATCTATCGATGTTTATGGGCTCTGCCTCTTAAATCAGAAACTTTTCCAATAAGATCCAGAAATCTGTTGCCCGTAGTTCCTTTCTCCCTGGGGCCTTCGCTGACAGCCCTGCCAGGTCCCCAGCATCCCATTGGTATGACGTCTGCGGCCACTGTGCCACAGCCACAAGCATGTGTGGCTGACTCTTGTAATGTCAACGAAATCTTTTCCCTTTCCCTTTCCTTATCAGTTCCAGCCAGCCAGCTGGAATTTCAAATGATCACAGCTAAGAAAATGTTTAGTCATTCTTTCATTCTCCTAGAGATTCCCCGACCCTGTCTCTTGGAAATCCTCCTTTCACCCAGGACCTATTTACTTCCTTGGTAATTCTTCTAATGCGGTATGTTATGAATTGATTCTCTGAACATCAATGTAAATAAATCTCTCTCTAAAAGTGCTCCATGGGCAGTAAAATTCACATGATGCTCCATACCATATCTACCTCTTGTAGAAGATCAATGCACATGACAATCTCAGAGATGCCCTTAAGCAAAGAAAATGGTTTATCTTTGCTTCACTCAGCTTTTCCAAACATAGTTTAAGCCTTGAGCACTGGGTGTGAGGAAATGTGTGTGTGTATAAAAGCGTGGAAACTACACACTCGGTGTTTATTTCCTCTCCCTGGGACACACACCTGGTTCTCAGATCAATGCAAGTGATAAATAACTGATATACCCTGATATACCCCAGCTCATACTTGTATTCATTCAAATGCCATTAATTGGTGTGCCAGACACTGTGCTGGGGATAAAGAGATGAATAATCCCTTTCTGCCTGCAATTTATAGGCTCAAGGGATGAATTAACACTCACCGTAGAGTTTATGGTTTGTTTATGTTTAGGATAAATTCATGCCCAAGTTTTGCCTAAGAGCAGGTCAAGGGACATACGCACATGCTCACACACACACACACAGAGGCAGCTGTACAGTTCCAGGGTACATCATTCACTTACAGAACAAGAAAGAATACAATGTGAATGGCACCCCCCGAAGTCGTGTAATATATGTAGAATAAACATATATCCATGTAACTATGCGTAATTTGTTTGTTACTAACTAGGCCACATTGCTCTGCATGTTTTTTTTTCACTGAACAATTTACACCAGCATCCTTTTCTAGTATAATGTGATTTACTTAACCAGCCCCCTACTGATGGCTGCTCAGGTGGCTCTGCTTTTGCTCTCACGAGCGGTGCTGCAATGAGCATCTTTGTATATTCATCCTTATGAATTTGCACAGGTGTATCTAAATATAAATTTTCTAGAAGTGAAATTTCTGGGTCAGAAAGTGTACACACTTTTTCCTTTGCTATATTTGCCAACTTGCTCTCCAGAATTACTGTTCCAATTCACCTAATGGGAGGGCTTCTGAGGACAGGAGACACTGGTGTGGAAGGGAGGAGGCAATGGAGGAAAGAGCTTGAAGGTGATAATTAATGGAGCAGTGTCCCTTAGGAAGGGAGCGAGAGCATAATATCAAGAACACAGTCTTCAGAAAGAAAAAATTCTATATTCACAGCCAAAGTGTGAATTCTGGACCGCACAGAGGAAGTTACAAGTGATCTTAGCTAAGAAATTTTTATCAGTCTTTCAACCCCCTGGAGATTTTCTGACCCGGTCTCTTGGAAGTTGTCCCTTCACCCAGGATCCATTACTTCTGGCATGATTATTATGATTCTTCTAATAAAACATGGCACAAAGTGATGATTCACACTGATATTAATAAGAATCCCTCTAAAAGCACTCCATGGTCAGTAACGCACCTGTCCCTTAGGAGCCTGATTTCTTGAGGGGTGCTTTGAGCTCAGGGTTCCACATGCCTGTCCTGGGACTCGCCTGGGGGACATGGCAGTGCTCCCCGGCATATCTGGCATCACCGGACAAAGAGGGGACACGTTCATGCAGTGTGCATCCTTACTCATGGTGGGCAATCTAAGACAGTTTTTGAGTAAAACAAAACTTGATATGTGATGGGACAGAATGCTGGTTTTTAAGACAAAAGTGTTGGACTTCAGAGATGGTTTCTTGCTTTCAACATGCTCTTTGGGGCTCAGACCCACTAATTCTCTATCATCAGAAGCCTTTTTATGGAAAAATTCAGAATCATTGGGACAGACCAAATTCATCTTGCCCACTCCCGGTGTTTGCATCAAATTTTGATTTGAGCATTGTTCCTATTGAGGAAGTGGGAAAGGAGGTGGGCGGCAGTGGAGTCCGTGCCCTAATGATACTGCTGTTAGTACAAGACTATGTAAAACAACACTTTACCTCAAGCCATCCTTGCCAATCACAGAGTCCAGAGGGAACTGGGGGACACGGCAGCCCCCCAGGCCTGTCCTACCACGTGCTCCTCCTCCAGCCTCTACCACCAGAGCCAAGCCCAGGCTCCATGTGGCCGTCGCAGGAATGTCTTCCTCCTGGACCTTGTTCTCTTCCTAGTCTGGCCACTATTGCTTCGTAATAAACCACCCCAAACTCTGGCATAAGCCAACAAATATCTCATGTTCGTGGAGTCTCTGGGTCAGGATTTCAGCTGGGAGGGCTTATCTCTGCTCCGTGATATCTGATGCCTCCATTAGAAGGACTCAGATGTTTGGACGCAGGACCACTGGTCCTGCCTCATAAGATTGGTGCCCAGCTGGGACTGAAGGGCCAGCTCAGCTGGGAGCATATGACTTCTCCATGTGGCATGTGCTGCTCACAGCACGCCATCTGGCATCTCTGATGAGCACTAGGGATGAGCCTTCCAAGAGGGCCAGCTGGGACTTGGCTGGCCTTTTATGACTTTGCCTTGTAAGTATCGCTTCTGGCATATTTTAGTGGTCAAAACAGTACAAATCCTTCTGGATTCCGAGGGTGGAGACATGGACAGCACATATCAGTGGGAGGAGGTTTAAAGAATTTGGGGACCATTTTGCAAAGCTACCACGTTTTTCCTTCATGGATCCTGGATCTTTCTGCCAGCTGCTCCCAGCAAGGCCCCTTTGCTGCTAGAGACCATGGAAGAACAGTATGCTTGGGGGAGTCAAGATAAGGGCTTTCCCAGTATGCTGAGAATCCTGGTGATAACTCTGGATATTATTATATTAGAAAAGTGTTTGTTTCTTTAAGTTACCCTAACCCTGTGTGTGCCAGACTGTGGGAAGAGGAAGGATAAGGAGGAAAAACCCACACTGGCATATGTAGAAACTTTTACCATATGCACAGGACAGGTTTTGGGAAAAGTGATAACAAGGTGTGTTCCAGGGGCCGGTGTATCATGGAGGTGAGGCACTCCCCACCCTAGGGGGCGCTGGTTACACAGCCCTTGGATAGGACTTGAGGGAAAGTAGACCTGGTTCCATTGTGCCGCTGTAAGTCAAAGGGCTCCCTCATTCCGTTTCCAGGGTCATCTCTTTGTATTATATTGGGGGGGGGAAAGGCGGGCCTCACATCTGTTCCTGAGTCAGTCCACCTGCAGCTGATTCTTGCTACCTGCTCCCATCTAGGGTTTATGCACCATGTCAGCCCCACTCAGCTTCGCTCCCTGTTCACACCTGGGACTCTTGGGACCACTGTCTTCTTTCCCTGGGCAGTAGCTCCCAAGCCACAGCCTCGGTGGCTCATGCTGCTGCCAGAGTGTGGTTTCCTCTGCTGCAGGTTCTTTCAATTCCGCACGACCCTCCAACCCCAGCTGATGGATATAAGTCACAGGTGTCACCAAAAGCTTGGGAACGCCCAGGGAATTTCAATGTAGAAAAAAATGACAGTATACAAAGACATCTTCTTAGAGCCAGAAATAAATAAAAATGTTTTTAATGGGTTTTTCAGGCATAGATCCTTTCGGCAGTCTGGTGAAGGCTCTGTATTGTGTTTTCAAATGCGTGCAATAAGAATAATGGAGGTAACAACAAAGGAAATCAATTGTATTTCAGTACAGCATCAAAATATTAAGCAAATGTGTGACATAATAATACATGTGCTTCTTTGTTGATGCATTAAATAATATCTAGCAGCGGGTGTAACAACTATCATAATTTTGAAGTACTGTAGCGGTGTTAAGTGTAAACACATTTAAAATAATGGTGACAACTGTAACCTGATGGAAAAAGGCAAAATCGCCATACTGCTGTTCCACTGCACCCTGTGGCTTGCATTCATAATGGAAGAAAGTGCTAGATTCCACTTAGAGGTTAATGAAAATAAAGGCATATTTTTTCCCATCCAAATTCATGGACTCCTTGAATTCTCTTCTCAGGCCCCCAAGGGTGAGTCCCTCAGGACCCTATTTCTTAGCCGCGCTTCCCGCCATGGGGGCAGCCTGTCCTCTCATTTCTCAGAGCCAGTGCTTCTGCCTTCAGGCCTTCCCAGGGCAAAGGTCCCTCTTTCTTTAGGAAACCTGAACCCCTTCTACAAGACTCATCTCCCTCTGACTTCCTCTCCCACAGGGGCCATCCACAGAACTCAATACACCCTGGCAGTAGGTAAATATTTTGGCAAACATTACATTGTTGCATGTTAACATTAAGGCTGAGCCCAAGTCAAGAGACTTCTTACCCCAGGGCCGATGAGAGGTATTTGACTTTTTAGGGAGATACTAAGCTTCGAAGCCAAGCTCCCTGGGCAGAGAAACCTCAAGATTACAGGCTCAAAGGGAAGATTCAGGCCTTTGGATTCTTCTAGTGTAAGGAAGATAGTCTGTGCACCTTTCAGGCTTCATGAGGAGGCTAGAGGCAGGAAGACGGAGAAGGAAAGGAAAATTCTCTATTTTCTGGTCAAAGTTCGGAAGGAGAAGGATAAATGATAAAGAGACAAGTTGGAAGTTTCCACCCCTCTCTCAGCACCCAGGGGACTGTGCTTTGGGAATTTGGGAGCCCACTAGACAGGTTCCCTTCCCAAAGATGCTGCCTCTGGTCTGTTAAGTGTGTGGAGTGTGGAACAAGGTAGCTCCCCCAAGCCTCATTCGGTCCTTGTGGGACAGACAGTGAATGAAGAGCTGGCTGGCCTGCCCTGGGAAAACGCCATGGTGTCCCCAGAGCAGAGCGTGGGCGTGGGCTCCTCGGCTAGGCCTGCAGGGAGGACAAAGCAGACACCTAGGATGTGCAGCTGCATAGAGCTGAGCGGAGGCTACAGGAAGGGCAGGTGCTGGACCCCTAAAATTGTTGCACAAACTAGAAGAAGGAGCCCCAATTCACCAGTACTAAGCGTCAGGCTTCGAAGCCAGCAGGATGTCTATGATCATCTGACAAGACACATCGCTGGGGAGACAAATGAGAAACTAAACATTTTTTTAAATAAACTATTTTTTGGGAACAGTTTTAGATTGACAGAAAAACTAAGAAGAGAATACAGAGAGTTCTTATATACCCAACAGTGAGCTTCCTCTGTTAGCATTTCACATGAGTACGTTACAAGTAATGAATCAGTATTTATACACTATTATTTACTAAGGTCCATTCTTTATTCAAATTTCCTTAGGTTTTATCTAACGTCCTTTTCTGTCCCAGGATCTCACCCAGGATATGACATTCCCCTTAGGTTGTCACATCTCCTTAGGCTCCTCTTGGTTTTAACAGTTTCTCAGGCTTTTCTTGTTTTTGGCGACCTTGACGGTTTTGAGGCATTTTGGTCAGGTATTTTGTAGAATGCCCCTCAGCTGGGATTTGTCTGATGTTTTTTCTCATGATTAGACTGGGGCTTGGACCGCAGAGGTGAAGTGTCATTTCCATCACGTCATTTCAAGGGCACATGCTGTCAGCAGGACTTGTCACCGTTGATGTTGAACTGGATCACCTGGCTGAGGTGTGCTTGTCAGGACATCACACTGTAGAGTCACTAATTCTCCCCCTTTTTGCACTGTACTCTTTGGAAGGAAGTCACTATGCACCAGACCATCCTTGAGAAATGAGGAGTAATGCTCCTTCTCCACGAGGACAGAGTATCTACATAAATTATTTGGAATTCTGCACAATATATTTTGTCTTTGTTTATTAGTTTATTCAATCACGTATTTACATGTATATGGATGCATGGGCATTTATTTCATATTTTCAGTAATAATCTAATACAACTTTGTTTTGTTGCTCCATGGTTGCCGCTTTGGCCACTGGGAGCTCCTGGCTCCGGCGTTTTGCGCACTGCCTTAGTTTCTAGCACTGTGAGATGACCCGGGCTCATTTGGTATACTTCCTGCCCTGGTGTCCTGGCTTGTTTTCTTTCATTAGAGAATGGTAATAGAAACCAAGATCTGAGCTGTAGGTGTGCTTTTTGCTGCTGAGATAGTGTTGCTTCTAGGCCCTCTCAGCTGACAGAGCAAGGAGATATGTGTGTGTGTGTGCGTTAACCTATGTATCTATATGTATCTATACATATTTCTGTATGTAACCCTCTGTATCTATATTAAGCTAAGGATAGGTTTCTCCTGATAGCTCCACCCCCCCTCCATCACGGGTCATTCTAGCTGCCTTCCCGGACTCATCTCAACAGTGAGAAATCCAGCACTTACCACCCGCCATCCGTTTACTTAACTGTTTAATTGCAGTGCACTACATGTACAGTAACATCAGAAGTGTTAACACGTACACCTACTGGAAACAACTTATCAACCAAAATGCTCTATGTGCAGTTGCTTTGCCTTTACTTTTACAGCCACTCATTTCCAAAGTTACTCATGTAGGCACTGCCCCCGCCCTCCTCCAGTGAGGCTGTTTCATACACGTGTGATAGAGATTGATTTGCCACATTCTGCATTCCATTCCAAGATTCTCCTGACCTCCTAAATGATGTTTTAAATTTGCATACATTAAGGTTCACTCTTTGTGCTGAAGTTCAGTGGATCTTGACAAATGCATATGGTCATGTGTCCACTATTACAGCATCCTGTGGGATAGTTTTGCTGCCTGAAGAGACACGTTGTGCTTCACCTCTTCCTGTATCCCTGAACTCCAGGTAACTGCTGACCTTTTGATGTCTCTCTAGTTTTGCCTTTTCTAGAATGACATATAATCAGAATCTTACAGTGTGTAAACCTTCCAGATTGGCTTCTTTAATTACATCCATCCATTTAAGATCTATCTACATCTTTTTGTGACTTGATACCTCATTTCTTTTTTTAATGAATAATATTCCACTTTATAGATACACCATAATTTGCTTATCTGTTCACCTATTGAAGCACATCTTTGTTGCATCCAGTTTCTGGTGATTATGAATAAAGCTGCTCTAAATCTATATATTTTTACACTTACATATGTATATATGAAGTATATTTATGAGGAAATATAATGCTATACATCTGCATTCAAATTTTTGTGTGGCTATAAGGCTTCAAATTATGTGGGTAAATACCTAAGAGCTTGATTCCTGGAAAGTATAGTAAGATTATATTAGCTTTGTAAGAAACTTCCAAACTGTCTTCCAAGGTGACTGTACCATTGTTTGCATTCCCACCAGCAAAGAAGAAAGTTCCTGTTGCTTCACATTTTCACTGTCAGTTGGTATTATTTGTATTTTTGGATTTTAGTTTTTCTAATGGGTGTGTAGTGATGTTGTTTTAATTTGCAATTCCTGATGACATACTATGTGGATCATTTTTTCACATACTTATTTGACATCTATATATTTTCTTTGGTGAGGTGTTTATTCAAATCTTTTCCCCATTGGGTTCTTAGTTTTCTTATTGTTGAATTTTAAGATTTCTTTGTAAGTTTTAGCTATAAGTCTTTATTAGGTATGTGTTTTTAAAGTTTTTTCTCCCAATGTGTGGTTTGTCTTTCACAAAGTGTAATATGTTAATATAATAAAATCCAACTTATCAGTTTTTTCTTTCATGGATCATGCTTTTGGGTTTTATCTAAAAGCTCACTACCAAACACAAGGTCACTTAGATCTTCTCCTACATTGTCTTCTAGGAATTTCACAGTTTTGGGGTTTTATACTTAGGTCTGTAGTTCATTTTGAATTACTTTTTTTATGAAAGGGATAAGTTTTGTGTGTAGGTTCATTTTTTTGCATATGGATGTCCAATTACTCCAGCACCATTTGTTGATGTCAATATATGTTTTCATTCTCCCTGAGGTCTTCTGGTCTCCTAGGAGTAAATTTTGGAGAGAATATGCATGTGTGCACATACTTGCAAACACTCAGTCACCTTCCAAGGACAAGCAATAATTCCCAGAGATAGTTTGGTATAAGTCTTTATAAAGGAAGAAAACTATTTTATTAAAGGCAATATAATCTGCAAAATGTTCCTCGCTCATAATGCAGAAGGTATTTGCCTCCTTCTTTGTCTAAGTCATACCCAAGGATGCAATTATGCACAAGAAATGGGATTGTTATGTAAATGACAATAATGTGACAGCAGGGCCATCTGGTCTACATGCCCACCCTGGGTTTCACTATGGATTAGAAATAAGATGTGACATCATGGCTTTTTCTCTTGACTGGGCAGGAACCAATGTTTAGAAAAGGCTTTTATTTAATACAAAGACTCACCCTCCACTTTCCCAGACCAGCCGCTGGGAGATGAAAATAAAGTGTCCTTGCAGTTAAACAAGGACCTTCTGTGCCAGTTGCTGGGGACAAAAGTGAAGACATAGATCCTGCTCTCCAGGGCTCACATTCTAACTGAAAATAGACGAGTGAAAAATGCAGTCATAAGAACAGTCACCAAGTAGCATTTTTCTGACTGCTTGTCTTTCCCTCTTTGGGAGCTTAAGCTTCCCAAAGTCTCCATAGGTGTTTCTCACATGCCTGTGGACACGGGTTCTCTTCACTTTCCCCTGACAGTTGCCATTTTTCTCCTTTTCATCCAAGGTGATGCCTCCTTTCCATGAACCTCTGCTAGAGAGTTTCTACTGTTGATCCTCATGGGTGTGGCCGGTGCTGGGCCACAGCTAGACAACGTCCATGGACCCTCATCAGCCAAAGTGCCCATCACCAACACAATTCTGATTCGTCTTAGAGACCTTTCAAAAGGCTTGGTGTTTGTGTGTTTTGTGTTTTGTGTTGTGTTGTCTTGACTGTATATCCCAAAAATTTTGTCCACCTCATCCTGAGTTTCAAAAATTTTGCCAGCACATATCTATGAGTTTCTTTTTATTAATTTTTCCAGGAAAGTGTGATCCACTTTGATCTTCATACTTATTCTTCAATCAGCTTAGAAAAAAAATTTTCTTATGTTTTTAATTATTGTCTCTTTTCTATAGTTTGGGCTTATTCTTTAGAAACATGTATAATTCTTAAGTTGCATCTCTCTTTCCTTGCCCTGCTTACCTAATACATTTTTCTTTCAACATGTTTATCTTTGTCCTTTTCATCTGCATTCTGGGGGAGCTTTTCTATTTCTTTTTCCCATATCAAAGCTTTGGCTTGTTTTTCAGTTAAACGTCTCTCTTTATTGCCTTCCTGATGTGCATCTTTTGTTCTGCAGCCAGCTGTTCCTTTCCTTCCTTCTCCTTTCCCCATTTGTGTCTCTGCGTTGTTCTCTCCCTGTTCCAGTCTCACAAAGTCATTCCTTCCTAATCCATTCTGATGACCCCAAGGACATGGTTTCTAAAATTTACTTCTGTTTTCTAAGATGTCATCTTTGAAAACAGGCTCTTCCCTTGAGCCTTTAGGACAATGTGTTCCTTCCTGCATGTTACAGTGTCATCTGATAGGCTCCACGTTTGGCTTGTTCATCTTACTGGGGCTTGGCATTTGCCACTTTGTGGAGTTGATTGATACCCATTTGGCCTGGGGCTGTGGGACCTGTGTGGAATCTTCTGTTTTTCTGGTTGTTGAATTTCCTGACTGTTGGAAAATTCATGAAATTAATTTAAAAAGTGCGCACTGCTTCCAACACTTTTTCCATCTACATTTTTTAAATAAACAAACATCTTGTTTACAATACTTTCAGATGTTGTGATAGAAATATAGTTATATATCTACATATCTCTGTCTATGTGTATCATCATCTATATCTTTATATCTATCTATCTATCTATCTATCTATTATTTATCTATATAAACCCTGCACAGCTGCTCAGCTGGTGTGTCCCCTAATGTGACTCTGATATTAGGATATGGGACCTGAAAACCAGGTGGCCACCTCTCAGATACACGAGCATTTTTCTGAGGCTGCCAGCATAGTGTTACCCTCTCCCCTGTTCATTCAGCTCTTCTTTCTGCTTCAGTTCATTACAAGTCTTATTATGCAAGAAATCACAGAAACCTCCTGGTGTATGCTATTGTAATAGTGTATTTGTTTTTGAAATATAATATATGAAAGGAAGTGTAGATAGGTAGATTTAATTATAAACATATAGTTATAAAACTATAATTATATTCCTCTATCTCCCCATGGAGTTCAGAACATTACTGAAATGAGTGAGAAATGTGATCACAGTTTAATTTCCACACACAGGATCCAGAGGATTAAGGATGGCAGCATGAGAGGTGAGACAGAGGCTTCCTCCTAAAACCGCATATAATATGAAAATACAACTAACACAACTACTCTTGAAAGTGCAACAGAAAAGAGGACTGCACCAAACTGCATACACCTGGAGACAAGAGAAGACCTCACGGAAAAGGATAACGTACTAAAGCTGTGGTCCTGTGGGATCCAAGCGCTTCCCCCACCCCAACTCACCAACGGGAGGAAGAGGACTGGAGCAGGGAGGGAGAAATCTGGGACTGCTGAATACCTAACTCCAGAGATCTGCTCTGGGAGTACAAACCTACATTTCATAGTGCTTGCATGATACTCTCATAATTAGGGGGTTGGAAAGCAAAGGCAGGCAGAATTCCTAGAGACCAAGATTCCAGCTGCTTGTGGAAAGCAGGGATCCATATCCAGCTGCTCTGGGACAAAAGAAAGGCAGGCAGTCTAAGAGACTTCCTAACAAAGAAGCCCTTAGCAAAAGGGCTGCTAAAGGGGCAAGGATTGCACAGAGCTTACTACTCAGGAGAAAGGACAGGTAGACAAAATTGTCCAGGTGCACTCTGCCCAGCAGATTGGGAGCTTTCATGATCTTCAGGTGCTCCAGCTCCCTGGCTGCCTACACAGCTCCAAGAACCCCTTCCGTGACAGGCAGACAACTGCGCCTTTCTCCTGGCCAGCCCCACCGGGCTTGCAACCAAGGAAACCTTACCCTGGTGTTAGGCCAGCCAGATGGAAGATCTGTCTACAGCAACTAAAAACGCAAAGCACAGAGGCTTATTACTGTGTGCTCAGCCCAATGGTTCAGGCAGTGGAGACAGGCATAGAAGCCAGGAAGCAGGAAACAGCTCTTTCCTCCCCCCAGACACCAATACCACTCCCAGGCAACCCCCGACATTGCTTCAGGGGCTGAGCAGCTCCAGAGAGTAGAACTTCTGGGCACTAGAGGGCTCCATACACAAATATGAAATGCCAAAGGAACCTGGTCCAGAGTAAAATTTTGAATACAACCCCTGAGAAAGATTTAAATGATATTGACCTCATGACTCTCCCAGAAAGGGAGTTCAAAATAAAAATCATTAACATGTTCATGGAGGTACAGAAAGATATTCAAGAACTCAGGAATGAATTATGGTCAGAGATCCAATAATTGAAGAGCACAATGGACGGTATTAAAAGCAGATTGGATACAGTGGAGGAGACGATAAATGAAATAGAAACTAGAGAAGAGGAATACAAAGAAGCTGAGGCACAGAGAGAATAAAGGATCTCTAAGAATGAAAGAATAGTGAGAGAATTGTGTGACCAATCTAAACGGAACAATATTCACATTATAGGGGTACCAGAAGAAGAAGAGAGAGAAAAAGGGATAGAAAGTGTCTTTGAGGAGGTGATTGCTGAAAACTTCCCCAATCTGGGGAAGGAGATAGCCTCTTAGGCCATGGAGGTGCACAGATCTCCCAACACAAGGGACCCAAGGAAGACAACATCAAGACATATAGTAATTAAAATGGCAAAGATCAAGGATAAGGACAGACTATTAAAAGCAACCAGAGAGAGATATAAGATCACATACAAAGGAAAGCCCATCAGGCTATCATCAGACTTCTCAGCAGAAACCTTACAGGCCAGAAGGGAGTGGCACAAGGTGTTTAATGCAATGAAGCAGAAGGGCCTTGAACCAAGATTACTTTATCTGGCAAGATTATCATTTAAATTTGAAGGAGGGATTAAGCAATTCCCAGATAAGCAAAAGCTGCGGGAATTTACCTTCCATAAACCATCTCTACAGTGTATTTTGGAGGGACTGCTATAGATGGAAGTGTTCCTGAGGTTTAATAGTTGTCACCAGAGGTAATAAAACCACAGTAAAGAAAGTAGAACAGCTAATTACTAAGCAAATGCAAAAATAAATTAACTATCCCCAAAGTCAATCAAGGGATAGACAAAGAATACAGAATATGATACCTAATATATATAAAGAATGGAGGAGGAAGAAAAAGAAGGAGAGAAAAAAAAGAACCTTTAGATTGTGTTTGTAATAGCATATGAAGTGAGTTAAGTTAGACTCTTAGATAGTAATGAAGTTGACCTTGAACCTTTGGTAACCACAAATCTGAAGCCAGCAAAGGCAATAAGTACATACCTATCGATAGTCACCCTAAATGTAAATGGACTGAATGCACCAATCAAAAGACATAGAGTCACTGAATGGATAAAAAAACAAGACCCATCTATATGCTGCCTTCAAGAGGCTCACTTTAAACACAAAGACATACACAGACTAGAAGTGAAGGGATGGAAAAAGATATTTCATGCAACTAATAGGGAGAAAAAAAGCAGGAGATGCAGTACTTGTATCAGACAAAATAGACTTCAAAACAAAGAAAGTCACAAGAGACAAGAAGGACATTACATAATGATAAAAGGGTCAATCTAACAAGAAGATATAACCATTATAAATATCTATGCACCCAACACAGGAGCTCCTACATATGTGAAACAAATACTAACAGAATTAAAGGGGGAAATAGAATGCAATGCATTCATTCTAGGAGACTTCAACACACCACTCACTCTGAAGGGCAGATCAACTGGACAGAAAATAAGTAAGGAGACAGAGGCACTGGAAAACACATTAGAACAGATGGACCTAACAGACATCTACAGAACTCTACACCCAAAAGCAGCAGAATACACATTCTTCTCAAGTGCACTTGGAACATTTTCAAAAATAGATCACATACCAGGCCACAAAAAGTGCCTCGGTAAATTAAAAAAGATTGAAATTGTACCAACCAGCTTCTCAGACCACAAATGAATGAAACTAGAAATAAATTACACAAAGAAAATGAAATATCCAACAAATACATGGAGGCTTAATAACTGCTCCTAAATAATCAATGGATCAATGACTAAATAAAAACAGAGATTAAGCAATATATGGAGACAAATGACAACAATAATTCAACACCACAAAATCTGTGCGATGCAGCGAAGGCCGTGCTAAGAGGAAAGTATATTGCAATACAGGCCTACCTCAGGAAAGGAGATCATTCCCATATGAGCAGTCTAAACTCACGATTAACAAAACTAGAAAAAGAAGAACAAATGAGACCCAAAGTCAGTAGAGGGAGGGACATAATAAAGAGTAGAGCATAAATAAATAAAATCGAGAAGAATAAAACAATAGAAAGGATCAACGAAAGCAAAAGCTGGTTCTTCGAGAAAATAAAATAGATAAACCCCTAAAAAGCGAGTCTACTCACATAAACAGAATCAGAAATAAGAAAGGAAAAAATCACTACGGACAGCACAGAAATACAAAGAACTATTAGAGAATACTATAAAAATTATATGCTAACAAACTGGATAACCTAGAAGAAATGGACAACTTTCTAGAGAAATACAACCTTACCAGGCTGACCCAGAAAGAAACAGAAAACCTCAACAGACCAATTACCAGCAACGAAACTGAACTGGTAATCAAAAACCTACCTAAGAACAAATCTCCTGGACTAAATGTCTTCACCGCTGAATTTTATCAAACATTTAGTGAAGACCTAATACCCATCCTACTTAAAGTTTCCCAAGGAGTAGAAGAAGAGGGAATACTTCCAAACTCATTCTATGAGGCCAGCATCACTCTAATACCAAAACGGGGAAAGACACCACAAAAAAAGAAAACTACAGACCAGTATCCCTGATGAACATAGATGCAAAAATCATTTCCACACACAACACTTTATGTTACTGGTAAAATATCAACGGGTCCTGCTATCACTAGAATAAGAGTGCCTTCAAGTAGTGTGAAGAACACTCCTTATTGGTAGTGTCTTATTTTTATCAGACATTTTTGTGAATGTGTTTGCCTAAGTTGGAAGTTGAAGCTTGGTCTGTGCCATGAGCACCATGAACAGAGAAAACCTGACAGTTACTGAGCTGGCACTCCGAATTCTGAAACACCATGATGAATGGAGGAGTGCTGTTTACATGGCTTGAGTAATTTCCCTTGTGTAACTGTTGTGTCAAATGAGACCATTCATAGACAGCATTTAGCTCAGTATCAGGCACATACCTTGCACCTCATCACTGTTACCTAGTACCACTGTCATTACTTTATCTAAAGTTAAAACCTTTAATATGTCCCTTACAAAACTGTCTTGTTATCACAGAAAATAAGAATAAACGAAATTCATTAGGGTAGATTTTGTCACAGTAACCTAAAGTCTTAATGGCTTAATAAATAAAGAGTATGTGTCATTCCCATGAAATCTGATACAGATGGGGACATGGTCCCCATCAGGGAGCTATGCCATGGGGGGCACAGGGCATCCAGCATCAAACAGTAAGAGAGGAGAAAGATGAGAGGACACCCCAAGTTTTAACTACTTCGATCTGATTTCAGCACACATTTCATTGGCCATAAGTAGCCACCTGGAACCAATCCAACTACAAAGAGGATAGGATATAAGAAGGTGCTTACAGATCATGCGTCCTGATAGATTCTGCCACACATCAAAAGGAAGGAAACCTTAGTTTTTAAACATATTTTTGGCAAGACTTCAAAATCAATTTCATCTAAATTATTTCTATGTTTTTCAGATAAGTATTAATTCTAGCCAACTCTGTGGAATGGCAAAACACACATATTAGTAATAAATCAAAAGGAAAATGTTTTAATGTTTTGTTCCATTAAGTACATGTAAGAAATTTCTTATTTTAAAAATACAAAGGTAAGAAATAACACCCATTCTCCTTAAAGTTTTCCAAAAAATAGAAGAGGAGGGAATACTTCCAAACTCATTCTATGAAGCCAGCATTACTCTAATACCAACACTGGGCAAAGACCTCACCAGAAAAGAAAATTACAGACCAATATCCTTGATGAACGTAGATGCAAAAATACTCAACAAAATATTAGAAAACTGAATTTAAAAATACAGCAAGAGGGACTTCCAGGAATATGGCGTCGTGAACGGATAAGCAGAAAAATTCCTCCCAACATTATATTTATCCACGAAAATACAGCAAATACAACTATC
>JAQQAC010010882.1:2185709-2295057 GCA_029783875.1 Phataginus tricuspis
AGATATCACCTCACACCAGTGAGGATGGCCAACATCCAAAACACAAACAACACCAAATGTTGGCGAGGATGTGGAGAAAGGGGAACCCTCCTACATTGCTGGTGGGAATGCAAATTAGTCCAACCATTGTGGAAAGCAGTATGGAGGTTCCTCAAAAAACTCAAAATAGAAATACCATTTGACCCAGGAATCCCACTCCTAGGAATTTACCCCAAGAATGCAGCAGCCCAGTTTGAGAAAGACAGATGCACCCCTATGTTTACTGCAGCACTATTTACAATAGCCAAGAAATGGAAGCAACCTAAGTGTCCATCAGTAGATGAATGGATTAAGAAGATGTGGTACATATACACAATGGAATATTACTCAGCAATAAGAAAAAAACAAATCCTACAATTTGCAACAACATGGATGGAGTTGGAGGTTATTATGCTCAGTGAAATAAGCCAGGCCGAAAAAGACAAGTACCAAATGATCTCACTCATATGTGGAGTATAAGAACAAAGAAAAAAAAAATGAAGGAACAAAACAGCAGCAGACTCACAGAACCCACGAATGGACTAACAGTTATCAAAGGGAAAGGGACTGGGGAGATGGGTGGGAAGGGAGGGATAAGAGGGTAAAAGGGGCATTACGATTGGCAGACATAGGGTGGGGGGGTACGGGGGGGACTGTACAGCTCAGAGAAGACAAGTAGTGATTCTCATCTCACTACACTGATGGACAGTGACTGTAATAGGGTCGGTGGGGGGGACCTGATGAAGCGGGTAGTTTAATCATCACAATATTGCCCATGTAATTGTAGGTTAATGATACTAAAATAAAATAAATTGTTAAAAAAAAATAAAAGAATAAAGGAAAAACTTAAGAAACAAACAAACAAACAAAAAAATACATCAAGAGGTTCATACACCATAATCAAGTGGGGATTCATCCCAGGGATGCAAGGAAGGTAACATTCGAAAATGCATTAACATCATCCATCACATCAACAAAAAGAAGAACAAAAACCGCATGATCATCTCCATAGATGCAGAAAAAGCATTTGACAAAATTCAGCATCCATTCATGATTACAACTCTTAACAAAATGGATATAGAGGGCAAGTACCTCAACATAATAAAGGCCATATATGACAAACCCACAGCTAACATCATACTTAACAGTGAGAAGCTGAAAGCTTTTCATCTAAGATCGGGAACAAGACACGGATGCCCACTCTCTCCACTGTTATTCAACATAGTACTGGAGGTCCTAGCCACGGCAGTCAGACAAAACAAAGATATACAAGGCATCCAGATTGGTAAAGAAGAAGTCAAATTGTCACTATTTGCAGATGACATGATACTGTACATAAAAAACCCTGAAGACTCCACTCCAAAACTACTAGAACTGATATCTGAATTCAGCAAAGTTGCAGGATACAAAATTAACACACAGAAATCTGTCGCTTTCCTATACACTAGCGATGAACTAACAGAAAGAGAAATCAGAAAAACAATTCCATTCACAATTGCATCAAAAAGAATAAAATACCTAGGAATAAACCTAACGAAGGAAGTGAAAGACCTATACTCTGAAAACTACAAGACAGTCCTAAGAGAAATTAAAGAGGACACTAACAAATGGAAATGCTTCGCATGCTCTTGGCTAGGAAGAATAAATATTGTCAAAATGGCTACACTACCTAAAGCAATCTACAGATTCAATGCAATCCCTATCAAACTACCAACAGCTTTCTTCAATGAACTGGAACAAATAATTCTAAAATTCATATGGAACCACAAAAGACCCCGAATAGTCAAAGCAATCCTGAGAAGGAGGAATCAAACAGGGGAATTACACTCCCTGACTTCAAGCTCTACTACAAAGCCACAGTAATCAAGACAATTTGGTATTGGCACAAAAACAGACCCACAGACCAGTGGAACAGAATAGAAAATCCAAACATTAACCCAAACACCTACAGTCAGTTACTATTTGATAAAGGAGCCTTGGATATACAATGGGGAGATGACAGCCTTATCAGCAGCTGGTGTTGGAAAAACTGGACAGCTACATGTAAGAGAATGAAACGGGACTACTGTCTAACCCTATACGCAAAAATAAACTCAAAATGGACCAAAGACCTGAATGTAAGTCATGAAACCATAAAACTCTTAGAAGAAAACATAGACAAAAATCTCTTGGACATAAACATGAGTGACTTCTTCATGAACATATCTCCCCGGGCAAGGGAAACAAAAGCAAAAATGAACAAATGGGACTATATCAAGCTGAAAAGCTTCTGTACAGCAAAGGACACCATCAGTAGAACAAAAAGAGATTCTACAGTATGGGAAAATATATTCATAAATGACATATCCGATAAGGGGTTGACATCCAAAGTATATAAAGAACTCATGCACCTCAACAAACAAAAAGCAAATAATCCAATAAAGAAATGGGCAGAGGGCATGAATAGACACTTCTCCAAAGAAGAAATTCAGATGGCCAATGGGCACATGTAAAGATGCTCCACATCACTAATCATCAAAGAAATGCAGATTAAAATCACAATGAGATATCACCTCACACCAGTGAGGATGACCAACATCCAAAACACAAACAACAACAAATGTTGGAGAGGATGTGGAGGAAAGGGAACCCTCCTACACTTCTGGTGGGAATGAAAATTAGTTCAAACATTGCGGAAAGCAGTATGGACGTTCCTCAAAAAACTCAAAATAAAAATACCATTCGACCCAGGAATCCCACACCAGGAATTTACCCTAAGAATGCAGCAGCCCAATTTGAAAAAGACAGATGCACCCCTATGTTTATCGCAGCACTATTTACAATAGCCAAGAAATGAAAGCAACCTAAGTGTCCATCAATAGATGAATGGATAAAGAAGATGTGGTACATAAACACAGTGGAATATTATTCAGCCATAAGAAGAAAACAAATCCTACCATTTGCAACAACATGGATAGAGCTAGAGGGTAGTATGCTTAGTGAAGTAAGCCAAGCAGAAAAAGACAAATATTAAATGATCTCACTCATATGTAGAGTATAAGAACAAAGAAAAAAACTGAAGGGACAAAACAGCAGAAGACTCACAGAACCCAAAAATGGACTAACAGTTACCAAAGGTAAAGGGACTGGGGAGGATGGGTAGGAAGGGAGGGACACGGGGGAAAAAGGGGCAGTATGATTAGCAGACGTAATGTTGGAGGGGTGCGGGCAGGGCTGTACAAATCAGAGAAGACAAGTAGTGATTCTATAGCATCTCACTACACTGATGGACAGTGACTGTAATGGGGTTGGTGCGAGGACCTAGTGAAGGGGGTAGTTCAATAACCATAATATTGCACATGTAATTGTAGAATAATGATACCAAAATAAATTGTATATAAAAAAAGAAAGTACAAAGGTAGTTATAAAACAGAAATGTAATCCCTAAATCCCCACTAAATATTGACCAATAGTGAAAGAAAATCAGTTTGAGGAGAAGCCAAATTATTAGCTTTCCTACCTACAATTAAGTCTAGTACTGGCTTTCCCTGGAGTTAGAAGAAGAAAATAAGTGTGAATAAAATCCTGTCCAACATTCTCTGGAGTTGCTTTTGCTCTTCAAATACAAGAGGTGAGTATATTTAATTTAAAAATGGAGTTTCAAGAGACTTCTGTTTCTGGTCAAGAAGGAATAGCATTACCTGAATCTACCCTCCCACCTAAAATAGTAACAATGACAACAGAAACTGGAAATGTGTAAGAAACAATGGTTTTCAAAATATAACAACAAGACGATGAATAACAGGGAAACCTGAGACACAGGAAACAAAATGAGCCCAATTATTGCCCCAACTTACTGCATAAAGAGTTTCTAGGCCTCAGCTCAAGGAGGAGGAGCTCAGACATAGCAGACCTTCAAAATACATAAAAAAAACTGATAGGAACTCAAGGAGAAATAGACATATCTACAATTATAGTTGAAGATTTTAACACTACCACAAACTTGACTAGAATAGCTATCATTCAACCTGACATAATTCAAATATAGAATAATTGTTCCAATAACAGTAGAATGCACATTCTTCTTATGTGAATATGGAGCCTTTGTCAAGATAGACCTAATCATGAGATATAAATAAATAAAATAATTCAAGTTATTTAAGATATGTTCACAGATCACAATGACATTAAAGTAGAAATCAATAGTAGGCATATATTTGGAAAAGCCCCCAAATACTTGGGAAATAATAATGTACTTCAAAATATAAAACATGATTCAATGAAATAAAAAGGTAAATTAGAAAGTGTTTAACTGAATGAAAATATAAATGCATCATATTAAAATCTGTGGGATGCAGCTAAAGCAGTACTTAAAGGAAAATTTATATCACTAAATATCCATATCATAAAAGAAGGAAGATCTCAAACCAGTAATCTAAGCTTCCACTTTAAGAAACTAGAAATAGAATAGTAAGTAAATCTAAGTAAGAAAGGAAATAATAAAGACTTTTAAAAACCAATAAAATAGAAAATCAATGGATGAAATAAATGAAACCAAAAGCTGGTTCTTTGAAAAGATCAATAAAATTGATAAACCTCTACCTAGATTGATCAAGAAAAATAGTGAAGTCATAAATTATCAATATTGAGAGAGAGAGGTAACATCACTATAGATTCTACAGATTTAAAGAATAATAGTAGAACATTGTGAATAACATTATGCCAATAAACTTGACAACTTAGATAAAATGGATGAATACCATAAAAGATTCCATCAAAGCCCACTCAAAATAAAAACATAACCCAAATAGTCTTATTTAATTAAAAAAATTAATTTGTAGTTAAAAATCTTCCCAAAAAGAAACTCCAGGTATAGATGACTTCACTGGTGAATTCTACTAAACAAATTCTACTAAAGAAATAATACGGTGGTTTTTTCCAAGATGGGAGGGAGAGAGATGAGACAGAGAGCTCCTCCCAAAATCACAAACAGTACTGAAATATGGTTAATAAATACAACAAACCTTCAGACAGCAACAAGAAAGAAGGCTGAACCAGACTGCATACAGACCTCAGGAACAGAGCAGACCTCAGGAAACAGGGTAACATACAAAAGCCTTAATCCGGCGGGACCCAGGCCCTTCCCCCACCCCAGCTCAGGGGCGGGAGGAAGAGAAATGGAGCGCGGGAGGGGGTGAAAGCCTGGGACTGCTGGACACCTAGCCCTGGACATCTGCTGTGTGAGCAGAATCCTATAGTGTGTGGTGCTCTGGACACTCAGACAAGTGTAGGGCTCGAGAAAACTGACATTCCGGCCATTTGTGGAGGACGGGATCCACACCCAGCCACTCTGTGTCAGAGGAAAGGCAGGGAGTCTGAGAGGATTCCTAGCAGTGAGAGGGCTGCTGAAGGGGTGGGGTTTGCACTGAGTTTGCTATGCAGGAAAGGGGAGAGCTGGACAAGGTAGTCTGACCATGCTCTGCCCAGCTGGTTGGGAACTTTGAGGAGCTTCAGGTGTTCCATTCCCCTGACTGGCTACTCAGCTCCGAGGCCCCCCACTATGACACACAGCCTGCCGAGTCTTCCTACTGGCCTACAGGTGCCTGCTTGCAAACCAGCAGTCACTGAGCAGGCGCCGGGCCAGCCAGAGGGAGGCCCCGCCTACAACAGCTGAGACACAAAGCACAGAAGTTTACCCGTGTGTGCTTGGCCCACTGAGTCTGACACTGGAGATAGGCACTGCAGACGGAAAGCAGGAATAGACCTTTCCTACCCCCAGGCACCAGCTCCGCTCCCCTATGACTCCCAATCTCACTCTAGGGGCTGAGCAGCTCTAGAGACAGGAGTTTCTACTCAGTAGTGGGCACCACACAGAAAAATGAAACATCAAAAGAATATGGTTCAGACAAAAATCTCACAAACCACAGAAAGAGGGCCAAATGAAACAGAACTCAACAATCTTCCTGAAAGAGAGTTCAAAATAAAAATTTAAACATGCTTATAGAGGTACAGAAAAATATTGAAGACCCCAGGAATGAATTTCGGATGGAGACTCAATCATTAAGAAATACCATATCTGAAATGAAACATAAAATGGAGGGATTTAAAAGCAGATTAGATGTAGTAGAAGAGACAGTAAATGGAATAGAAGTTAGAGAAGAGGAATACAAAGAAGCTGAGGCTCAGAAAGAATAAAGGATCTCTAAGAATGAAATAATATTGAGAGAACTGTGTGATCAATCCAAACGAAACAATACTCACATTATAGGGGTACCAGAAGAAGAAGAAGAGAGAAAAAGGGATAGAAAATGTCATTGAGGAGGTAATTGCTGAAAATTTCCCCAATCTGGGGAAGGAGATAGTCTCTCAAGCCATGGAGGTCCACAGATCTCCCAACACAAGGGACCTAAGGAAGCCAACATCAACACATATAATAATTAAAATGACAAAGATCAAGAATAAAGATAGACTTTTAAAAGCAGCTAGAGAGAGAGAAAAAAATCACATACAAAGGAAAACCCATCAGGCTATCATCAGACTTCTCAGCAGAAACCTAACAGGCCAGAAGGGAGTGGCATAATATATTTAATGCAATGAGGCAGAAAGGCCTTGAACCAAGAATACTCTACCCAGCAAGGTTATAATTTAAATTTGAAGGAGGGATTAAACAATTTTCAGATAAGCAAAAGCTGAGAGAATTTACCTCCCACAGACCACCTTTACAAGGCATTTTGGAGGGACTCCTATAGATGGAAGTATTCCTAAAGCTAAACAGATGTCATCGAAGGGAAGACAAAGAGTATAGAATATGATTCATAACATATAAAGAATGGAGAAGGAATAAAAAAGGAGAAAAAAAAAAAGAAAGAACCTTTAGGTTGTGTTTGTAATAGTATAGGAAGTAAGTTAAATTAGACAGTTAGATAGTAAGGGAATTGCCCTTGAACCTTTCATAACCACAAATCTAAAGCCTGCAATGGCAATAACTACATACCTATAGATAATCACCCTAAATGTAAACGGTCTGAATGCACCAATCAAAAGATACAGGGTTACTGATTGGATAAAAAAACTAGACCCATCTATATGCTGCCTACAAAAGACTCACTTCAAACCCAAAGACATACACAGACTGAAAGTAAAGGGATGGAAAAAGATATGTCATGCAACTAATAGTGAGAAAAAAGCAGGAGTTGCAGTACTTGTATCAGACAAAATAGACTTCAAAACAAAAAAAAAATCACAAGAGACAAAGAAGGACATTACATAATGATAAAAGGTCAGCCCAACGAGAGAATATAACTATTATAAACACCTATGCACCTAAGACAGGATCACCTACATATGTGAAACAAATACTAACAGCATTAAAGGAGGAAATAGAATGCAATGCATACATTTTAGGAGACTTCAACACACCACTCACTCCAAAGGACAGATCAACCAGACAGAAAATAAGTAAAGACACAGAGGCACTGAATGACATATTAGAACAGATGGACCTAACAGACATCTACAGAACACCACATCCAAAAACAACAGGATACACATTCTTCTCAAGTGTACATGGAACATTTTCAAGAATAGATCATACATTAGGCCAACAAAAGAACCTCAGTAAATTCAAAAAGATTGAAATTGTACCAACCAGCTTTTCAGACCACAAAGGTATAAACTAGAAATAAATTACACAAAGAAAACAAAAAGCCCACAAACACATGGAGCCTTAATAACATGCTCCTAAATAATTAATGGATCAATGACCAAATAGAAACAGAGATCAAGCAATATATGGAGACAAATAACAACAATAATTCAACACCACAAAATCTGTGGGATGCAACGAAGGCTGTGCTAAGAGGGAAATATATAGCAATACAGGCCTACCTCAGGAAAGAAGAACAATACCAAAAGAACAGTCTAAACTCACAATTAATGAAACTAGAAAAGGAAGAACAAATGAGGCCTAAAGTCAGTAAAAGGAGGGACATAATAAAGATTAAAGAAGAAATAAATAAAATTGAGAAGAATAAAACAATAGGAAGAATCAATGAAAGCAGGAGCTGGTTCTTTGAGAAAATAAACAAAATAGATAAACCCCTAGTAAGACTTATCAAGAAAAAAAGAGAGTCTACACACATAAACAGAATTAGAAATGAAAAAGGAAAAATCACTATGGATACCACAGAAATATAAACAATTATGAAAGGATACTATGAAAAACTATATGCTAACAAACTGGATAACCTAGAAGAAATGGACAACTTTCTAGAAAAATACAACCTTCCAAAGCTGACCCAGGAAGAAACAGAAAATCTGAATAGACGAATTACCAGCAAAGAAATTGAATCTGTAATAAAAAAACTACTTAAGAACAAAACCCCTGGACCAGATGGTTTCAAAACTGAATTTTATCAAACATTTAGTGAAGACCCAATATCCATCCTCCTTAAAGTTTTCCAAAAAGTAGAAGAGGAGGGAATACTCCCAAACTCATTCTACAGGGCCAACATCACTCCAATAACAAAGCCAGGCAAAGACACCACAAAAAAAAGAAAATTACAGACCAATATCCCTGATGAACATAGATGCAAAAATACTCAACAAAATATTAGCAAACTGAATTCGAAAATATATCAAAAAGATCATCAATCACGATTAGGTGGGATTCATCCCAGGGATGCAAGATGGAACAACATTAGAAAATCCATCAATGTCATCCACAACATCAACATAAAGAAGGAAAAAAACCACATGATCATCTCCATAGATGCTGAAAAAGCATTCGACAAAATTCAACATCCATTCATGATAAAAACTCTCTACAAAATGGGGATAGAGGGCAAGTACCTCAACATAATAAAGGCTATATACGACAACCCACAGCCAACATTATACTTAACAGCGAGAAGCTGAAAGCTTTTCCTTTAAGATCGGGAACAAGATAAAGATGTCCACTCGCCCCACTTTATTCAACATAGTACTGAAGGTCCTAGCCTTGGCAATAAGACAACACAAAGAAATAAAAGGCATCCAGATTGGCAAGGAAGAAGTCAAACTGTCCTTGTTTGCAGATGATATGATATTGTACATAAAAATCCCTAAAGAATCCACTCCAAAACTATTAGATCTAATATCTGAATTCACCAAAGTTGCAGGATACAAAATGAACACACAGAAATCTGTTGCATTCCTATACACTAACGATGAACTAGCAGAAAGAGAAATCAGGAAAACAATTACATTCACGATCACATCAAAAAGAATAAAATACCTAGGAATAAACCTAACCAAGGAAGTGAAAGACCTATACCCTGAAAACTGCAAGACACTCTTAAGAGAAATTAAAGAGGACACTAATAAATGGAAATTCATCCCATGCTCTTGGCCAGGAAAATTAATATTGTCAAAATGGCCATCCTGCCTAAAGCAATCTACAGATTCAATTCAATCCCTATCAAAATAACAACAGCATTCTTCAATGAACTAGAGAAAATAGTTCTAAAATTCATATGGAAATATCGAAGAACCCGAATTGCCAAAGCAATCCTGAGAAGGAAGAATAAAGCAGGGGGGATTACACTTCCTGACCTCAAACTCTACTACATAGCTACTGTAATCAAGACAATTTGATACTGGCACAAGAACAGCCCCATAGACCAGTGGAACAGAATAGAGAGCCCAGATATAAACACAAGCATATATGGTCAATTAATATATGATAAAGTGGCCATGGATATACAATGGGGAAATGACAGCCTCTTCAAGAGCTGGTGTTGGCAAAACTGGACAGCTACATGTAAGAGAATGAAACTGGATTACTGTCTAACCCCATACACAAAAGTAAACTCAAAATGGATCAAAGACCAGAATGTAAGTCATGAAACCATAAAACTCTTAGAAAAAAACATAGGCAAAAATCTCTTGGACATAAACATGAGCAATTTCTTCATGAACATGTCTCCCTGGGCAAGGGAAAGAAAAGAAAAATGAATGAATGAGACTATATCAAGTTAAAAAGCTTCTGTACAGGAAGTGATAACATCAGTAGAACAAAAATATATCCTACAGTATGGGAGAATATATTTATAAATGACATATCCAATAAGGGGTTGACATCCAAATTATAAAAAAGAACTCATGCACCTCAACAAACAAAAAGCAAATAAGCCAATTAAAAAAATGGGCAGAGGAGCTAAACAGGCATTTCTCCAAAGAAGAAATTCAGATGGTCAACAGACACATGAAAAGCTGCTCCACATCACTAATCATCAGGGAAGTGAAAATTAAAACCACAATGAGATATCACCTCACACCAGTAAAGATGGCCAGCATCCAAAAGGCTAAGAACAACAAATGCTGGTGAGGATGTGAAGAAAAGGGAACCCTCCTACACTGCTGATGGGAATGTAAATTGGTGCAGCCATTCTGGAAAGCAGTATGGAAGTTCATCAAAAAACTCAAAATATAAATACCATTTGACCCAGGAATTCCACTCCTAGGAATTTACCCTAAGAATGCAGCAGCCCAGTTTGAAAAAGATATATGCACCCCTATGTTTATTGCAGCCCTATTTATAATAGCCAAGAAATGGAAGTAACCTAAGTGTCCATAAGTGGATGAATGGATAAAGAAGATGTGGTATATATACACAATAGAATATTATTCATCCATAAGAAGAAAGCAAATTCTACCATTTGCAACAACATAGATGGAGCTAGAGGGTATTATGCTCAGTGAAATAAGCCAGGCAGAGAAAGACAAGTACCAAATGATTTCACTCATATGTGGAGTATAAGAAAAAAGAAAACACTGAAGGAAGAAAACAGCAGCAGACTCACAGAATCCAAGAATGGACTAACAGTTACCAAAGGGAAAGGGACTGGGGAAGATGGGTGGTAAGGGAGGAATAAGGGGGAGAAAGGGCTATTACAATTAGCACACATAATGTAGAGGGTGTGGGGCTGGGGTAGGAGGATACAGTAAGGCAGTATAACGCAGAGAAGACAAGTAGTGATTCTATAACATCCTTCTATGCTGATGGACAATGACTGCAATGGGGTATGTAGTGGGGACTTGATAATAGAGGGAGTCTTGTAACCATAATGTTGCTTATGTAATTGTATATTAATAATAGCAAAATAAAATAAATAAGAAATAATACCAATTCTACATAAATTCCTACAGAAAATTGAAAAGTACAGAATACATCTTGTTATCCTGATTTTTAAAAAAGCAGATGAAAACATTAGAAGCAAACTACAGAATAGTATCCTTTGTGGACACAGATGCAAAAATCCTTTACAAAATTTTGACAAATCAAACCCAGCATTGTGTAAAAAGTCTAATACACCATGACCAAATGAAGGTATATATCAGAAACGCAAAGTAAGTTTAACATTTTAAAATCGAGCAGTGTAATTCCCCATAATATCAGACTAAAAAGGAAAATCATATGATCATTTCAATAGATTCAGAGAAAGCATTTGAGAAAATCCACCATCCATTCCTGATTTTAAAAAGCGAACTAGGAATAATAAGTAGGGAACGTCCTCAACCTGATAAAGAGAATCTGATTATTTTACTTAACATACTAAGTTCAGAGGCAGCCATGTTTTAGCATGTATCAGTACTTCTTTCCTTTCCTTGGCTGAATAATATTCCATTGTATGGCTCTACTATATTTTATTTATCCATCTGTCAGTCAATGGATGTTTGGATTGTTTTCAATTTTTAGCTATTATGAATAATGATGCTATGAACATTCACATAAAATTTTTTGAGTGAACATGTGTTTTCAATTATTTTTATATATCTTAGGAGTGGAATTGATAGGTTGAATGGTAACTTTACATTTAATTTTTTGAGGCACTGTGAAATTTTTTATCAATAATTTAGCATTCCCACCAGCAACACACAAGAGTTACAATATCTCCACATCCTTGCCAACATTTATTAATTTCATTATTGTTATCATTATTGCCATCCTAGTAGGTTTTTTAAAAATTAAGGTATCAATGATATACACTCTTATGAAGGTTTCACATGAAAAAACACTGTGGTTACTACATTCACCCATATTATAGAGTGCCCCTCCATACTCCATTGCAGTCACTGTCCATCAGGGTAGTAAGATGCCACAGAGGCACTACTTGTCTTCTCTGTGAAACATTGTCTTCCCCATGACCCCACACACACCATGTGAACTAATAATAATACCCCTCAATCCCCTACTCCCTCCCTCCTAACCCACCCTCACTCCCTCTTTGGTAACCACTAGTCCCTTCTTGGAGTCTGTGAGTCGGCTGCTGTTTTGTTCCTTCGGTTTGCTTCATTCTTATACTCCACAAATGAGGGAAATTTGGTATTTGTCTTTTTCTGCCTGACTTATTTAACTGAGCATAATACCCTCTAGCTCCATCCATGTTGTTGCATATGGTAGGATTTGATTTTTTATGACTGAATAGTATTCCATTGTGTATATGTACCACATCTTCTTTATCCATTCATCTACTGACGGACACTTAGGTTGCTTCCATATCTTGACTATTGTAAATAGTGCTGCAATAAACATAGGTGTGCATATGTCTTTATGAATCTCAGATTTTGCTTTCTTTGGATAAATTCCTAGGAGTGGAATTTGCGGGTCAAATGGTATTTCTATTTTGTTTTTTGAGGAACCTCCATATTGCTTTCCACAATGGTTGAACTAGTTTACATTCCCACCAGTAGTATAGGAGGGCTCCCCTTTCCCTGCATCCTCGTCAGCATTTGTTGTTTCTAGTCTTTAGGATGGTGGCCATCCTTACTGGTGTGAGGTGATATCTCATTGTGGTTTTAATTTGCATTTCCCTGATAATTAGCGATGTGGAGCATCTTTTCATGTACTATTGGCCATGTGAATTTCTTCTTTGGAGAATTGTCTCTTCATATCCTACGCCCCTTTTTTAATTGGGTTATTTGCTTTTTGGGTGTTGAGGTGTGTGAGTTCTTTATAAATTTTGGATGTCAACCCCTTGTCAGATAAGTCATTTGCAAATATATTGTCTCATACTGTAGGATGCCTTTTTGTTCTGCTGATGGTGTCCGTTGCTGTACAGAAGCTTTTTAGCTTTATGTCGTCCCATTTGTTCATTTTTGCTTTTGTTTCCCTTGCCCAGGGAGATATGTTCAGAAAAAAACTTGCTCATGTTTATATTCAAGATATTTGCCTATGTTTTATTCTAAGAGTTTTATAGTTTTATGACTTACATTCAGGCCTTTGATCCATTTCAAGTTTACTTTTGGGTATGGGGTTAGGCAATAATCCAGTTTCATTCTCTTGCATGTAGCTGTCCAGTTTTGAAGAGGCTGTCATTTCCCCATTGTATATCCATGCCTACTTTATTATATATTAATTGACCATATATGCTTGGGTTTATATCTCGGCTCTCTATTCTGTTCCACTGGTCTGTGGGTATGTTCTTGTGCCACTACCAAATTGTCTTGATTACTGTGGCTTTGTAGTAGAGCTTAAAGTCAGGAAGCGTAATTCCCCCTGCTTTATTCTTCCTTCTCACGATTGCTTTGGCTATTTGGGGTCTTTTGTGTTTCCATATGAATTTTGGAACTATTTGCTCTAATTTGTTGAAGAATGCTATTTGTATTTTGATAGGGATTGCATGAATTTGTAGATTGCTTTAGGCTGGATGGCCATTTTCACAATATTAATTCTTCCTATCCATGAGCATGGGATATGTTTCTATTTATTAGTATCTTCTTTAATTTCTCTCATGAGTGTGTTCTAGTTTTCAGAGTATAGGTCTTTCACTTCTTTTGTTAGGTTTATTCCTAGGTATTCTATTCTTTTGATGCAGTTGTGAATGGAATTGTTTTCGTGATTTCTCTTTCTGCTAGTTCATTATTAGTGTATAGGAATGGAACAGATTTCTGTGTATTAGTTTTGTATCCTGAAACTTTGCTGAATTCAGATATTAGTTCTAGTAGTTTTGGAGTGGATTCTTTAGGTTTTTTTTATGTACAATATGATGTCATCTGCAAACAGTGACAGTTTAACTTCTTCCTTACCAATCTGGATGCCTTTTATTTCTTTCTGTTGTCTGATTGCCATGGCTAGGACCTCCAGTACTATGTTGAATAACAGTGGGGAGAGTGGGCATCCTTGTCTGTTCCTGACCTTAAAGAAAAATCTTTCAGCTTCTTGCTGTTAAGTATGATGTTGGCTGTGGGTTTGCCATATATGGCCTTTATGCTGTTGAAGCACTTGCTCTCTATACCCATTTTGTTGAGAGTGTTTATCATGAATGGATGTTCAATTTTGTCAAATGCTTTTTCAGCATCAGTGGAGATGATCATTTGGTTTTTGTCTTATTTTTTGTTGATGTGGTGGATGATGTTGATGGATTTTTGAGTAATGTACCATCCTTACACCCATTTAGTAAATCCCACTTGCTCATGATAGATGATCTTTTTGAAGTATTTTTTAATTCGGTTTGCTAAAATTTTGTTGATTAATTTTGCATATATGTTCATCAGGGATATTGGTCTGTAATTTTCCTTTTTTGAGCTGTCTTTGTCTGGTTTTGGTGTTAGAGTGATGTTGGCCTCATAGAATGAGTTTAGAAGTATTCCTTCCTCTTCTGCTTTTTGGAAAACTTCAGGGAGGATGGGTATTAGGTCTTCACTAAATGTTTGATCAAATTCAGTGCTGAAGCCATCTGTTCCAGGGTTTTGTTCTAAGGTAGTTTTCAATTACCAATTCAATTTTGTTGCTAATTGGCCTGTTCAGATTTTCTGTTTCTTCCTGGGTCAGCTTTGGAAGATTGTATTTTTCTAGAAAGTTGTCCATTTCTTCTAGGTTATCCAATTTGTTAGCGTAGAATTGTTCATACTGTTCTCTAATAATTCTTTGTATTTTGGTAGTGTCCATTTTGATTTTTCCTTTCTCATTTCATATTCTGTTTAAGTGCATAGGCTATCTTTTTTCTTGATAAGTCTGGATAGGGGTTTATCTCTTTTGTTTTATTTCCTCACAGAACCAGCTCTTGCATTCATTGATTCTTTCTATTGTTTTATTCTTCTCTATTTTATTTATTTCTGCTTTAATATTTATTATGTCCCTCCTTCCACTGACTTGAGGCCTCATTTGTTCTTCTTCTTCTAGTTTCATTAATTGTGAGTTTAGACTGTTCATATGGGATTGTTCTTCTTCCCTGAGGTAGGCTTGTATTGCAGTATAATTCCCTCTTAGCACAGCCTTCACTGTGGCCCACAGATTTTGCGGTGTTGAATTATTGTTGTCATTTGTCTCCATATATTGCTTGATCTACATTTTTATTTGGTCATTAATCCATTGATTATTTAGGAGCATGTTGTTAAGCCTCCATGTGTTTATGGGCTTGTTCATTTTCTTTGAGTAATTTATTTCTAGTTTCATACCTATGTGACCTGAGAAGTTGGTTGGTACAATTTAAATCTTTTTGAATTGACTGATGCTGTTTTTGAGGCCTAATATATTATCTGTTTTTGAAAATGTTCCATGTTCACTTGAGAAGTATGTATATCCTGCTGCTTTTGGGTAGAGTGCTCAGAAGATGTCTGTTAGGTCCAACTGTGTGCTGTTCATTGCCTTTGTCTCCTTACTTATTTTCTGTTTGGTTGATTTGTCCTTTGGAGTGATTAATGTGTTGAAGTCTCCTCAAATGAATGCATTGCATTCTATTTCCCCCTTTAATTCTGTTAGTATTTGTTTCACATATGCAGGTGCTCCTGTGTTAGGTGCATAGATATTTATAATGGTTATATCCTCTTGTTGGACTGACCCCTTTATCATTATGTAATGTCCTTCTTTGTCTCTTGCTACTTTCTTTGTTTTGAAGTCTATTTTGTCTGATACAAGTACTGCAGCACCTGCTTTTTTCTCCTTGTTGTTTGCATGGAATATCTTTTTCCATCCCTTCACTTTTAGTCTGTGTATGTCTTTGGGTTTGAAGCTGCTCTTGTAGGCAGCATATAGATGGGTCTTGTATTTTTATCCATTCAGTAACTCTATGTTTTTTGAATGATGAATTCAGACCATTTACTTTTAAGGTGATTTTCAATAGGTATGTTCTTATTGCCATTGCAGGCTTTAGATTCGTGGTTACCAAAGTTTCAAGGGTAACTTCCTTACTATCTAACAGTAATTTAACTCAATTCATATGCTATTACAAACACAATCTAAAGGTTCCTTTTTTTTCCTCTTTTTTCTTCCATTCTTTATATATTAGGTATCATATTCTGTACTCTTTGTCTATCCCTTGACTGGCTTTGGGGGTAGTTGATTTGATTTTGCATCTGCTTTGTAATTATTTGGTCTACTTTCTTTACTGTGGTTTTCTTTCCTCTGGTGACAGCTCTTTAGCCCTAGGAACACTTCCATCCATAGCAGTGCCTCCAAAATACACTGTAGAGACAGTGTGTGGGAGGTAAATTCTCTCAGCTTTTGCTTATCTGGAAATTGTTTAATCCCTCCTTCAAATTTAAATGATAACATTGCTGTGTAGAGTATTCTTGGTTCAAGGTCCTTCTACTTCATTGCATTAAATACATCATGTCATCCCTTTTGTCCTGTAATGTTTCTGTTGCAAAATCTGATGATAGCCTGATGGGTTTTCCTTTGCTTGTGATCTTTTTTCTCTCTCTCTGGCTGCATTATCCTTGATCTCTGCAGTTTTAATTATTATACGTCATGGTGTTGTCTTCTTTGGGTCCCTTGTGTTTTGAGTCCCTGTCCACCTCCGTGGCCTGAGCGACTATCTCTTTCCCAGACTGTGGAACTTTTCAGCAATTACCTTCTCAAAGACACTTTCTATGCCTTTTTTTCCCCTCTCTCTTCTTCTTCTGTTACCCCTATAATGTGAATATTGTTCTGTTTGGATTGGTCACACATTTCTCTCAATATTCTTTCATTCCTAAGGATCCTTTTATCTCTCTATGCCTCGGCTTCTTTGTATTTCTCTTCTCTAATTTCCATTCCATTTACTTTCTCCTCTACTACATCTAATCTGCTTTTATATCCCTTCATTGTATGTTTCATTTCAGGTATTATATTCTTAATGATTGAATCTCAGTCCTGAATTCTACCCTGAGTTCTTGAATATTTTTCCGTACTTCATGACCATGTTTATGATTTTTATTTTGAAGATTGATGAGTTCAGTTTCACTTGGCCCTTTTTCTGGCATTTGTGGGATTTTCATTTGAACCAGGTTTCTTTGACTTTTCATATTTGTATGTGGTGCCCACTACTGCCCAGAAGCTCTACTCTCCTGAGCTGCTCAGCCTCTGGAGTCAAGTCTGGGGTCACACAAGAGTGGTGCTGGTGCCTGGTAGAGGAAAGAGCTGTTTACTGCTTCCCGACTGCTGTCTCTGTTTCCACTGCCAGAACCAGAGGGATGAGTGCAAATGTGTAAGCCTCTATGCTTTGTGTTTGTAGCTGTCCTAGGCAGGGCCTCCCTCTGGCTGGTCTGATGCCAGGGCAGTGGCTGCTGGTTTGTGAGCTGGTGGGGGCTGGCCGGGAAGAAGGTGCAGCAGGCTGCCTATCATGGTAGGGAGCCTTGGAGCTGTGTAGCCAGCTGGAGGGATGGAGCGCCTGAAGCTCCTGAAAGTTCCCAATCTGCTGGGCAGAGTTCACCTGGACAATTTTGTTCACCTGTCTTTTCTCCTGAGCAGCAAGCTCTGTGCAATCCTTGCTCTTTTAGCACCCCTCTCACTGTTAGGACGTCTCTCAGACTGCCCGCCTTCCTTTTGTCCCAAAGCAGCCGAATGTGGATCCCTGTTTTCCACAAGCAGTTGGATTCTCAGTCTCTAAGCATTCCACCTGTCTTAGCTTTGCAACCCCACTACTCATCAGAGCACCATGCAGTGTATGTTTGTGCACCCAGAGCAGATCTCCAGAGCTAGGTGCTCAGCAGTCCTAGGCCTCCAGTCCCTTTCCACTCCATTTCTCTTCCTTCTGACAGTGAGCACGGGTGGTGTATGGGCTTGGATCCCACCAGGTCATGGCTTTGGTAAATTACCCTGTTCCATGTGGTCTTTTCTTTTCTCCACGAAAGAAGGTCCTGTTGCTCTTTTAGGATTAGTTGTATTAACCATATTTTCGTATTATATGTGGTTTTGGGAGGAGGCCTCTGTCTCACCTCTCTTGCTGCCATCTTTAATCTCCCTCTTCATCCTAGTAGGTTTTTATCTCATTGTGGTTTTGATTCACATTTCCCTAATGATTAATGATGATGAGCATATTTTCATATACTTATTGACTATTTGTGTATCTTTTTTGGAGAAATAGGTATTTAAGATCTTTGCTCATTTTTATCTAATTTATTAATTAAAAAAATTTTTTTATTGAAGCATAGTTGATATACAATATATTGGTTTCAAGTGTAAAACATACTGATTTGACAGTTATTGCTGCATTATAAACAATCCTTTTTCCACTTTTAAATGGGTTGTCTTTTTGTTATTGAGTTGAAAGAGTTCTTCATATTCTAGATACTAGCCTATTGTCAGATATATAATTTGCAAATATTTTCTCCCATTCTGTATGTTGTCTTTTCACTTTCTTTGATAGTGTTTTGGATGACAAAAGTCTCTAATTTTGATGAAGTCTAGTTCACCTCTTTATTGTTTTGTTGTTTGTGCTATGTCATATTTAAGAAGCTACTGCCCAGTCGAAGGTCATGAAGATTTCCACCTATGTTTCCTTCTAAGAGTTTTGTAGTTTTAGTGCTTACATTTAGGTCTTTGACACATTTTGAGTTAATTTTTGTGTATAGTGTGAAATAGGTGTTCAAATTTGTCCTTTTGCATTATGGATATCCAGTTGTGCCAGCACTATTTGTTGAAAAAACAAACAAATGATCTTGGCACCCTTGTCAAAAGTCACTTGACCATAAATGTATAGGACTCAATTCTATTCCATTGATACGTATTCCTGTCCTTATGCCAGTACCACACTGTTTTAATAACTGCAGTTTTGTAGTAAGTATTGCAATTAGAAAGTGTGAGTCCTCCAACTTTGTTGTCTTTTTCAAGATTGTTTGGCCATTCAAGCTCCCTTGATATTCCAATATGAGTTTTAGGATAAGCTTGCCCATTTTTGCAAAAAGGCTCTTGAAATTTTTATGTTGACTCTGTAGGTCAATTTGGGGAGTATTTTCCTCTACTTCCTTAGATTTAGTCTCCTTTAACTCTGAACTTTTTTTTTTGGTATCATGAATGTACAATTACATAAGCAGCATTATGGATTACTAGACTACTCTCATTATCAAGTCCCCACCACATACCCCATTATAGTCACTGTCCATCAGCATAGTAAGATGCTATAGAATCACTACTTGTCTTCTCTGTGTTGTACTGCCTTCCCTGTGCCCCCCACCCCTACATTATGTGTGCTAATTATAATGTCCCTTTGTCCCCCTTATCCCTCCCTTCTCACCTATCCTCCCCAGTCCCTTTCCCTTTGGTAACTGTTAGTCCATTCTTCAGTTCTTTGACTCTGCTGCTGTTTTTTTCCTTCAGTTTTTTTCTTTATTCTTATACTCCACAGATGAGTGAAATCATTTGATATTTGTCTTTCTCCACCTGGCTTATTATCACTGAGCATAATACCCTCCTGCCCATCCATGTTGTTGCAAATGGTAGGATTTGTTTTCTTCTAACTGCTGAATAATATTCCACTGTGCATATGTAACACATCTTCTTTATCCATTCATCTACTTATGGACACTTAGGTTGCTTTCATTTCTTGACTATTGTAAATAGTGCTGTGATAAGCATAGGGTTGCATATGTCTTTTTCAAACTGGGCTTCTGCATTCTTAGGGTAAATTCCTAGGAGTGGAATTCCTGGGTCAAATGTATTTCAATTTTGAGTTTTTTGAGGAACCTCCATACTGCTTTCCACAATGGTTGAACTAATTTGCATTCCCACCAGCAGTGTAGGAGGGTTCCACTTTCTCCACATCCTCACCAACATTTGTTGTTGCCTGTCTTTTGGATGGTGGCCATCCTTACTGGTGTTAGGTGATATCTCATTGTGGTTTTAATCTGCATTTGTCTGGTGATTAGCGATGTGGAGCATCTTTTCATGTGCTTGTTGCCAACTGAATTTCTCCTTTGGAGAAGTGTCTATTCATGTCCTCTGCCCATTTTGTAATTGGATTATTTGCTTTTTGTTCGTTGAGGTTCATGAGCTCTTTATATATTTTAGATGTCAACCCTTTATCAGATATGTCATTTATAAATATATTCTCCCATACTGTAGGATGCCTTTTTGTTCTGCTTATGGTTTCCTTTGCTGTACAGAAGCTTTTCAGCTTAATATAGTCGTACTTGTTCATTTTTGCTTTTGTTTCCCTTGCGCAGGGAGATATGTTCATGAAGAAGTCACTCATGTTTATGTCCAAGAGATTTTTGCCTATGTTTTTTTCTAAGAGTTTTATGGTTTCATGACTTACATTCAGGTTTTTGATCCATTTCAAATTTACTTTTGTGTATGGGGTTAGACAATGATCCAGTTTCATTCTCTTACATGTAGCTGTCCAGTTTTGCCAATGCCAACTGTTGAAGAGGCTGCTATTTCCCCATTGTATATCCATGGCTCCTTTATTGCATATTAATTGACCATATATGTTTGGGTTAATATCTGGACTCTCCATTCTTTTCCACTGGTCTATGGGTCTGTTCTTGTGCCAGTAGCAAATTGTCATGATTACTGTGGCTTTGTAGTAGAACTTGAAGTTGGGAAACGAGATCCCCCCTGCTTTACCCTTTCTTCTCAGGATTGTTTTGGCTATTCAGGGTCTTTTGTGGTTCCAAATGAATTTTAGAACTATTTGTTCCAGTTCGTTGAAGAAAGCTGTTGATATTTTGATAGGGATTACATTGAATCTCTATATTGGCTTAGGCAGGATGGCCATTTTGATAATATTAATTCTTCCTACCCAACAGCATGGAATGAATTTCCATTTGTCAGTGTCTTCTTTAATTTCTCTTAAGAGTGTCTTGTAGTTTTCAGGGTATAGGTCTTTCACTTCCTTGGTTAGGTTTATTCCTAGGTATTTTATTCTTTTTGATGCAATTGTAAATGAAATTGTTTTCCTGATTTCTCTTTCTGCTAGCTCATCATTAGGGTATAGGAAAGCAACAGATTTCTGTGTGTTAATTTTGTATCCTGCAACTTTGCTGAATTCAGATATTAGTTCTAGCAGTTTTGGAGTGGAGTCTTTAGGGTTTTTTATGTACAATATCATGTCATCTGCAAATAGCGAAAGTTTGACTTCTTCCTTGCCAATCTGGATGCCTTTTATTTCTTTGTTTTCTCTGATTGCCATGGCTAGGACCTCCAGTACTATGTTGAATAAAAATGGGGGGAGTGGGCATCCTTGTCTTGTTCCCTATTTAGGTGAAAAACTTTCAGCTTCTCGCTCTTTAGTATGATATTGGCTGTGCGTTTGTCATATATGGCCTTTATGGTACTTGTCCTTTATACCCATTTTGTTGATAGTTTTTTATCATGAATGGATGTTGAATTTTTGTCGAATGCTTTTTCAGCATCTATGGAGGAGATCATGTGGTTTTTGTCCTTCTTTTTTTTGATGTGGTGGATGATGTCGATAGATTTTCATATGTTGTACTATCCTTGCATCCCTGAGATGATTCCCACTTGATCATGGTGTATGATCCTCTTGATGTATTTTTAAATTTGGTTTGCTAATGTTTTGTTCAGTATTTAGATCTTTGCCTGGTTTGGGGATTAGAGTGATGCTGGCTTCATAGAATGAATTTGGAAGTATACCTCCTCCTCTCTTTTGTGGAAAACTTTAAGGAGAATGGGTATTATGTCTTCTCTAAATGTCTGATAAAATTCAGCGGTGAATCCTTCTGGCCCAGGGGTTTTGTTCTTTGGTAGTTTTTTGACTACTGTTTCAATTTCGTTGCTGGTAATTGGTCTGTTTAGATTTCTGTTTCTTCCTTGTTCAGTCTTAGAAAGTTGTATTTTCTAGAAAGTTGTCCATTTCTTCTAGGTTATCCAGCTTGTTAGCATATAGATTTTCAGAGTATTCTCTAATAGTTCTGTTGTATTTCTGTGGTGTCCATCTTGATTTTTCCTTTTTCATTTCTGATTCTGTTTATGTGTGTAGATTCTCTTTTTCTCTTAATAAGTCTGGCTAGGGGTTTATCTAGTATGTTTATTTTCTCAAAGAACCAGCTCTTTGTTTCATTGATTTTTTCTATTGTTTTATTCTTCTCAATTTTATTTATTTATTTTATGGTCTTTATTATGTCCCTCCTTCTGCTGACTTTGGGCCTAATTTGTTCTTTTTTTTCCAGTTTCATTAATTGTGACTTTAGAGTATTCATTTGGGATTGTTCTTCCTTCTTTAAATAGGCCTGGATTGCTATATATTTTCCTCTTAGAACTGCCTTTGTTGTGTCCCACAGAAGTTGGGGCTTTGTGCTGTTGTTGTCATTTGCCTCCATATATTGCTTGATCTCTGGTTTATTTGGTCATTGATCCATTGATTATTTAGGAGCATGTTGTTAAGCCTCCATGTGTTTGTGAGCCTTTTTGTTTTCTTTGTACAATTTATTTCTAGGTTTATACCTTTGTGATCTGAGAAGTTGGCTGGTAGAATTTCAATCTTTTTGAATAGACTGAGGCTCTTTTTGTGGCCTAGTATGTGGTGTATTCTGGAAAACGTTCCATGTGCACTTGAGATGAATGTGTATCCTGCTGCTTTTGGGTGTAGAGCTCTGTAGATGTCTGTTAGGTCCGTCTGGTCTAATGTGTTGTTCAGTGCCTCTGTGTCCTTACATATTTTCTATTTGGTTGATCTGTCCTTTGGAGTGAGTGGTGTGTTGAAGTCTCCTAAAATGAATGCCTTGTATTCTATTTCCTCCTTTAATTCTGTTAGCATTTGCTTCACATATGTCAGTCCTCCTGTGTTGGGTACATAGATATTTATAATGTTATATCCTCTTGTTGGACTGACCCCTTTATCATTATGTAATGTCCTTCTTTATCTCTTGTGACTTTCTTTGTTTTGAAGTCTATTTTGTCTGATACAAGTACTGCAACACCTAGTTTTTTCTCCCTGTTGTTTGCATGAAATATATTTTTCCATCCCTTCACTTTTATTCTGTGTATGTCTTTGGGTTTGAAGTAATTCTCTTGTAAGCAGCATATAGATATGTCTTGCTTTTTTATCAGTTCTATTACTCGGTGCCTTTTGATTGGTGCATTCAGTCCCTTTACATTTAGGGTGATTATCGATAGATATGTACTTATTGCCATTGCAGGCTTTGGATTCGTGGTTACCAAAGATTCAGGGGTAGCTTCTTTACTATCTAACTGTCTAACTTTACCTCACTTATTACACTATTATAAACACAGTCTGATGATTCTTTAATTCTCTCCCTTCTTATTCTTCCTCCTTCACTCTTTATATATTAGGTGTTTTATTGTGTACTCTTTTGTGTTTCCCTGGACTGCTTTTGTCGATAGCTGATTTTATTTTTTGCCTTTAGTTAGTATTTGGTTGGTCTGCTTTCTTTCCTGTGATTTTATTTTCTCTGGTGACACCTATTCAACCTTAGGAATACTTCTATCTAGAGCAGTCCCTTTAAAATACCCTGTAGAGGTGGTTTGTGGGAGGTAAATTCCCTCAGCTTTTGCTTGTCTGGAAATTGTTTAATCCTTCCTTCAAATTTAAATGGTAATCTTGCTGGATAAAACATTCTTGGTTCAATGCCCTTTTGTTTCATTACATTAAATATCTCATGCCATTCTCTTCTGGCCTGTAATGTTTCTGTTGAGAAGTCTGAAGGTAGACTGATGACTTTTCTTTTGTACGTGATCTTTTTTCTCTCCCTGGCTGCTTTTAATACTCTGTCCTTGTCTTTGAGCTTTGCCATTTAAATTATTATATGTCTTGGTGTTGTCTTCCTTGGGTCCCTTGTGTTGGGAGATGTGTGTGCTTCCATGGTCTGAGAGACTATTTCCTTCTCCAGCTTGGGGAATTTTTCAGCAATGATTTCTTCAAAGACACTTTTTATTCCTTTTTCTCTCTCTTCTTCCTCCAGCACCCCTTTTATGCGAGTATTGTTCCATTTGGATTGGTCACACAGTTCTCTTAATATTCTTTCATTCCTAGAAATCCATTTTTTCTCTCTGCCTCAGCTTCTCTGTATTCCTGTTCTCTGATTTCCATTCCATTATTAGTCTCTTGCACCTCATCCAGTCTGCTCTTAAGTCCTTCCATTGATTGTTTTATTTTTGCTATTTCCCTCCAGACTTCATCTCTTATCTCACATATTTCTCTGCAGGTCCATCTGCATGGTTATGACTTTTAGTTTGAATTCTTTTTCAGGAAGATTGGTTATATATGTCTCATCAGTCCCTCTCTCTGGCGTCTGAGTGATTTTGGACTGGACCAGGTTCTTCTGCCTTTTCATGGCGATAGACATGATCGCCAGTGAGTGGCGTGTGTGTCAGCTTGGAGAACAAAGTCCCTTTCTTGCTGGTTGCCTTGCCCTTCTTCACTGCCTGTGCCAGTTAACTGCACAAAGGGAGCATTCTGAATCACCTGAGCTGCCATGGGCAGGGCAGCCCTCGGGATACCCTAAGGTACTGGCAGGGGTCGCAGACATGCGACATGTGTTCTCCTGCAAGAACAGCTCCCCTTCATGCCTTGTGGAGTTTGCACCAGGTTCCTCTGCCTGTGCTGGGCTGCTGCGTGCAGGTGGCAGCAACTGGGTCTGTCGTAATTAGGTGCATGCTGGGAGAAGTCTCTGTGTGGTTGCTGTGGGCGGGACTCCTCCCCAGCTTGTCCCCAGCAATGGCAGGTCAGCCAGTTTGCTTGCAGTGCTGGTGGGGGCTAATGAATGGCAGACTGCTTATTGCCGTGAGGGGCTTCAGAGCTGCATTGCCACCCAGAGGGTTAGGGTGCCTGAAGTTCCCTAAAATTCCAGCCTACTGGGCTGAGTGTGCCAGGATGATTTTGTCCACCTGTTAAGCCCTTGTCCCTTTAAGACTTTTAAAGCGCCTGCTTTTCTTTTTTCCCAGAGGAGCCGGCTGTGGGGACCCGCTCAAAGTCTCAGGCTTGGATTTTACTTTTCTGTTTCTTAATATCCAGTACACCATGCAATGTGTGTCTGTGCTCCTGGTGCAGATTACTAGGGCTGGTTATTTAGCAGTCCTGTGCTTCCACTCCTTCCCCACTCGGATTCTTTTCCTCCTGCTGGTGAGTTGGGGTGGGGGGAGTGCTCGGGTCCCGCCAGGTCACAGCTTTGTATCTTACCCCATTCATGAGATGCTGAGTTCTCGCAGATGTAGATGTAGCCTGGCTGTTGTACTGTATCTTCTGATCTCTCTTTTAGGAATAGTTGTATTTGCTGTATTTTCAAAATATATGTGGTTTTAGGAGGAGATTTCTGCTGGCCTACTCATGCCGCCATCTTGAGACTTCCAACTCTGAACATTTTTAAAACAGCTAATTTAAAGATTTTGTCCTGTAAGTACAACATCTGGGTCCCTCAAGGATAGTTTCTCCTGATTATATTTTCCTCTGTGAACCATATAGGCAATATTCTTGAGTTTTTCATGTCTTGAAATTTTTCTTAAATACTGGACATTTTGACTATTATAAAGGGATAATTGTGGAAGTTAGATCCTCTTCCTCTTCCCAGGATTTATTGTTACTGCCTGTTTTAATTGTTTTTTATTTGTTCAATAACTTCTCTGAACTAATTTTGTAAAGTCTGTATTCTTTGTCATGTGTGGCCACTTAAAGTTTCTGTTCTGTTAACTTAGTAATCAACTAACGATTAGACAGATTTCCTTAAACTCTTGGAACTGCAAAATCTTTCTGTTTTTGCAGAAGGGTTCAGTTGGGGTATGTCTTCAACACTCAGTCAGGAAGTTGGTGACTACCTTAGTCTTTACTTTCTGCTTGCATAGAGCCTGAAGGTCAGCCAGAGGTGAGTGCATAGGGCCCTCCCAAGTCTTTCCTGAGCATGCTCCCAGACCTGGGAATGCATGTTGCCTGGTAGATCCACTAGAATATGTCAGAGCTTTTCAAAGCCCTTTTCTCCCAAAGCATTAATTAGAAGAAATTCTCTAGTTTCCCCAGACTTCCCTAAACTTTTTGCTTGGTCTGTTGTGTGCACCAACTGCTATCCACTGGCTCAGGCAGCAGTGACTAAAATACTTGCCTCTAAATGTTTTCAACTAATGACTCCTGCATAGAAGCTTTAGCCCTCGGGAATTTCCAAGTTAGATGAGATGCAGTCAAGTCTTTTCATCCAACAGACAGGTCAAAACAAAATAATTATAATTATTTGTGAATGAAGTTCATTTTGATATCTCTGGTACCAGTTCTAGGAATGCAGACTGCCATTTTCAAGGCTACTACTGGTCTGGGGAGCAGGGACTAGGATAAATGTACATGCCACAAAGCTCATTGTTTTTACCGAGATTCAGTCATTTTCCTTGAATAAGGGGTTCCCACATTTCTGAAAACTTTTGGCTGGTTTCCAGACTTACAAAAAAGCTACTTCTGACTTGTTTTTGTTTGTTTGTTTGCCACTTTTTTTCATTACTTTACAGAGAGGCAGAATTTTAGAGTTCTCTAGTCTGTCCTTTTCACAGATGGCACTCCCTATTTTATCACTTCATGTGGAATATAGAAATCTTACCACAACATAGGTCCCTTTATTCTCTCCTCTTATGTTGTAGTCTTATATATCTTTACATACATTGGAAACCCCATCAGGTAATCTTATAATTTTTACCTTTATCCTTTAAGCATATTTCAGTAGAAGAAGAGTATATTACATTAGCCTAAATATCTACCTTTATGTTGCTTTCCTCCATTCCCAGTGTTCCAGGTTTCCTGTTTGTATCATTTATCTTTTGTCTAAAAAACTTCTTTCAGTAATTCTTTCAGGGCAGGTCTGCTGGCAAGAAATTCTCTTTGTTTTCCTGCTCCTGAGAATGTCTTTATTTCACCTTCATTACTGGAGGATATTTCTACTGTATATAGATTTCTTGGTTAACAGTTATTTTCTTGCAGCATTTTGTTTTTTAGAAATTTAAATTTATTTATTTTGATTTTTTTATTGAAGTATAGTTGATATACAATGTTATATTCGTTTCAAGTATACAACATGGTGATTTGACAGTTATCTACATTATTAAATGCTCACTCCAACTAGTGAAGTTGAGTACATTATCTGTGTTATACTTTCATCCCTGTGAGTAATTTATGTTATGATTGAGATGTTGTGCCTCCTTATTCCCTTCACCTATTTCACCCAGTGTTGTTCCATTCCTTCCAGCCTTCATGATTTCTCATGAGAAATCCACAGCTATATGATTTATATTTTTCTCATGTGAGCAATTCACCATTTTCCTCTTTCTGATTTAAAGATTTTTTTCTTATCTTAGTTCTCATCAGTTTATGATATGTTTGACACAAATTTGTTTGGATTTATCCTGCTGGCAAGTCTCTGAGCTTCTTTTACCAACTTTGGGAAGTTTTCAGTGATCATGTCTTTAGATAATTTTTCTGAACCACATTCTTTTTCTTCTCCTTTGGGACTCTGGTAACATGACTATACCTTTTGATAGCATCCCACAGGCCTCTCAGCTCTGTTCACTTTTTTTCAAACTTCTTTTTCTATGTTCAGATTGCTTGATGTCTGTGGCTTTATCTTCAAGTTCTTTGGCTCTTTCCTTTATTATCTCATGTGGGGTTCATCTAGTGTATTTTCATTTTGATTATTGTATTTTTAAGCTCTGAAATTTCCATTTGGTTATTCTTATTATCTTCTATTTTCTTGGTGAGACTTTCTGTCTTTCCATTCAAAAGTGTTTGCCCTTACTTCGAGCATTTTATGAGAGCTGCTTTAAAGTTTTTGCCAGATAACTCCAATATCCACATCCTCTTGCCATTAGCATGTGTTGATTATCTCTTTCCAAGCAAGTTTAGATTTTCCTGGTTCTTTGTATTTTGAGATTTAGGATTGTATCCTGGACACCTAGACTATTTTGTTATGTGTCAGAGTCTTGTTTATACACTACGGACAATGTTGATTTGTGTGTGTGTGTGTGTTAACAAGCAATCAACCTGGTTGGGGTCAGGCCTCAAGTTCCAACCAATTTTATATTGGTTGTAGTTCCAATTTCAGTTAAGTTTTTAATTATTTGCATTGCTATCAGATCTATCCTATGTGTGGCACCAGTGGCTAGTTTGGCACTGGACTATTATAGTTTGGACTATTATCTTATATATATTTCAGTTCTCAAAGTCTATATATGCTCTCTAGGGTCAGATCATCTACTCCTGTGGAGTTGAGCCCAGAAGTTCATAAACAACTTGAAGTAATCACTTTAGCAAACTTTTCCTTATGCATGACCCTGTCAGCACTTTTCATTTCCCTGGTACTTTCTATTTCTGTCCTCCAGCTAGAAATCTGTGAATTCTGTCACGCCAATCTACTGTACCCTTTGTGCAGTTGCATTTGTGTCAGGGATAAGCCAAGAGAGGGCAGAGGGAGACAAGAAGCCATGCCCTCCTCACCTTGCTGATCAGAGAGGAAGGTTCTCGCTTAAAGGCTTAGGCTCCTACTTGCTCTCCTGCCCCTGCTGCTTTTGCTTCCAAGGTTGTTTGGGGGCTGAGATACAAGAGGGTAGTAAAAGAAAGAAAGAAAGAAGAAATGGAGGGGACTTTCCATACCTTCTCTGAGTATTAGGAAACCAATTTCCTATACATCAAGCCAGAACTTCAGACATCTCCTGAAACCTTCTCTGTTGTACTAAGGCTTACTTTTAAATTTCAAGCTGCATTGTCTTCAGGCCCCGAAATACCAGAAGAAAGAAATGCTAAGCTCACCACCAATTGTTGATCCTCTGAATTCTCATCATCTTCCCCAATCTGCCTGTTAGCAGTTATTTTCAGAGGCCTCAAGTAGCTGCTCTGTGCATTCTGAACTGATTTTAGGTTGCATTCAGTGGGACATATAGAACACAGTATGCTTACTTATCTTACCTGAAGTGAAAGCCTGGTCAATTAATTTTTTAACAAAAGTACAAGGGCAATTCGATAGGGAAAGCATAGTTTTTTCAAAAAACTTATTGAAATATCTGGATATCCATACATCATATATATATGCATACATATTTCAATCTGTACATCTCATCATACACAGAACTTGACCCATAATGGATCACAGACCTAAATGTAAAGCATAAAATAATAAAACTTGTAGGAAAAAACTTTTGTGATTTGACCTTGGGTTAAGCAAATATTTTAAAAACATGACGCTGAAAATATGATACATAAAAGAACAAATTGACAAACTGTATTTCATTAAAATTAAGGGCTTTATCTTTGAAAGACTCTGTTAAGAGAATAAAAGGACAAGTTGTTGCCAGGAAGCTGTGTCTGAGAGGTCTCTCCCTACATACCAGGTGAAACTTCCACCTGGACAGGGGACAGTTCTTGACTCTGAATGAGAAAGAATTCTCTAACAGGTCAGAAGGGTGTAGATAAGGAAGGAATTCATTAAAGCGAGAGTAGCAGGGAATGTCAGCTGCCTTGCAGGCAGCAGAGAGCAGAAAAGTGCAGACCGAAGGAGGGAAAGCTTGCTGAACTTCTCGGCATAGGGCATGTCCCCCTTACCAACTCCTAAAGCCAGGGTAGTCAGGAATCCTGTGTCCACTTGGATCTTCATGGCATGAGGACTGGCCTCTACCACCCCAGGATTTGGGGCACTACAAAGCATGGGTGGAGTGAGATTATGTTCTGAGAACTTCCCAAAGAAAAGAGATGTTCAGGCAAGCTGCTAAAGAGTAGGTCGCGCAGCTGCAGTTCCGTCTGGGTCAGCAGGTGACAGGAACTTGCAGGCCCAAATCAGCTCTCAGCAGCCCCTCCCTTTCAGAGACTTGGAAATAGGATGAAATAGCAAAGAAACAAAGACACCCCTGGAAGAGTGCAGAGACAAAATGCAATAAGTTGAGCAGTGAGAAAGCTTTATTTAAAAGAACGCACTTAAAGAAAGTACAGGTGACCTCAGAGAGGAGACGGGCTAAAACGCTGGGGATTCTGTCTTTTAAGGATTCTCAGGAATGTGACAAAGGGCCATAGGGTAAGCAGTTCAAGAGGCTTATTTCTGGTGAGAGACAAGTATGTCTCCTTTCCTCTATTATCAGTCCTCCAGGCAATTCTGCAAAATTAACACAAGAAATTGCTCCCTTCCTCTCCAGGATAGCAGGTTCCCTCTGGAAACATATCAATCAAGACCACCCACCCTGCCCCCAAAGTGGGTTGAGTTATTGTCTGCTTATCAAAGAATATGTTAGGAATCTTACCTCCTAACTTCTTGGTTCTTAAAATGGAATCTTAGCATTAAGATGGAATCCGTCCTGTCTTACTATACTGTTGATATCTTGGCTTTTTGGAAAACTAATCATGATGCTTGTCCCATATCTCTGCCCCATCTCAAAGCCACAGAATGAAAATATTTGTAAATCACCTATCTTATAAAGGACTTGTACCCAAAACATACAAAGAGCTTTCCAAATTCAATAAGTAAACAACTTACTATACAAATAGGTGAAAGGGATTAACATATAATTCACCAAAGAAGATATGCAGATAGCAAGTAAGCACCTGGGAAGATATTCAACATCATCAATCACTAGGGAAATGCAAACCAAAAATAAAATAAGATGGATTAAGCACCTGTTAAAATGTTTAAAATTAAAATGAGTAGTTCTACTAAGTAATGGTGAGAAAGTAGAGTCACTGGCATGCTCAAACACTGCCGGGGAAATGTAAAATGGTACAATCACTTTTCATAACAATTTGGCAGTTTTTTAACAGGTAAGCATACATCTTAATATATTAATTAACATATTCTTAATACATCTGTCATATGACCTGTCATTCCACTTTTAGGTATTCAACCAACATACATGAAAGCATATGTTTATACAAAGACTCAAACATGATGCTCATTTTAACTTGATTTGTAACAGCCAAGAACTGGAAGTAACCTAAATGCCCGTCAGTAGGTTAGTGGATTAACACAATAAAATACTACTCAGAAAATTATTGTACATACTAAATTATGGATGAATTTCAAAGTAATTATGCAGAAATAAAGAAGCCAGCCAAGAAAAGTGCAGACAGTACAATTCTATTTCCATAAAATTCTAGAGAATGGAAAGTAATTCTGTAGGTGAGGGGAGAGGGTGAAGGAAGTAGAAGGAAGGGAGTACAAGGAGATATGAGGAAACTTTTGGGGCAATGGATATTTTTATCATATTGTGGTACAGTTTAACAGGTATATACATGTATTAAAAACTCATCAAATTACATACTTTATGTGCAGTTTTAAAACTCAATAAACTGCCTTCCCACCCATCTCCCCAGTCCCTTTCCCTTTGGTAACTGTTAGTCCATTCGGGTAGTTTAATCATCACAATATTGCCCATGTAATTGTAGGTTAATGATACTAAAATAAAATAAATTGTTAAAAAAAAACAAAACTCAATAAACTGGTTTTAAAAACCTGTTTTCTTATCATTCTCTGGAGGTGAAATCAATAGAAATTCTCTAGTTCTTTGGTTTATGGTTAAAGTGCTAGTTCTACTTTGTCTTTTTGTGTAAATTCATAAGCTCATAATCGGTTGTCTGGGAGGAAGTATATAAATCATTTTCAGTTTACTTTCATATCACCTGATTGTTTTCTAGCTTTTTGTTACTTCATTCATCTTATTTTCCTGTTTTGTTTATTTTTCTAACTTCTTGAATTGAATGTTTGGTAAATTCATATTCATTCCTTCTTATAGTTTTTCTGGTAATAAACCTATTGATAAAGACAAATTAAAAAAAAGAAGTCAAAATCATGTTTAGTCCCCTCTGTATATAACAGCACTAGTAACATTTCTGCCAGCATCCTTCCTGACATCTTTCTGTGTGTGTATACCCTATGTTTGTGCATATGTGTATGCATAAAAGTACAACAATCATAAGTGTATGGATTACCACAAACTGAACATACTCATGTAACCAACACTTAATCAGTTAATGGAACATGGCCAGCATCCCAGAAGCCACTCCCAGTCACAACCCACTCTCCATCAACCCAGGGATAACTATTGTCTTGACTTCTAAGGACATAGATTACTTTTGCCAGATTTTAAATTGTATTTAAATGTAATCATGAAGCATGTATTCTGCTTATCTGTCTTCTTTCATCCAACATTACATTTGCAAGGTTTATCCATATGTTTTAGGGGGTTGTGGTTCAATCACTATCATTGAGGTATATTCTCTTTCCATTGTGTGAATATATCATAATTTATTCATTTTATTGTTGATGGGCATTCCAGTTTGTGCCTGTTATGGGAAGTAATGCTATAAATATTCTAGTGCATGTCTTTTATTGAGTACATCAATGACTTTTTTAGTTGGTTCTATGTGTTAAGAGAAATGCTGGGTCATATACATGCAATTTAGATGTATCTAACTTTGAATAAATGGTATCATACTAGATAAACTATTTTGTAGATTGCTTTATGCACTGAACAATAAGTCATAGGCATCTTTCCATGTCAATTAATAGTACTCATTATATGGATGTACCATATTTTAATCATTTAGTTATTTATTCATGGGCATCTACTTTGCTTCCAATTTTTCACTAATATGAACAGTACTATATTGCATATACTTATATCTTGATTGAATTATCATTTTAGAATAAATGCTTAAAACTGGAATTTCTGTATCCAAGAGTATGCCCATGTGCATTTAAATTATGATACACATTGTCCAATTTCCTTGAATTGATGTAAAATTTACAGTCTCACCAACATTGACTAAGAGGGAACATTTTTCTATATCCTCACTCACACTGTATTTTCCGTATATTTTTAACTCTCATCAATCTGATAGGAGAAGGACAACTTCACATCTGTGTATTAAGTTATATTTCTTTATTAGAATTTAAATGTCTTTTTATAAATATATTTTTGCTAATTATTCTATTGTTATCTTTTCTCATTGATTTATAAGAGTTCTTTATATGCTGAAAAAATAATTCTTTGACTTTTATCTATGTTGCAAATAGTTATTCCAGGTTTTTGTTTACCTTTTAATTTAGTTATAGGTGATGCAGTTACTATTGTTTTGGTACACATTTTTGTTTGGTTACTATTTTTTGCTTTTTCTTTAATGCAATCAGCTTTATAAATCTTTGCCTTTATGGTGTCTGGCTTTTGTTTCAAGCTTTAAAAGGTTTCTTGCACTTTAAGATTACAATAGCAATCTCTATGTTTCTTATAGTGTACAGTGGTTTTAGTTTTTACACTTACATCTTTGATCCACCTAGAATCTCATTACCTATATGGAATGAAGAGTTCAGTTTGATTCCTTTCAACTAGCCAGTTGATCCAACACGTCAATTGATAGTTTCCACTCAGATTTGTAATACCATTTTATCAGTATCTGAAATCCCTAAGTGGCTGTGTGTGCCTATTTCTACTAAGAATTCAAATCTATTGCTTTGTTCATCCATTCATCCAACAAATACTTAATGTGCCAGACAATTTCTAATCATGTGAACTACTTTAATAAAAAAAGATGAAACTTCTCTCATGGGGCTTATCCTTTAGAGGGAGATATAAAGACAGATAATAAACCATAAACATTATTTAATCTCCTGAATTAGAATGATGATGTTTTAATTACTGTAGATTTATGGTATATTTTAATATCAAGTAGTGCTAGTTCTTTCACATTAATTATTTTGTCTCTTTGTAAATACTCAAACTTACAAATGAATTTTAGAATCATTTGATCACATTCCAATATAAATCTATTGGGATTTTGATTGTGATTGTCTGGAATTTTGAAATTAATTTAGGGAAATCTGACATCTTTTTAATATTTTTTTCTTATCTAATAATAAGTTATGCTTCTCTATTCAAGTTTCCCTTTATTCAAGTATCCTTCTATGTCCCTTAGTAGAATTAAAATTTTTCTCGATATACATTATTTTTTTTGTTGATGTTGTGAATGGAATTTTATTTTATTCTGCACCTAGTTATTGTTGTATATAAAAAAGCTACTGATTTCAGTATATATATATATATTTTCTTTTCTACCTACAGTAGAATTGAAGTTTACATCTGTATTTTAATTTTTTCCCTTAATCGTATAGCACTGGTATCAGTTATAGTTAAAGTCAGAATTCCAAGAAACTTGATCAGTATATATTTTTATAGCCTTCCTCTTTAGTGAATTCCCATGTTGTTCCTAATCATTTTTCAATTGATTTGTTCTCATTTGTTGCATAATGGCACATTACAAATATTTTTACTATGAAGGGTAACCTTTATTAATTGGCTCTCTGTCCTGTTTAACCATTTTCATCTTGAATTCAGTTTTATATGATATCTAAATTGTGGGCTTCATTTTCTTTTTTTATTTAAGCATAATTGACATATAACATTATATTAGTTTCATGTGTACAACATATTGATTTGATATTTGTATACACTGTGAAATAATCACCATAATAAGTCTAGTTACTGTCCATCACCAAAGTTACCAAATTTTTTTTTCTTGGGATGAGAACTTTTAAGATTTACTGAGTGACTTTCAAATATGCAACACAATATTAACTATAGTCAGTGTTGTCTATTATATATTCATGGGGCTCTATTATATTTCCGTGAATTGTTTATTTTATAACTGGAAGTTTGTACCACTTGATCCCCTTCACCCATCTCACCTACCCTAAAATCCTTTCTCCTCTGGCAACCACCAGTCTGTTCTCTGTGTCTGTGAGTTTTGTTTGTTTTGTTTATTCATTTGTTTTGTTTTTCTGATTCCACATATAAATGAAATCATATGGTATTTGTCTTTGCCCGAATTGTTCACTTAACATAATATCCTCAAGACACATCCATGTTGTCACAATGGCAAGATTTTAATTCTTTTTTATGTCTGAGTAGTATTCCAGTGTGTGTGTATATTACGTCTTCTTTATCCATTCATCCATCAGTGAACATTTAGGTTGTTTCCCTATCCTGGCTATTGTAAATAATGCTACAGTGAACATAGGGTGCATATACCTAGAGGGTATTAAGCTAAGTGAAATAAGCTAGGCAGAGGGACAAATAACATATGATTTCACTTATTTGTGGAATCTAAAATCAAAACAAAACAAAATGAACAAAACAGCAGTAGACTCATAAAACACTGAGAAGGGACTGGGGGTTACCACGGGGGAGGGGGAAGTGAAGTAGGGAATAAAGAGGCACAAAATCCCAATCATAATATAAATTAGTGATGGGGATGAAAGCACAGCATAGAGAATATAGTCAATAGTTCTATAACATCTTTCTGTGTTGACTGATAGTAACTACATTAGTTGGTGACGATTTAGTAATGTATGTAGCTGTTGAATCACCATGTCGTATATTTGATATTTGAAACCAATGTAATGTTTATCAACTATACTTCAACAGAAAAAATTCGGGATCCAGACATGTGTACGAGTTCCTTTCTGGGAGCTACTGGCAAGTTGTAGTAAGGCCAGGGGAGAACACAAATACGCATTCCCCAGCCTACTTCCTCGAGACCCCTTCTGTAGCCTCTAGATGTGTGGCAAGCCTGACGCCTGCCTTTTAGGCTGACACTCCAGGATAAGTTCATATCCCCTTTCACAGGAAGACGGGGTATGTCTGGCCTGCTGTCTCTGCCCTGGGGGGTGCAGTGCCCTGGTGTGGTAGCCTCCCAGGAGCTGTCTCTCCCATTGTCTTGGACGAGTGGGACCCTGAAACACAATTCCGCCTGGCTCCCAGGGCCAGGCACTCACGCCAGGCCCTCCCCTGCTTGGGCGGGGCTGTGGGAGTGGCGGGGGCAGGGCGCGCTCCTGGCATCAGCGGGTGAGAGGGAGAGTGCAAAAACGGCAACAGCCAGGGCCCAGTTCCCCAGAGAGGTTCTAACAGGCTCCTGCCCCTCCCTCTAAGATAGCAAATGAACCTTCTGATGCGGTCGGGACACCTTTCACACTGCGCTTTTGTGTCGCAGTAAGTGCATCTGCACACAAGCCCTTTAAGAGCAGAATCCCCATTCTCTGCACCCAAAAACCCCACTGAGTTTCAAAGCCAGACAGTCTGAGGACTCATTTCTCTGGTGAAGAACCCAGGGGTTGGGGTGCCTGATGTGGGGCACAAATCCCTCGTTCCTCAGGGAGGAGATGCCCTGCTGGGAGGGTGGGATTTGGGTGAGACCACATCTCTGCCTCTCCTACGCATCTTGATAGGGCCCTTTCATCCTTTGTTGTGGAGAAGCTGTTCAGCAAGTTTTCATGTCTTCTGTAAACGCAGTTGGTGCGTATGTAGCTATAGTTCTGTTAAGTCTGTGGGAGGAGGTGACCTCAGGATCTTCCTGTGCCGTCATCTTGAATGGCCTTCCCTGGGCTTCACTTTCTTGTTTGAACTGATCTATATTATCAACACTGTCGCTTTAAACTTTTCCTTTTCTGTGACAGAAGAAATATATGCTTGTTACTCAGACACCAACTGTTCTGTTCCTACCCCAATTGGTTACTCCAGTTCGGTTCTGGCACTAACCACTTGGAGTGAGCGCAGACCCCACAAGATAAGGGCTCAGTCCCCCATAGGCTGCCCCCACTTTGGACACCAGCCTCAAGTACATGGGGTTTCCAGGCCACACACACTTCTGACCAACTGTCTACAAATTTGGGGGTTCCCAGGATCTCTTCAGGTTCAATAATTTATTTAGAATGATTCACAGAACTAGGAAAGTGCTATACTTACGATGATAAGAAATACATCTCAGGAACAACCAAATGAAGAGGCATACAGGGTGAGATGTGGGAGGTCCTGGACGCAGAGCTTCTATGCCCCTCTCCCCCCAGAGTCAGGGAGCATCACCCTCCCAGAGCACGTTGGTGCATTCACCAACCAGGAGCTCCACCCAGCCTGGGTGCTCAGAGTTTTTATTGGGATTCTTGATCCAGGGTCTCATGAATAGCAAAAACACCCCTATCATTCAGGAAATTCCACAAGTTTTAGAAGGTTTGTGCCAGGAATCAGGGACAAAGACAAGAGAAATTCCTCATTATACAACACTTATGTAAAAATTTAACAACACAGAAAATGTTCCAATAGAAAAGAAAAGCATGATCCCCCAATCCAGAGATAGTCATTGCTAAAGTAAGTGAATGTTCTTCCTGAACTGTTTTCTGTGAACATACTAGCATGTAAATGGTTAATAATTTATTTTGGTCCTCTCTCTATATTACTTCATATAAATCAGCCTTGACTTTGATTGTTTTAAACTGTCGTAGTAAATGCATCACTGTTTATTTTCTAAAAATGAAAATAAAAACCTTTAGGGTTGTTTCTAGGTTTTTTCCTTCTTTTAGAAATTGCCACAATATTTCCATGGACATCTTTGGGCACTTGTTCAAATACACATGTAAGATGAATTCCTGTAACAGAAACGTGTGGATGAAAACAGAGAGATGTATTTTAATTTTTACCATATATTGCAAATAGCCCTTTAAGAACATTTAACTCATATATATTCCCATTGATGAATGTCTGCTATAATTCTTTTACTTTCAACTTTTTGTGTGTATTACATATAAAACCTAGGTGAGTTTTATGTGCATTTGTCTTTTCAAAAACAATGTCATTTAATTTAAAAATCCTTTTTCTCTTTGATGATTTAGAATGCATATTATATGGATATTTGCTCCCACTAATTTATAACTTAATTTGTGTGCTTAATCAATTTATTCCCACTTAATTTTCAAATGGTTTAGGAGGTACAGAGATAGACTAAATTGTAGATATCACAATTGACTCCACCTCCTAATATTTAACACTTTTCCCCTAAGAACAATTACATTCTTCTACATGACCACAGATTATCATACCCAGGAGATTTAACAATGAAACAGTAAAGTAAAAATAGACCCAAATAAAATTTCCTTGATTATTGTCATACTTTCTATGATGTCCTTTATAGTTGCTTGTTTTAAACCCAGAATCCAATCATAATTGCACATTTACATTTAGTTATCAGGTCTCTTTCATCCAGAACAGTTTCCTTTTATGTATTTCCTTTTATGTGGAATAGCCTCTCTTATGTATTTTACGACATTGGCATCTTTGCAGTCTCACTTCAGTTGTTTTACAGAAGGTCCCTCCCTTAATTTGAGTTCGTATAATGTTTCCTTGTGTTTGGAATCTGTTATGCATTTTTGACAGGACCACTACCTATGTGATATTATCTTCTCAGTATATCACATTAGGAGGTACATGATGCCAGTATGCACCACTATTCACTATGCTGAGTGTAATTATTGCTTGGAGTGATGACTGACAGATTTCTCCATATCCTGTTCTCCAACTATCTTCCACCTAGTGCAAAGGTAGGCAAACTTTTCTGTAAAAGGCCAGATGGTACATATTTTAGGTTCTGCAGGCTGCATAATGTCTTTGTCACATGTTCATACTTTCCCCAACTATTTAAAAATGTAAAAACTATTCTTGGCTGTTTACATGAACAGGTGGATTGATAATTCTTGCCTGTATCAGTCTTTATTTTAGTGGTTGTAAAATGATGACTTTAAATTTCCATTATCCCTTCTACATTTATTAGTTGGCATTCCTCTGCAAAAAAAGAACTGTCCCTTCCTTCCCTCCTTTAAAATAAACGTTTTTGGCATCAGCATGGAATTATTGATCTGTTTCCATTTTTTAATGACTATTTAAAAATGCTGAATGTGTTCATTTATTATTCAAATAGAATTTATAGCATGCCACCGTGCTAGTCACTGGGGATGCCATGTTGAACATAAATAGATAGAGTCCCTGTCCCCATGGAACTTACCTTTTAGTGGGAGAAACATGCATTAATCAAATGATGACATAAATGAATGTAAATATTCAGCTGTAATTAGTTCTATAAAAAGGAGCATTTAACTGGGGGATATGAACTGGTCGGGACAATCAGCAGCAATCAGATACTGCCCTGAGGATGGGATGACTTGGCTGAGATCTGAAGGATCAGTGCCATTACTTCCACGAAGATGGGGCTGCATGAGCAGAGTTCTGAGGACAAAGGAACACCGGAGAACATCCTGGAGATGGGTAGGAGCTGGGCGCACAGTTGGAACTAAATGACAGCCAGTAGTGTGGAAAGGCAGAAAGAATACAAAGTAAAATATAGTGTTGGTGAGCACAGATTAGCCGCAGAATCAGGCCGTGGAGGGTCATTGTCCTTGGAAGAATCTGCACCTTCATCCGGAGAGAAAAGGGAAATCAAGGAAGGGTGTTTTATAGATGGAGTGATGCCGCGACCTGATGAGCCTTTGAGAAAATCATTCTGCCAGAATGAGATGCCGGGAGACTGGTCAGTAGGTCACCAGAGAAGTGGGTAGAGAGAGGATGGCAACTTGAACAGAGGGCTCTACTGGCCATGGGGAGAGGTGATCCACTGAGGAATGGGTATGATTTGAAAATAATGAGACTCTGGGCAGTGGAAATGTTCTATATCTTGATTGGGAGGTGATCATATAAGTATATCATTTTTCAAAACTCATCAAATTGGTATTGATACACATAAGATCCAGACACCCCTGTGCATAAATTTCACCTAAAAACAGTGTCTTTTAAAGTGAAAAAGAAGGTGCCAAATAACATATACAGTGTTGTATCGCTGGTATAAAGAAGCAGCATACATCTGTACAATATCTCTGGGAAGACACACAGGAAAATAATAATAGTGCTTGTCTGACGGGAGGAGAGCTGAGTATCTGGAAGACAGAGGCAGAGGGAGATGTTTTACTGAATATTGGCTTTTGCTTTGGAATTTTGAACCATGTGAGGACTTAGAGATGGACTGGGAGTGGCGTCGGGGAAGAAGAAGGCACCAAGAATGACTCCAAAGTGGTCTGGCTTCCAACAGAGAGGGTTATGCCCGTTACTGAATTAAAAGCTACAAAGGAAAGGTATCAGGTCTAGGGCACAGTTGCGGGGCCATGGGAGGTGCAGAAGAGCACAGCAGAGGGGCTGGTCTGAGGCAGGAAGAGACAGGGGCTCTTTCAGTGGGGAGGAAGGAAGACAGGGTGCAGGACTCGGGCCTGAAGGCACAGGTTTGCATAGTGGGGAGCAGTAAACATGATTTTTACATGTATCTTTGTTGATTTTGTCACTGGTGACAAATTGAGGAGAATCAATAAATTGTTCTTTTTTTTTCTCTGACTGAAAATTTTTTAAAAATCTGGGGTCAGGCAGAAGAGGATCAAAAGGTCAGCTTTGTTACATTGCACCCAGAATTAGGTAGTTTACCACCTGGCCAGTCCCAGGAGGTTAAGGACAAAGGAAGCGCAAAGCCAAATTGCTTTTCGCAGCAGGAATAGTTCCCAAGAGAGAGAATGAGAGGTTGAGCTATGCGTTCTTTTCCTTCTTTTAAATTCACCAATTAGAGAAGTGAGTGAGGAAGCAGCGTTACACTAATTGATATGGCTCCACCTGGAACCATGAACTCCAAGGAAGGAGATTTCTCACCACTAACTTTTCTTTCTGTATAAACATGTTTACTTCTCTACACATCTGCCAATACTGGGTGTTATTAATATTTTTAATTTTTACCTATTCATTGGGCTAAAATTGTTATCTCATTGTGGCGATAGTTTTTAAATGCAGTAGCCTGGTCCTCACTTTTGTAGATTCAGATTCAACTGGTTTGGCACGACTCTCATTTGTGCATTTAAAAACATTCAAACATCTCATTCCTGATCATCACATTACATAGCAAAGATTGAGAAAGCTCTGATATTTTTTGTGGGCTTGTAGGGAGTGATGTCAGCCAATGCTTTTCTCTACCTTTGATTAGGAACTTGCTTCATTTCTAATCTAATCCCTCCTTTTCCCAATCAAACAGCTAGGACACATTAAAACTGGTAGTGTCTGGTCACACTGACTCCCTGTCTTCCCAGCCGCTCTGCTGTAATTGCTCTTAAATGGGGGAGGAAAATTGTGCCTTCTGAGGCCCCCTCCTACCTCTGGACCTCAGCTCGGGGTTGGTGTAGGGGATGGATTAGGGAGGCTCTTTTGCCTACAGCACTGTGCTAGTTATCAAGCTCAGAAAATGTGGTCAATCCCTAGCATCCTATTTCGTTTTGGCTCAAGTTGTGCTGTGTCTGGCAACTCTTCTTCTGTACTTGCAGGAAAAGGTTAAGGTTCTCCTGAAGTTTCAACTTAGTTTTCATTTTAATTGTTAGTTCCTTTGTTGATTCTTGTAGGTTTCAGGGAGGAGGCTTTTAAAATATCTACTTACACTGCCACATTTCCTGGAAGTCTCTCCTTCCTTCCCTGAATTAAAAAAAAAAAAGGCTCAGAGTGTTTGTGTTGAAAAACAATAATTTCTTGCTCCAGGCTTTCTCACCCATCCTGAGGCAGTTATGTTTAAACATACACAGAATAAAATTTACTCAGACTGTTCCCTAATTTATAGATTTTAGATAATATATTTTGATTTTCTTCTCTTATAGTTTTAATTATGTCCTATTTTTAGATCTTTGATTATTTACTGAATTGGTCATATTGGGTTAGACTATGTTTCTAATTCTATTAATTTTGCTTTATATGTTTTGAGTATATGTTCCTAGGTATATCCATATCTTCCTGGGAGAATGACGCTTTTATCATTATAAAATGTCATTTTTTATCTTTAATAGAACTAAAACTTCTTTATCTTAAGTTTGCTTTGTTTGATATTATTACACTTGTATTAACTTTCTTTCAGTTAGTATTTGTATACATCATCCTTTCATGTTCGAAAATCCTGTGTCCTCATATTTAATGTGTGGCTATTGTAGGCAAAATCTACCTGGATATTTTAATTTTTATATCTAACAGCCTTTTTCATGAAGTTAGAATATATTTAGTCTGGTATATTGAGTGCAATTACTGATTTACTTGGAGTCCAATCTATAATCTTGAACTTATTTTCTATTCATCTCATATGTTTATGTTCCCTTTACTGCTTTCTTTTTTGTGGACGGAATGAATCATGCCGTTATTATTCCATTCCCCCCCTATTAACTATACATTCTTTTCTTATTCTTTTAGGATTACCCTAGAGATAGCAAAATGGGTGCTTGACCCACGGGTATTTATCCTAAATTAGTGCATATATCCCTTCGATCTGATACAAAGACCTGAGAAAACTCAAACTCCATTTACCCTACTCCCTTTTATGTAATTGTTCTGATGTATTTTATTTCTTCATATATTTAGCAATGTACCAAATGTTATTACTAAGATGTATTATTATTATTATTAGATTAAAATATAATAATTGTTATTTAAACTTACATCTATTGATCATTTCCAGTGTTCTTTATTCTTTGATCTCCATTCCTCCGTCTGGAATTTGATTTCTTCTACCTGAAGAGCTCACTATAATATTTCTTGTAGGATGGGTGTTGGTGACATTTTCTCTCTGTATATCTAAAAATGTATTTTCTCCACATTAATTTTTTTCAATCATACTTTTTTTAAGACTTCACTTTTTTCTTCTGAAATCAACTTTATTGAGGATAATTTACACTAATAAAATACACTCATTTTAAGTGTACAGTTTGATGAGTTTTGACAAATGTACAAACCTTTGGAACCATCACCATAATCAAGATATAAGTATTTCCATCAATCTAAAAAACTCCTTTGTTCCCCCTTTGCAGTCAATCCCCTCCCAGTCTTTACCCCAAGCATCCATTGATTTACTTTTTGTCACTGTAGGTTTGTTTTGTGTCTTCTAGAATTTCATAAGAATGAAATAATTGAGTACTCTTTTATGTCTGGCTTCTTTCATCCAGAATAATGTTTTTGAGATGCAACCATGCTTCTGGGGGTAACTAGTTTGTTCCTGTGATTGCCGAGTAATATCTCATCGTATGGATGTTCCATAATTTGTTTAGCCATTCACCTACTGAACATTTGGATTGTTGCTAATTTTGGGGGTGTTGTGAATAAAGCTGCAATGAACATTCATGTAAAGTCATACTGTGGGCTTTACTTCCCTAAGAAAAACACCTAGGACTGAAACTGCTGAATCATAGGGTGGTTGTGTGGTCAGCTTTATAAGAAATTGCTAGTTCCTTATAAAGAAACTTCATAGGAAAAAATTTCAATTTTTTGAAATTATTGAACTGTCTACATTCCTAGCAGCATTGTGTGAGAGTTCCAGTTGCTCCGCATTTTTGTCAACACTGGCATTGCAGGTGTTTTAATTTTGTCTGTGTGTTATGTAATATATTCCACTGTGGTTTTAATTTGCATTTCATGATGACAGTGATGTTGAATACTTTTTCATATGTTTTTGGCCGTTCATATATCTTGTGAAGTGTTATTCTAGTCATTTGCCCATTTAAAAAACCGAGTTGTTTCATTTTATTGAGTTGCAAGCATTCTTGATATAATCTTGATTCAAATTTTTTGCAGATATATGTATATATGGCACTATATATACATATATATATATATTTATAATTCTTTTCCTGTCTGTGGCTTGTCTTTTCATTTTTTTAAAGGTGTCTTCTGAAGAGCAAAAGATACTAGTATCGATGAAGCAAAACTATTAGTATTTCCTTTCATTATTTGTGTTTTTTGTGTCCTAGTTAGAAATATCTGCTTTCTTGAGGTTGCAAAGATTTTCTCTTATGTTTTCTCTGAAAGTTTTGAGGGTTTAGTTTTTAAATTTAAGACTCTAACCTATTTTGAGTTAATTTTTATTTATGGGATAAGGTAAGTATCAAAGATCCTTTATTTGAATAACCACATGAATATCCAGTTGTTCAGCACAATCTGATGAAAAAATCATCCTTTCCTTCATTGAATTAACTTAGTACTTTTGTCAAAAATCAACTGATTACATACATGTAGATCTATTCCTGATCTATTATGTTCCTTGGATCTATATGCCTATTCTTTTGCAAGAACCACACTTTCCTGATTAGCTTTAGAGTAAGACTTGAAATCAGGCAGTCCTTTCCAATGCTCATCTTTTTAAAAATTGTTTTTTGTATATATATAAATTTTAGAACAAGCTTGTCAAATTCCATAGAAAAAACTTTCTGGCATTTTGATTTGGATTATGTTGAACTTATAGATCAATTTGAGGAGAATTATCATCTTAAAAACATCAAAACTCCAATTCATAAACATGTTATACTTATTCATTTATTTTGGATCTTTAATTTTTCTTAGCAGTGTTTGTACCTTTTAGGTATGCAGATTGTGATTTATTTTGTTAGATTTACTCCTAACATTTCATGTTTTTGAAACTATTGTGAATGGTACTGTTTTTTCAAATGTCATTTTCCAGACCTAGGAATGGAATGGGTCTTGGAGTCTCTGACCTTGCGAAAGTCACTTAATAGTTCCAATAGCTTCTCTTCTGGAGTCCTTAAGATTTTCTAAGAACACAACCATGTTGACTTTGAATAGAAAGTTTTGCTTTTTTCTTACCAATCTGTACACATTTTATTTATTTTAATTAACTTATTTCAATTGCTGGAGTTTCCAAATGTTCAATAGAAGATTTGTGCCTGATTTTAGAGGGACAATATTCGGTCCTTGACCATTTGGTATGATGATAGCTGTACACATTTTGTAAATGTCCTTTATCAGGTTGAGGAATTTCCCTTCTATTCCTACTTTTCTGAGACTTTTTATCTTGAATGGGCATTGAATTTTGTCAAATGCTCTTTAGGCTGGCATTAGGGTGGATGTAATTTTTTCTTTGCTGAATATGATAAATTACACTAATTAATTTTTAAAAATTTAGGCCAGCTTTGCATGTCTCAGGAAAATCCACTTTGTCAAGATATATTATCCTTTATACGCATTGGTGGGCTCAGTTTGCTAATATACTGTTAAGGCTTTTGCGTTTATATTCATTTTCTTTTCTTGTAAACCTTTATCTGATGTTGGTAACAGGGTAACACTGGCCTCATAAAATGACTTGAGATGTGTCACCCTCTATTTTTTGAGAGATTTTTATAAGATTGGTGTTTGTTCTTCATTAAATGTTTATTAGGATTCACCAGAGAGGTCATTTGTGAATAAAGGGATTTATTTTTGTTTTTAGAAGGAGGAGGTTATTAATTATGAAATAATTTCTTTAAAAGATACAGGACTATTCGGATTTTCTCGCTCTTCTTGGATATGTTTTATTAATTTGTGTTTTTAAAGGATTTTTTTCTATTTTATCTAAGTTGTCAAAATAAGTTGTTTATATACTCCTTTGTTATTTTTAATGTCTTTAAGATCTATAATGAAGCCCCTTATATCATGCCTGATCTTGATAATTTGAATTTTCTCCATATTTTTAAATCAGGTTAGATGGAGATTTGTTAATTTTATTGGCATTTCAATGATTTTTGCCTATTGTTTGTCCATTTTCCATTTCACTGATTTCTGCTGCTATCTTTATTATTTCATTCTTTTTAGGTTTTTTTGGGGAGGTTAATTTACTCTTCTTTTCCTATCTTCTTAAAGTGGAAGCTTAAAGTAGAATATTAGAATATTGGTTTTAAACCTCTCAGCTTTTCAAAATAAGTATTTAAGCTAAAACTTTTCTTCTAAGCACTGTTCTAGCTGTATCCCCCCAATTTTAACACATTGTGTTTTGGTCCAAAATATTTTTTAACTTCCTTTGTGATTTATTCTTTGATGCCTTATGTAAAACTATGTTTTACTTGTAAAATATTTGAGAATTTTCCAGATATGCTATGTTATTGATTTCTAATTTATTTCCACTGTGATCAGAGAAGGTTTTCTGTATGATCTCAATACTTTTAAATTTATTGAGAATCATTCTGTGGCCCAACCTATGGTCTTTTATGAACATTCCATGTGTACTTGAAAAGACTGTTTTCTTGCAGTTCCCACTGTGTTTGTGGATTGGTTGTTTTCTTCATGTATTGTGCTTTTTGTGTTTTAAAGCTTTGTTATGGGTACCTTTGGGTTGTATTTTTCCACTCCTGTACTTTTAACCTATCTGTGCTTAAACAGTCTATAGTTAGGTCTTATTGTATTTTATCCACCCTGATAATCTCTGCCTTTTAATTGTAGCGTTACATTTACCATCTTGCTTTTTCTTTTTTATTTGTCCATGTGTTCTTGTTCACTTTCCCTCTTTTAGTATCTTCTATGATGTTGGTTATTTTTCAAATATGCCATTTTATCTCCTATATAGGGAATTATTACTATACTTCTTTGTGCTCTAGGATTTACAGTATGTATATTGAACATACAGTAGTCTAATGTCAAACAATATACTACTTTGTGGATTATGTAAGTACTTCTGACAGTATACTTCCATTCCTCCCTTCCATCCTTTGTGCTGTTGTTGTCATATGCACTTTACTTATACATATATTATAAATTCCATAATACATATTAGTTTTGCTTTAAGTTGTCAACTACCTTTTAAAGAAACTAAAAATGAGAATCAAAATTATTTATATTTACTCACATATCCATAATTTCCAGCTCTTTTCATTCCTGAGTTTCTATCTGTTATCATTTTACTTCAGCCTGATAGTTGTAAATTCTTTTACTTTTTGTTTATCTGAAAACCTTTTTATTTCGTCTTCACATTTGGAGAATATTTTTGCTGACAGAGAATTCTAGGTATTTTTATTTGTTTTTGTTTTCTTTTACATAGCACATTTAAGATGCTTTTATATCGTCTTCTGGCTTGATTTATTTCTGAAAGAATTTAGTCAGTTATTATGTTTATTCTCCTGATAAAACGTGCCCTTTTCCTCTGGATGCTTTAAGATTTTCTTTGTCCTGGTTTGCAGCAGTTTGATGACGGTGTACCATGGTCTGGTTTCCCTTGTTTTTTATCCTGCTTGGGGTACATTGAAACACTTGGATATGTGTATTTATAGCTTTTATCAAATTTGGAAAATTTTAGCCATTACTTATGCAAAAATTTTTTTCTGCCTTCCTTGCTGTCCACACACACTTTAGGTATTAAAACTGAACATATGTTAGATTGCTTGATATTGTCTCACATGTCACTGAGCTCTATTTTTTCAGCCATTTTTCTTTTTGTGCTTTCATTTCTATTGCTGTGTTTCCAAGTTCACTTTTCTTTTTCCTACAGCATTTAATCTTATGTTAACCCCATGAAGCAACTTTATAGTATTAAATATTATACTTTTCAGCTCTAGAATTTAAGTTGCTTTTTAAAATACTTTCCACTCCTTTCCTTATTGTGTTCATATTTTCCTTGAAATTCTTGAGCATATTTATAATAGCTATATGAAGGTCCCTGTCTGCTAATTCTATCACCGCTGTTATTTCTGCTTCTGTTTCTGTGGACACTGTGAATGTTACATTGTAGAATTTCTGGATTTTGTTGTTGTCCTTTAAGAGTTCTGAAGTTTGTTAGATAAGTTACTTGAGAATTAGCTTGATCCTTTTGGAGATTTTTAAAGCTTTGTTAGGGCAATAGAATAGCCTCTACTTTAATGCTAATTCAATCTTACTACTAAGGTGCAGTCTATCTGGTGTCTTTACTGTAATCTGAGGCGTTTTCTCCACTCAGCCTCATCAGAACTTGAATACCTTCCAGTTCTTTCTTACCTCTAGGAATTGTTCAGCTTACAGCTCTCCCCCAGCTGTTCTTTGCCTGACCACATGGGATTTTATCTTCTGTATGCGTATCTTAGTTGCCAACCAGGAACTCAAAAGAGTCCCCATAAAGATTTTTCTAGCTTGTTATGTGCATAGTTTTCTCTTTTCAGTTCTCTGCCTGACAAATTCTGGCTACCTAAGCCTCTCCATGAACTCTGATCTCTGTCCCCTCAGTGACTTCTTTTCCCTTTTACAGTGATACAGAAAATATCTCAGGCAGAAAGCTGGGTAACTGTAGGGCTCACATCATTTGTTTCTCCTCTCACAGTCCTGCACTGTTACCCAATTATTGAAAACAGTTAATTCATATATTTTGCCTAGTTTTCTAATTGTTAACAGTGTGGGGCAAGTCTGGTACTAGCTAAGAAGCAAAAATTCCTCAGCTTTCTTTTTAATGAGTATTTTCACCACATTCAGAATTTTAGGACAGTTATTTTTTTTAAGCACACCAAAGATGGTATTAATGGTTGTAAGTTATACTAACTTTTGTCTTTTCTGTTGAGAAGTCACCTGTTGTACCTTTAAAAGTACTGTGTGAGAGGAGAGAGACATGGCTTCTTTTAGTATTTTTGTCTTTGGTTTTTGGAAATGTAATTATGGTTGCCTAGGTGCGGTTTTCTTTGAGTTTCCTCAAAGAAAGCATATCCTGCTTAGAGTTTCTAGGACTTCCTGAATCAGTGGCTTAATGCCTTATGAGTTTTGGAAAATTCTCAACCAATATCACATCCACCTCATTCTTTCTCTCCTTTCCTTTTCAGAATTCAGTTATGTTTGACTGCTCACCTTGTTATACGCATCTCTTTAAGGTCTTTTATCTACTTTTCATTCTTTCTCTGCTTCATACTTCAGTAGGATGTTTTCTACTGACCTAAATAACAGCCCACTAATGACTTGCTGTGTTGAATCTGCTTTAAGGACTTCTACTGCATGCATTTTATCTTTTCTTTGTTTCCAGAATTACTATTTTGTTCTGTTTTAAAAATACATTCTAGTTCTTCCCTGGTGAATTATTTTGGCTTATCATTCATTTTCTCGCATATTTATTACACTTGTTTTAATGGTTGTTTTATGTAACTCCAATATCTGGATCATCTCTGTTTTTATTGTCTGTTTTCTCTCTTGATTTTTCCTATACTTTGGCCTTGTCACTTGGAATGTTTGGTAATATTTGATTAAATGTCAGATACTATATCTGAAAAAGTTTATTGTATATACATGCTTTTCTCTCCCCTCAAAGAGATTTTAATTTTCACCTGGCAGGCAATTAGTATAGATATAGATCATCCTTTGCTGATCATTGAAGTGATCATAACTGAAGTAATTTGAATATGGATTTGATTCTATGAAAGCTTTTGGTTTTCCATTAGTCTTAATGAAAAAATTTCAACTGAAACCCTGGATGTTTATCAGTGCCATTTTTCTTCAGTACATTCTAAGCTCCAGTATTTGTTCTGCTGGTACTGAGAGTCCTGTGGGTTCACCTTCACCGTGTAGCCACTTAGCTGCTGCATGGTTTCTTTTCTTTGTCTTTAACCCTGTGTAGCTTCAAAGGAGGCAAATGTCTTTAGAGGAAAAATGGAGCCAAAAGATGTTTTCGCTTTCTTGAGGTTTCATTTCCTTTAGATTTTAGTCTCTCAGTTCCTGGTTGTCTTGGGAGCCCTGAAATCTGATTATTTTCTCTCTGTGCCTGTGGTACTCTCAAAATCTCTGAGATACTCCTCTTTTTTTGTCCTTTTGGTCCAATGCTATTTGGAAAGCAGCTATTGTTTCTAAAGGAAAGGCAGGAGGTTCAAATCAATGCCTTTCCCTGCTCTCAGGCTCCGGGTTCCAATTTTTTTAGTTACTCCATTCTCTTCTTTCTTTTGGTTGATACAAGTCTTTGAGTTTTCTTTTCAAACATGGTGACCTCAGGGTAATTGGACTGCTCACCTAGTGACTCTGTGCTCCAAGAGCGTATTCCAAGGTACAAGAGATGGAAACTTCCAGTTTCTTCAGTCCTAGACCTGGAAACCAGCACAGAATACCTTCCTTATTCTATTAAAGAAGTAACAGATCCTGTCCCAGATTCAAGGGTAGGAAGATGTAGATCCCAACTCTTGAAGAGAGGAATAGCGAAGAATTTGTGGCTATATTTAATTCCCCATAAAATTCCTCAAAAAATTATTTACATTCTTTATATTCTTCCAACATGAAAAATACCCAGAAACATCCAAGAGCCTCAAAAAGTCTCATTCCCATGTGGCATCCAGCTCAGGCTTGAGGTTCTGGATCTGTTCATCTACAGGTGTAGGTGAGGTTCCCTGAGTGTAGTTCTTCTCAGTCTGAAAATCTGTGAATCCCTTCCTGCTCCCCCTAACACCCAGCATATTTCAGTGAGTCAGAGATATAAAAACTACAAGATACCCCATGCAATAAGGGAGGACATGGGAGGTATTTCCAACAGAGTCCCTGATCCATAGTAATTCTGGAATCCAGCTGGGAATATATCATCAGTTCCCCAGCTAGGGCTCGGTCCTACTTCTTGGGAAAGATTCTCTGAGACTCTTGGCTTTACCTCTTGGACTCTTGGTTCCATTCTCTGAATCATACCACCTCTTCCATAGGAAATGGCCTATGTTTGGAGCCTGTTTATGGTTGGGAATCCAAAGGCATCCTTTCTTTTTGTACCGTGTCTGTCCCATTTACTCCCAAGCTGGTATACTTTAAAAACATTGAGGGATTCCTGTGATTCAAATTATAATTCATTTATTAGACAAAAACCAAGCTTAACAAATTTCCTTAAGAACTGGCCCTTACTTCAGGCCAAAGCCTCAGGCTTTGGTGAGGCTGCAGAGGGACCAGATCTCTCAGATTTTTGAAGCTCCTTTAGGCATGCTTTTAAATATGTGTGCAGACCCATCCTTAACTTTAATCTTTGTCCAAGACCATATTTTACTGCCCTGAATTTGGAAGGTTTTTTGCCTGGAGTTACCAGAATGAGAAAAAGTTTCTGACCTATCTGATATTGGAAATCCTGGGTTTTCCTATTTCCTCTAAATTTCACTAAAAAAAAGAAAAACAACCCCAAAACCAAAACCCAAACCAAACCAAAACAAAGCACAAAACAAAAACCAGAAGAGTTTCTGCTTTAACTCATCTCTCCTTGTCTTTTATGATAGGCATCTAGAAAAACTCATTTGCACTTTCTATGCTCTACTTGAAAATCTCCCTGGTCAGATCCATGAATTCATTAGGTAGTCTCCCCATATGTCCTATCATTAAAGGCAACGGTTTGTTAACTGTCCCACCAGTACCTGCTTCAGGTGCTCTCGTCTCCAGCTCCCACTAACAGTTCTCTCAGTGTCCTTCAAAGTCCTCTCCAGGAGTCTTCCTGAGGCCTGTGCATTTTTCACGGGGCACTTCTAGCTTCTGCCAATTGTCCAGTCCCAAAGCCAATGTTTTAAGTTTTTGCTACAGTTCTGGTTATCTGTTGCTTGACTAACAAACTACTGTAAAACCTCTAGCTGCAGAGTAAGAGTATGTGTTGCAAAGAAGCCAATGCATTCTACATTCTGCGTTTTGTTGGAATGTATGAAAAACTTTACCCTCCAGCATATGCCTACCTAAATGACTCTTCTTTTTTTTTTTGTCCATTTCTATTCAGAATGCAACAGATCCCTTCATTACCCTGTGCCCTTGTCTATATTAGGTGCTGGAAGTAAATGTGTTTACTGAAGGTAAAACAGAAGAAGGGAATAGAGGAAGGACTGAGGCAGAGATAGGTTTGACTTTGGTCATGTTAGAAAATGATTGCCATGTGGTAGGTAGCTACTGTCCAGGTGTCTGGTTTCTGTAACTGAGTCCCAAAGCTAAAGGTAGAATGAAGTGGTAGAATGAAGTTAATGACCACTCCTGGCTTTTTCCTGGAGGGTTGTATGTTCTGGGTTGGAAAGAGTTATTGTGTTCAATTCAGCTTCAAATGAATGATAAAGGAAGTCCTTCCCACCCATTTGTTCTGTGTTGATTTCAGCTTCCATTGTGATAATTGGTACAGATTCTCTTTGACTTTTTATAGGAAGGAGCTGACACATTTTGACCTGTAATGACTATATATTTATTTGAACAAAGTTGGAGCAAGGGTATCAGGGCCTGTGAACCTGCAACCCCCTTAACCTGGATGTCTCAAAATTGTCATCGTTGGTGAGGACCTGGAAACTGCATTTGGCATGCTAGCCCAAGTCTGCCGCCTGGCTTCTCTAGTTTTTGAGGCCCACTGAGATTAGTATCTTGGGACAAAAGACCCTTGATTTTTTTTTCCCCAAGGTAATACCTTTGATATGTGTTACCTACTCATTAATAATGACAGTAGTAAACATTTGTTGAAAGCTTACTTTATGCCTGGAACTGATTTGTGTATGTCCTTTATGAAGGAACTGCTATTTTACATGATCACATTTGACCTTTACCACAACCTTATGGCATAGATACTGTAATTATCCCAGTTTTACAGATAAGGATAGTAAGATTTAAAGAGAACAACTTGCCTGAATTCATATAGGCAGTAATGAGGGCAGGGAATTTTTCCTGTGTCCCTCTCTAGAAGAGTGGTGAGCCCTACATTCTGCCAGGAACTCCATGCGTGCATATAGACTTGCCAAGGGGCTTTCATGACCTGGTTGCCATTCAGAAAGTTACAAAACAATTGCTTATTACAGAAGCAACAGATTGTTAGAAGATGCACCTTCCAGCCAAACTAGGAGATACAGGGTAAGATCATACCGAGACCCCACCAAACCTATTAATTCGTCTGTGACCCTTTATGGAAACCCCAGAAATACCTTCTATGCACATCTCTCAACTTAATACATAAGACTCAGCCAGTGGTTCAAGAAGTTAATTTAGGAAGTAGGGCTTGGACAAGAAAAGATAGTAATAATACAGGGTAGCAAATGCTAAATGCCAAAGGTATGGTAGCCACAGTGAGTGCTAGGGGGACTCAGAGGAACCATGTCCAGGCTGCAAGCCAGGAGGTGCAGGCAAGGAGGGGACCCTGATTAACTTGTGCAGCTGGCTGGCAGCACCATGCCCACATTCCCTTGGCAGCTGCACCCGGCAGCAGGGGTGACTGCTGAGCTGTTTGGATGGGAGGCTATGTCAGTATTGGCTGCTTTGTTCCTGATTGGTATGAGAATTTTTATATGTCTATTTCTCCTTTGATTCTGGTAATTGGAGGCATCTGAGCTGGTGAGCTGTCTTTCTGCCACCTGGGGAAGGAGGGGGGAGAACCTGGGGACCCTGGAAAGGAGGGTGCTGTAAGGGAACACGAGCTTGCTCCATCCAGGTGGGTTGCTGCTTCTCCCTTGGCACACCTTTGGGAGGAGCAGAAAGGGACTGGCAGTCTGTGGGGCTGTCTGGAGACCCATATTGGTGTTTGATTTTTTTCTTTACTTGACACCACCAACCTTCATTGCTCTGTATATTCAGCTTCTGGGCACATGAGAAATAGACAGGTGGGACCAGGAAAGCTGTCCGGAGACTCTAAGCCAGCGTGTTGCCCTTGACGCATGGGGCAGAGGAGAAAAGGTCTCTGGGGATGGGCTTGGAAGAGGTCAGCACCCGGCAGGTTGCAGATGGTCGTTGAGATTTCTAGCTCACACCTGTGTCCCAGCGCCATCTCCCCCTTATCAAATCCATTCTATGACCTTGGACAGAGAAGTGCGGGCCAAACCACACGTGTTCTCAGGCCCTAGGGGCGCGGGATCACAGGTTGGGGGACCAAGGCCGGAGATGTGCCGCCCTAGATGGTGGTGGGGTGGGTACGCTGAATCCTCTTTCTCCAGGTTCGGCTTCCAATCCCTTAACTCGGCGCTCCGCGGGCCTCCTGGGGGCGGACGCAGGTGTGATTGTGACCCAAAGGTCTGGGCGCCGGAGAGGAAGTAGTTAAGGTGGGGAGCGCTGGGGTGAGTTGTCCAATAGGGAGGAACAGCAGTTCGCTGGAGTTAACGTGGGCAGCTTCTTTGGGGAGGAGAGGAAGGAGGACCGTCTGCCAAGCTCCAGCTCGCCCCCCGCGTGTATGCCCGTGTGCAGCGCGTGTGTGTGTGTGTGTGCGCGCGCGCCGAGGCGTTCCTCAGGTTGCGCTGCCTGGAAACCGAGGGAGCCATTGGCTAGGCGAAGGGGTGGGGGTGGGGGCTCCCAGTCCCTCGGAGAAGCCGGGGCGGGAGCGGCCGAGGCGAGCCCTGAACCCCACTCCTGACGCGGGCTAAGGCAGAGTGGGCACGGCGCTGCGGGCGGCCTCCAGGCCCCGGGGGGCCCGCTGGGGAGGAGCGGGGGAGGAGGCCGGAGCTGCATGGAGTTTCTAGGGCGCGCAACTCCTGCGGGGCCTCGGCCACTGAGCTCCAGGGCGCCGCGAGGCAGCCGCGCACATGGGCTGAGCCCGCGCGCCGGGGCTCTGCACGGCCAGCGGGAGCGGGAGGGGTAGAGGAGCGCGCCGTGCCGGGGTGCTGGGCACGCGTCCCCAGACGGGAGCAGAGGACAAGGACAGGGAGGAAGGCGCCCGCATCGCGCTCGGAGCCGACGAGGGGCTCGCGCCGGTTCGGCGCGCGCTTGGGGAGCGGCTCCGGGGCGCCGTGGGAGCCGGCGGCAGCGAGGATGCCGGCGCGGGGACGCCGCTGCCGGCTGGGGGTGTGAGCGTAAGGCTGAGCGCTGCCCGCCGGCGCCTCCATCCGCGCCGCCCCCTCCCCCGCTGCGGGCCTCGGAGGGAGCCCCCCGCGCCGCCGGAGGCGCCTCGGAACCCGGGCTTCGGGGCAGCGGGCCCGCGCGGCCGGCCCGGCCCAGCGAGAGGTGAGTGCTCCCGCCCGCTCGCGCCCTCCGCTCGCCTCCCGCCCTCGCCTCTTGCCCGAGTCCTCGTCCCCTCCACGGAGCCCAGACCCGGGGGCCGGGCCGGCGGCCGACGCCGCCTCCCATACCTGTTGGCTCCGGCGGAGGGCAGCGGGTAGCTGGGGCCGCCAGAGCCACCTCGCTCTCCGTTGGGGTGGCTGCTGGCCGGCCGCCCGGAGGCGTGGGGCTGGGAAGGGCCGCGGGTGTCCCACTCGGGTGTCCCGGAACTGTGCGGGCTGCAGGCTGGTTGATGCTCCCCGAGTGCCCGGCGCCGCTGGCCGCCAGGGCGGCGGGCAGGGAGGAGAGAAAAGGGGAGGGGAGCTGCACCGCAGCCCAGGTAGAGGAGGGCGACTTCCAGGCTTCGGGAAGCTGGGAGTCATGGCGATCGGGAGAGACTGGAGGCAGGATTCCCTTCGCCTGTAGCCCCCGGCGCGGGCTGCCAGCCTAGGCGCACGCCTCTCGCCGCCACCCAACGGGGCTCCGCGGGCCCTGGGGAGGGCGGGATCCCCGGGAGGCCTCCGGCTGCCCAGCCTGAGACCGGGCTGCTGCTCAGCCGGCGCCTGGGGCCCCAGCGGCTCCCTGGGTCCGACGCCTGGGCAAGGGCGGGCTCCCGCTCCCCCGGGCAGTCTGGGTTTACACGGGTGCCCCGGCCTCTCCGGACTGGCGCGATGGGGAGTGAACTTCCTCGTACTTGGCCTGAGGGCGCCTCGGCAGCAGCAGGTTGTTCTGCGGCCGGCCTCGGGGCTAGGGCGGTCAGAGGACAGCTCACACCGACACGAGGGTGGTGCTGAGCTGGGACCCAGAGCTAAGCTTTGCCTCCTGGGCGCCAGCCACGTGCGCCCTAGGTCTCCACCCGCAGCCTCAGTTCCCACTGCTCTTTTGCTTTGAGGAGGAGATTATAAGGAAGACGCCTCCCTGCCGTGGGTTTGAAGCCCTTAGCCCAGGCGAACCAGTGCCTGCATTTCCTTGGTGCCAAGCCTGGGGTGTCATCTCCAGGCCCCAAACACGGTTTTCACTGAACGGGAGACTTTGAGGGCTCAGAAAACAGCAGTTCAGTGCTGTGTGGGGCTGTGCTGGGCCATGTCACCGAAGTCTGATTAGTGCCAATAATAACTACACTCTGGAGTGAATAAGAGCAGCTTCCCTGACGGAGCTGTGGGGACCTTCTCTGGGAAGAATGGGTAGATTTCTGCCCTCTGTATGTCCACACACGCACATTTGCACAAATGCGAAAACTCATAACTGTTAGTGTTTCCATGTTTTGCTTCTTTGCCTACTGGCTTCAACTCTTTTTCATGTCATGTGTCAGAGCTTGGGAAAGGTTTTAAGGCCACTTGGTGTGACATTGTCTTGAGGCTAGAGCAGGACATGTTTTTTATCGAGGCTGACTTCAGCTCTCCTCCCTGGCCTGTTGGTGGTTTTTATTGCATCTTTGTGGGGTGGAGGGAAGTGTGGGGGGAAGGAGAAGGAAGTGTGGGGGGAGTCCCACTTTTATTTGCTACTTGTTTGTCGGAGGCTTTGAAGCCTAGGTGGCAACTCAGACTTCCCCTGTGCTCACTGCCCTGTCGCTGCACCCCAGTGAGGATGCATTCCTGAGCTCCCGGAGCAGCAGAACTTTTCCTGTTCTTTGGTAGCCGGTGGCAGCCCCCATGAATGGCCCTGGGCTGCGTTTTCCAGGCGGCCTGCTAGGGTGGAATCCCAGCTGCATGGCCCCCCTTTCTGGGTTCAATGCAAACGTGGGTTTTTCATGGCACAAGCTGCTTGAAGAATGGTTGTGTTTACCGAGAAGCTGGTCTACAGCACTGAAGTTGGTTACTGGATGTATCCAAGTAGAGTAATGAAAACAAAACTCTCTGGAAACCCACACCCTAGGATATTTTATTGCAGGAGCGCCAAATCCTCTTATATTTTTCATCAAGATCACCTTTCTCTGAACTCTCAATGCAACTCTTGCCAGTAATCAGGCTTCCATGAGGGTGCAGAATAAGGGCTTTTTAGAAAGAAAATAATTTAATTCAACTGGCTCCATGGAGAGACTGATGGGCAACACTTCATGGAGACAGACACAGGACTCCCTTTCCTCTCTAAGGGGTGGCGTGGACTGGGGCGGGTTGAGGGTGTGTGTAACAGCTGCTTGGCTGAGTTGAGTTGAACCTTTATCTCCACCACAGGAGGCCTCTAACGCTTAAATATTGGGCAGGGTTGGGCTTCTATCTAGAAATTTCTTTTCCATAGCAAGCGGCCTTGGGAGGGGTGGTGTGCTCCTGGGTCAGCAGGCGGGAGAGGTATCTGTGCCCTGGTACTTGACCCCAGGGCTCTGTGCTCCGTGGCAGCCCACACCCTGCTTGAGGGTGGCAGAAGGGGGTGCTCGTTCTCGTATTGAGAAGAACGCTGGCTCTGATAGAACTTTGGACAGGAAGTTCTTTGGAGACCTCTTTACTCAGATTTCTGAATCCTACGTGGTGCTACTTTCACACATTTGAGCTCATTTTTCATATTTGGAAATTGATGTTGAGGGAGGCTAAATACCTTTCCTGAGGCTGTGTAGTCTGTGGGTAAGAGGCAGGTTTACCGTTTGATTCTATGAAGTTCGGGTCTCTGATCCTAAGTCTAGGCTTCTTCCCGCACGGCTGCTTATGATCCGCTCTCCTGACCTCTGACCTTCATGCCTTGTTTGGGGTCAGAGCATAGTGCATGCCCTGCCTGTGTTTGCTGAGCGAGTCTAGGTCTGTGTCTCATCCCTCATTCCTGGTGAGGAAACCCAAGCAGAGCAGCGCCTCGTGCAGTGGGCCGGGGGAGGGTGCCTGTGCTGGGCCGTGTGAGGTGCGAGCCCCGCCGGGCTTGATTACAGGCTTCTTCTGCGTTTGCACATTCCCTGTCTGTGGCCACCAGGTATGGGGTGGGTAGCGTCTTTGCCCTTCACGATGACTTAAACTACTGTAGTCAGAGGGTCTAACATGTCCTTTCCTGACGGAGAACCATGAGGCAGTGTGACCGGCCGTGGCCGCTATGCTCACTGGGCAGCCTGGGTCCTGAGTCTCAAGCAGCGAGACAGTCCTTCAGGATGGGCAAAGCGCTGCCTGATGCCTCGCTGGCTCAATTCGAGGACAACTCTTAATGTGGTTAGAAAGGAGGAAAATGAAAACACAATTGTTGCATCCAACCTGGAGTTTTCAAGCAAATTATGTTTTTAATCATTTAACATCCAACAAAAATGTATTCAGGGCCTATTATGTGGCACAGATATAGAGATGAATATGACACGGTGCCTGTCATCAAAAATGGATAGGTTAGTGGGGACGGCAGACGCTGTGTTAGGGATAAGCATTCGTGACGCTCTGCCTGAGCTGAGCTTAAAGGATGATTATGAAATGGTCAGCCTTAAATGAGTATTGCAATGCAGAGGACATAGGGTGAGCAGAGCGGAAGAGGTAAGAAAACACACAGAAAATACGGGGAAGCAGCTTGGAGTTTGGACTCCTGGAGCTTAAAGGTTGAGGCAAGGAGGGACAGGAGAGGAGACTGGGGTGGTAGGTGGGGGCCTTTCATCAGGACCAGCGGCTCAGCATTTCCACGTGAGGGCGGGCAGTGTGCTCAGATTTGGGTAAGTCCAGTTGGAGACCTCGTGGAGCATGGATTTGCCAGTGAGAAGGCCAGGGGTGTGCACGCCGGTGAGGCCTTGGTGGGGAGCCGAGAGAGGAGAGGATTCAGCCCACGTTCAGGAGAACTGTCAGTCAGGGTTCCTGGGTGGCAGGCAGTAGAAACCAGCTCTGGCTAACAAAGCAAAGAGAATGGGTTAGTGGTGTTGATGGGAGGCAGAGGACTGAGGGCACGTCTGTAGAGCCGGGCTGGGAGCAGGCGGGAACTAGGCTGCTGAGGGGTGCTTGGTGGCAGGAGTCACCTTATCAGATGATATTTTTGGAAGTAAATCATCTCCAACCTTTTCCTATCCCATCCTCATCCTCATCATATTATTATTCTACATCCAGAATGTTCAGAGGAGGTGTTCAGTGAGCCTAGCTTTGATCCTACTTATCTAGAAATAGTCTTCTGGAAAGGTCATAGAAATGGGGAGAGGTGTTTCTTCCTAAAAGGGCACTGGGATTATCCTCCTAAAAGATGGTGACACAGATATTGGATGTCCCCACAGAAGGAAACGTGGCAGAACTTACTGATTAACTGATGTAGAAGTAGGAGAAAGGGAAGGGTGTGGAACGAGCCCTGGGCCTCTGGTTGAGCTGCAGGGTGGATGAGCAAAATCAAAGTCTGGCCAAAACAATCACTCATTCACTTTCCCATTGGCAGGGCTGTGGGCGTCCCTCCAGGACCAGGCTGCAGGGGAAGGAGATGACCTGTTTTAAAGAGTCTCATTAAGCGCCTGTGCCACCGTCAATAGGCCTGATAAAGTAGGTTACTTTACCTCATGCTCCACAAATCTGAATGCTTTGAAAACACTTTCATTCATTCAGCCAATATTTATTGAGGATCTCTATTACAGGTGCCAGGGAAGATGGAGGATTAGACGGCTGAGGTGGCACCCTCATCCTCTAGAGGTGTTAAGCACAATAAAAAAATAAAAATAGAAAATAAAATTGTATGATATAATTGAGAGAGATGCAGGGGCTACTTCCGATTGGGTGGTCCAGAAAGTTCTCACTGGGGAGCTGTCTCTAAGCTGGGTAAGCTGGGGGAAGACCTGAAGAAGATTTTCCAGGCAGTGCAAAGGTCCTGAGGTAGGAACAAGCCGGGTGTGTTAGAGGAGCAGGAAGGAGGCTAGGGTGGCAGGAGCTGAGTTCAGAGAATCAGGGTCAGGGGCCACAGAGGTCACCCTGTGGAGTCTGGGTTTGATACTGCATTTGATGGAAGCCACTAGTGGGTTGTAAATGGGAGAGTGACACAATTTAATTTATGTTGTCAATAGATCACCCGGGAAGCTGTGCATTCTGTATGCACTACCTTTCTACTATTAGAGAGTAAAATGAAATATAGTGTTTAAGAGTAACAGATGGAGAGAAAATGTGGCAGTGACCTAAATTTAGTGGTTTCTAATGGACCAATTAAATGTAAGTACAGACGAAATGGTATTTCTAGTGTACTTTCATTTTTGTTTAAAAACACGACATAGAAAAATAATGGAAAGAAGTGGACTAAACATGTTAACACTGCTTGTACAAAGTGTTGGCCCTGTAAATGATTTTTATTCTTTTGAAGATGAGCACCTATTGTTTTGTAATTAGAAAAAAACGATTTTAAAATGTAGGCACTGGTGACCACAAACGTTTTCAATGGGGTGTTGTGAGTCTATATATCTTCTATACACTTTTTCCTACAATTTCATTTCTGGAAATTTTAATGTAAAAAGCTCAAGGTCCTGGTTGGGACAGAAATTAGAATGCTTATTTTGCACCAGCTGTCCAATAGATGGGTCTTTGTTTTATGCTTAAAAGTATTTTTGGTTATGAAAACAGTCTCTCTTTTTTTAAAGAAATTAAATCAATATAGAAGTGTTACATAAAAAATGAAAGCACCTTTTTGCTCTCTCATTCTTCAGACCATTAACATTTCCATTCATATATTGTTAGGTTTTTTTTCCTCTGCAGTTCAAATACCTTCATCTATATTTTGTTGAAGGGTTTTGGAATATTGCTGTAACAAGTTACCGTATCTCCAAATTAATCTTCAAAATTACTTCCTCTAGAGCTTGAAACCTAAATGACCATTTCCTCCACTGAAACAAAATCATTAGGAAACTTGAACCTTAACTTTGTTAGGAGAAACTGAATCTTGCCTTTTTAGTATTCAGAGTGTTCACTGAAAGCATAGTTTATATTTATAAAGAATAGAGCAATTAAATATTCATTAAAAGTTCATCTCCGAGCATTTAAACATTATTGCTCTAGTATTGGGGCCCAAAAGTTGGTGTCATGATCACAAATCACTTGCACTTTTTCGTTACCAAAAGCTAGACAATATGAAAACTTAGACGTGCAATTAGGGCGCTTAGCTAATTATTTGGTGACATATTTATTACAACAGAATATTATCTTTTGAAAACAGGAAAAGAAAAACATTCAGTGAAGTGTAGCTTAGAGCCGTTTATGTGTCTGAGTGCATCTGCGTGGCCTCACTGCAAAGACTGCTTGGGGGCTAAAGTGTCAGGAACGAATCGCCACAGACTCAGTGTTAATGTGACTGAACAGCATTGGACTGGAGTCTCGTTATGCGATTCAACAGAATGACTACCCCTTTCCCATCATTACTTTAATTAAGCACATCCTTTCTTGGTGAGGAAAAGAGCGAATGGGTGCTTAGAAGAGAATGATAGTAAAGTAACAGAACCATGGGGTTTAAGAAGAAGCAGGGATCTTGGTTATCTCATTTTACAGAAGCAGAAAAGGAAGGAGCAGAGAGAGTAAATGACATGTGCTCCGTCAAACAGAGTCGATTTCCCCGCCCCAGCGCCTCTTTGCTACCCGCAGCAGTGGCTCTGTGTTGCTAGAAAATGAATTTATTTTGGCAAACCCGAGAATGAGGAAAGCACTCTGAACCTGATGAAAAATGGGAGTTTTTGAGCTGTTCATTCATTCTGTAAAGTGTAATCTGTTTGTGTACTGATAACAGGCCTAATTACTGTGTAAACATTTTTATAGTCTGGTAAGAAAACCTCAAACATCTGTACTGCACATTGATGGAGCATTTCAGCTTCCAGCATTCCTACTGCTCGTTCTTAAAACCAGTTGCTCTGTTTTAATCTGGTCTATGGTTGATGATTCATTTTATAACACAGACACATAAATACACATTCCAGATCCAGCAGGAAATAACAAGTAATAATAGCAAACTTGCATAATACTTACTATATACTATGTGTGTCATCAACTTTCTGATTACTAGTATTTCTTGCATTTTACAGATGAAGAGACAGAGATGCAGCAAGTTCAGTAACTTGCCCAGGGTCTCAGGTTGGTATGTGGTAGATAGGAACTGCCACCGCCATAGTCTGGCTCCCAAGGCATGTGACTCACTAGCTGAAATCTCCACCTTTCTCTGCCTCTCAAAGACCAGCCAGCTTTCCGCAAGAAAGGTCAGGGTCTGACTTACTGAAATCACTTCTTGTTTGGGGAAATTCATGGATGTAGTGCTGCAAAGAGTTTCCACCAGGATGGCGTTTTCAAGTCTGTTTTCTCGGTTGCCCCAAGTCCCTTGCCTCCATGAGTCACTTGGTGGTAGCAGGTTGATGACAGACCATCTGCCTGAAGCTGTGGCTGGTGGTTCTCTTTTCACTCCAAGATCTAAGCCTTAAGTTATTTACATGGATGCTAACCCACCTGTGGGTAGATTCAAGTACTGCTGGCTTCTGGCTTGTCTCCTATGTTATCCTAAATCAATACCAAAGTTCTCTACTTCTCACACCTAATGAGATAAATGCATCTTTCAAAAACCCAGAAACACAGAATCCATGGAGGGCTGGAGGCAACAGGGAGGAATTACGTAATTAAAAGGAGGGAACAATAAATGCTGGCAAATACTGTCAATGGATTCTCACTCAGAGATCTTAGTCCTAAATTATTAGTTATGATGCAAGCTGACTCAGAACCTCGCACATCAGAAGGGACTAAAGCCAAGGAGCATTGGCCATCTTCTGGCTCCATCAGTTTTGGCCTCTGGCCCTGGGGGTCATGTACTTGAAGGAACTCTGCATGAAAGAGGTTGCTGAAGAGGAAAGTTCTGTCCTCTGATTTGGAGGACTGCAGTTGTCATGGGAGACAGAGAGAAAGAGAAAAGAGAGAGATGCGCTGACAGGTGGCCCTCTCTGGGAGTGGCCACATCCTGCAGGAGTTTGGAGGCTATGGCAGGGGGGTAATCTCAGACCCTAAGGGACATGCAAGATGCTGGTACTGAGCTGGAATGGTGACTCACGATCAGAACTCCAGCAGGTGGGTGACCCTGCTGTGGTCTTGGGAAAGATGATACAGGCCTTTCCAGAGAGATGTTGGCAGGTGCTGGATTGGAGTTTTAGAACCTTCAGTGTTTCTCAAACTTCCCTGCATATTAGAATTCCCTGGGGAGCCTTAAAAAAGTCCCAATTCCCTGTCACCCCCCAGACTGGTGATGTCAGAATCTTGCTGGGGATGCAACACCCCCTCATTTCCCCCAGTTATTCAGCTGTTCAGCCAACTTTGAGAACCAGGACTCCAGGACAGCTGTTCTCAAACAAAGGTGCCCTCACATTGCCTGGGAGTCTTGTTCAAGTACTGATGCCTGGAGCTGAAGCAGCCTAGAGTCTGAATTTCTTCCTTTTTAAATCTGATTTATAATTGACACACAATATTATTAGTTTCAGGTGTGCAGCATAATGAGTCACTATTTTTATACATTATGAAATTATTACCTCAATAGGTCTAGTTACCCTCTGTCACCATACAAAGTTATTATGACAGTACTATTGACTCTATTCCCTGTGCTGTACTTTACTTCCCTGTGACTTCTTTATTTTATAACTGGAAGCTTGTACTTCTTAACCCCCTTCCCCTATTTTGCCAGTTCCCCCAACTCTTCCACTCTGGCAACTGCCATCAAGTTCCAGGTGTTGCTCATTTTGCTGGGCCGCTCTGGGAGGCAAGGCCTAGTTAGGAGAATTGCCTCCCTGACTTACTTCGCTTCACATGGAAGCTTCTGGAACCATTGCCTTTGTGTGAGGTTACAGAATCTTTGGTTCATTTAGGGCAACGTTGGAGAACGGGCCATACCCTGCCTCCACCCTTTAGCTTCTTATAAAGAATAGAGAAATTAAATATTCATTAAAAGTTCATCTCTGAGCATTTAAACGTTATTGCTCTAGTATTGGAGCCCAAAAGTTGGCATGAGTACGAATCATTTGCCCTTATTTGGCCTTCAGGATCCAGCCATTTTCCTGTCCCTGGTCAGCATTTATAGAGTGAGAATCAGAGCTTGGAGAGCTGGAAGGGGCCTTAGGGGTTATCCAGCCTAACCCACTCAGTTTTGGAGAGAAAGCAAAGAGTCCCAGGGATTTGTCACGAGTCCCAGATCATCAGGCCGGGGCTGCTGTGGACTGGGGACCAGGAGGAGGGATGTGGCCAGATGAGGCCTGGGGCGAAGGAACCCTATGCTGTCCCTCCAGAGACCTCCAGAGAGACTGCGGCAATAGCCACGTTAAAGGCACCTGTGATTTGAGGGACGTCTGCTAATTAGACTCATGGTTTTCCATCCTCTCCCTCCAGCCACCCACCCACCTTAGTTACCTGTGCAGAGGTTTTTGCTTCTGTGGTTGGACTTGACGCCTGTCCAGGAGCTCGTTCCCAGTGGGCCGCTAGTGCAGGCTGCCCTGCTTCATGCAGAAGAATTACATTTACATTTGCACCCCAAATATTTTCCTCCTGCCATCCACACAAATAAAGAATGGTCTCGACATAAGTTTCTGGATGTCGTGGTGAATATGTTAAACCTGTTGTAAGAATAGCTCATAATTGATGTTCTTGGCATTTATCACGCGGCCGTGACGTGCTCAGCGTGTGATGACTAATTATATTTTGTTGGATCCTTTTTTTTCTGCTTTTTCAACTTAAGGCACCTGTGTGAGAGTGTCAGCGTTGACAAGGCGGGTTTCCTGCCCGGCGCTTTATGCTTTGTAAACTGACTTGAGGTGAGGGTAGTGGGTGTGAAGCTCAGGGACCCAAATGGATGCTGCATCCTCAGGGTGAGTGCATTTCACCCTAGAAGGTCAAGTCTTGACAGAGAGTACAAGAAGACTTAGGGGCTTGGAGGTTAGCATAACAATTGAGGCAGGATAATTATAGCTAATGGTTATATAAGTATTCTTTTTTCTAAGTACTTCACATATGTTGACTCATTTAATCCTTCCAACAACCCCTGAGATAGATACTGTTATCCTCTCCCTCGTTTGTACAGATGAGGATAACCCCAGAGAAGTTAGGTACCTTGCCGAAAGTCACACAGCTAATCTGTGTGTGAAGGTTAACTCACGACTCTAGTAGCCATGCCACTGAACTAGGCTGTATTGCCTCTAATTCTGATTGCCTGGGATGTGCCAGGGCTGCAGAGAACTCGCACAGCACGTTTTCACACAGCCTCTGACTCCGACAATCCCTTCTTGGAGCACACTCTGACCTTCACATGGATGCCTGCTCCCTCTCAGCACTGAAGGTCTGTCCTCCTGGTATTGGCCCTGTGCTGTTTCCCCAGTCTGCTTTTCCAGCTCTCTGTAGAGGGGTCCGTTGATGGGCCCACGTGTGGGCAAGCCCCAGTCCATAAACGAAGAAGAGAATCCCTGGCCAGCTGGCAGGGTTGGAAGGTCAGTTCTGGCAGTCGTTGTACTGTATTGCACTTGACTTACAGGCCTCCCACCTTCCCATGTGGCCATGCGCTGGGCTCCGTTGGGGCCCTCCTTCCTTTGGTTGTGGCCCGTTGAGCTTGTGGGTGAGGTCTCTGTCTTGAGCCTCTGCCCCTTTCTTGCTGGACTGTTCATAGTGATTGACAGAATCTGGACCTGAGTACCGCCTTTTGAATAAGCCCACCCACCATCTCAGAGAGACCTAGGTTTCATCTTACTTAGGCTACAAGCATCCTCCAGAGGACACGTCAGCAAGCCCCAAGCCCACCTTTCCCCAACCCCTCCCCTCAAAGAGCCCGCCAAGGCCCTGGCCATAAAAAGCCTCTTGACCCGTTAGAGACCCTCTTTCCTTTGTTCTGCTGGCCAGGACAGGGGGGGCCCTCTCACGTTCAGCAGTAAACCTGAGAGGACCGTTGAGTTCGCATCCCCTCTCTTCTTTCAGTGATTGATCATATTCCCCCAATATGAGACTCCAGTGGGGGTTCTCCAGCTTCCCAGAGTTCTCCCTCACTGAAGGCCGGTTCTTCGGGCTGGATTTCCTGGGTGCAGCTCTTGCCTGAATTCTGCCACAGTTGCGGTGCCCTTGGTCATGGGCTAAGGCCACCTGGTGGCTCATTCTCGGCAGCCCATGCCCACTGCCTTGGTCAGTAGCTTGGCCTGGCCTTGGCTCTCCCACTTCTCCTGCTGCCCTGTCATTGCTGCCTGATTTTCACACTACAGTCTCTTCCTTTAGGGACTGGCAAGCTTTTTCTGTGAAGGGGCAGATAGTAAATATTTTAGGCTTTGCATGTCATGTGGTCCCCGTTGCAGTCACTCACCTCTGATGTTGTAGCAGGAAAGCAACCATGGACAAGATGTCAATGAATGAGTGTGGCTGTGTTGCAGTAAGACTTTATTTATGGAAACGAAGGGTGGATTGGATTTTGGCCCATGGCTTGGAGTTTGCTGACTCCTTCTTTAGGATAACTATTTGCTGTCTCTTTCTAACGTCTAACCTGCAATGCCTGTCTTAGGGATCATTAGTGTGCTTAGCCGAGGACGAAGAACACTGTATTTGGTAAGCTTCCTAACCTATTGCTGTCTTTACTTTGCAACCCTCCACCTTGAATAAAATCAATCATTCACTTTTTCAAGTTCTCAGTCAATTAAATTGATTACATTAAAATTTTACATTGTTCAACAACAGCTGGTTCCCAAATTCCTTTTCCTAATCCTTCTATTGAACACTTGCTGATTTATTGTCCTCTTCAGTACAGCTGTTTTCCTGTTTTTTTCTATGTTTCTTTATTTCTTGCTCTGCCTTCCCCATATTCATTCTCGACAGATGACCTTGCCTCCTACTTGGAGAGGTTGGGGACATGAAATCTGTCATCACTTCCCTCCCTCCCAAACTTCTCCATCCCTTCTACTTCACATTTTATCCTTTTCTTCCTGTTTCAAAGGAAGATGTGTCCTTACTCTTTCACAAGCAACACTTGGCTGTGCCATTTAATCTAATCAGCACCCATTTCTCCTCAGCTCAGAGTTCAAATTTTCCTGAACCAACTCTCCTGGCTTTATTCTTACCTCTTAGCTTTTTGTATGAGTTTGCAAGAGCTACAGTCACAATGCTCTACAGTCTGAGTAGATTCAACAACAAAAATTAATTTTCTCAGTGTTCTGGAGGCTGGATGCCAAGATCAAGGTGTTGGCAGGGAGGTTCCTTCTGAGGGCTGTGAGGTAGGGACCTGTTTTGGGCCCCTCTCTGGCTTGCAGATGACTCTTCTCTCTGTCTTCACACTGTCTCCCGTTGTATGTGTCTGTGTCCAAATTTCCTGTTCTTGTAAGGACACTAGTCACATTAAATTAGGATAACCTCATTTTAACCTATTTACCTCTTTAAAGCCTATCTCTAAATATCATCACATTCTGAGGACTTCAACATGTGAATTTTGGGGGAGACATAGTTCAGACCATAACACTTACCTTTCTGTTTCTTTTTACCCCTCCCATATAGGTGTTCCCAAACTTCACACCTTGGCCTCTTTCTTTTCATGCTTTCTAGTTTCTTTGAACAATCTTCTTTCCTCCCATGCTTCAGCTACCTCTTGTAACATCAGATCTTATCAGGCATTAGATGTGAATTGTCCCAGGTACTGCAGACTTACAATGGCCCACACAGAACGGACCTGTGTTCTCCCCCATACATGGTGCATTCTCCTGCCTCTCCTGAAACCCTCCCCCCCGCCCCAGAGACACTCAGAATAAGAAGCTTGTTGTCATCTCTGTCCCCGTCCCCACCCACGTGTGATTGATTGGTGTCAGTTCTGTGGTTTGGCACCAACATTCAGAAACTGTCAGAATTGTCTGGCCTCCGCTTGAGCCAGCACCTACAAAGGCCACCCACAGGAAACACAAGGTAAGCAGTGCTACTCTGGTCTTCCAGAACCTTCCAGAACCTGCAGATGCATCTCACTGAGATTAACATTTTGACGCCGTAGTGACTTTCATTTGACCTCCTTGGGTATTGACCACCACCATTTCTGCTGTCTTCAAGTCCCACCTTTGTGTCACCTTTGTGTCTTTGCTGACTCTGCTTCTGCAACCTAGAAGCCAGTCACAGGTAAAGTGAAGGCTGACCTTCCTAGTGACGTGGTCCCTGATCGCCACTAGTGAATTTAATTTCTCCTTTCTCTGTGTTTGCAGAAAACTTACCTGTACATTTATTCTAATGCCTGTTGGCTTGTGCTAGGTATCACATTTGGAATTACAGCGTCTTAGAAAAGTAAAATTAAAGGTATTTTAGAAGGCATCCTTTCCAAGGAGGACATAGACCTTCAATGAGCTAACTTGTAGCTGTTTCTTCATCCTCTTCTCAATCGTATGTTCTTTCAAGGGTCTTGGTGGTGTATGTGTGGGTGTGCGTGTGTGTTTTCTCTACAGTTCTTTCCACAGTGCTTTGCCTGTAAGACACATTCAGAGATTGTTCTCAAGTTTAAATGGAGGATAATGGTAGGGATCTAGCTGTTTGGCTTTCTGTGATCTTAAGATTTGGACATTGATGTGGGATGAACAAGCCTGAGTTGGTTTGGAAGGTGGTTCTCCCTGCAAGGAATCCTTGTCTCTGTCACTTGCTCTGTGATTATTTGCTCTAGTGTAAAATGGAGATGGTAGTTCGGGCATGTTTTCCACTGGGGAGGTGGCAGGTAGGAGAGGGATGGAAGTGAGTCAGATGAACTACTTCTTTCAGTACCTCAGATTCTTTGGAGAAGAAGCAAGAGAGGAGGAAACAAAAGTAAAATTAAGGTTTCTTGAAGAGATCCTTTAAGTAAATCTGAACAGATGAATAAGGGAGTAATTATTTGCATTAAAATCACCTAATTCACTATACAGCCTTCTTAAATAGGAACTCCCCTTATGAACTTGAGTGCAGTTTCCAGATCATTAGGTAACTGACAGAGGGAGGGAAGGGCAAAGAAAATTGTCTGTGCAAACAGCAATAGAAGGCGCGCTCAGGAATAACAGCAAGCAGGTCAGATATTATAGTGCAAATCCCTGGGAAATAGAGTTTGATTTGTGGCAAAGAGTAAAATGTTTTTCTGTAACAGTGTGGTGGTTTAACATTCTTTTCTCTGCCCTTCCAATGCATGCACAAATCTTCACATTTTGCTCTCCTCGAGGAAGCCCTTTGGATCCATGCATGTCCCAGGACTGGGGAACTGCTGGTGCAGCTTGCAGGGCTCATTAAGCCCTCTACCTGGAGGGGCTGGAAGTAATGCCTCCTCCACAGCCCTCACCCCTTCCTTTCCTTCACACAGAGTCTTTTGCTCTGTCTGTTCAGGGGTCAGGGGCTCCCTAGTCCAGGCTGTCTGGGTTCCACAAGGACCCATCTTGTGGTCACAGCTCTGTCCCCGAGTTTGCTGTCTGGCCATTCCACCCTCCCGGGTGCTGGCTGTCATCAGGCCCCTGGTGGAGCTAACAGAGTTATGGGAACAGTTGTAGCACAACACTGCCCAGGTAGCTCCACTGAGCCTCCATGTAGAAGTGCCCAAGAGTCCACCCCATCCAGGATGAAGGGAACTTGGTCTCAGTCACCCCACAGGGCTTCTACAGGAGAAGAGGGATGCCATTTGGTCACTGCTCTCTTGTATGTAAATGTTAAGCACAAAAGTAAAAGATCTGTGGCCAAATTTTAAAAAAATAAGCAAATAGAAGAAAATAAAATTTACTAAGTCCCATGAACCCAGAGATATCCATGGATCCCAGTTCAAGCATCAAAAGTTTGTGCTTGTATGTCCGTGTGGGTGTTGTGTGTATTTATGAAGTATTCCTCTATTTATAAGAAGGGGTTGTGATGTGAGTACTTTTGTATAAGCTGCTTTTTAACTTAATCTATTGTGACTGTCTCTCCAGGTTGTTACATATGCTCCTCTCTCCCCGTTTGTAAGGAATGCATTATATTCCACAAATGGGTGTCTATGTGTTAGAGCTGACTTTGGCGTTACTATTAAAAGAAAGTTACACATCCGTAAATACTTTTCTAAGGATCAGTTCTTTGGAGCGGAATGATCAGGTTAAGGATTTGGGGACCTTTCCTCAATGTTTTGCCCTCCACTCCCAGCTGCGTTGTAGGAAAGGGCCATTTCCCTGTGTCCTCACCACCATTTGCTAATGGTATTATTTGCTTGTTGAAATTCCATAGCTAAAATGCTTTCACATTGTTGTTTTATCCTGGATTTCTGAGGTTATGAGCAAGCATACACATTGTTTTCCCCCATATACTTATTGGCCATTTTTTCTTTTGTGAATTACGTATTGATGTTTTGTATCTATTGAGGTCTTCCTTTCTAAACAATGACTTCGAAGAACTCTAGCACAAAGAATAGTAGTATCTTTTGTTTATTAAATGTTGCAACATTTTCCCAGTTTGCTGTTTATCTCATTTTTTTAATGTTACTTTTAAACCTATTGTGTTTATATTTCATCAAATGTGTTTTTTTCCCCTTTTAAATAGTTACGTTTTGGAGTCATGCTGAGGAAATCCTTCCTTATCCCCTAGATTACATAAATATTTACTTCTAAATTTAAAATTTTATTTTCAAAATTAAAAAAGCTTTTTCATTAAGTAGTCTATTGCACATATCTTAGAAGTTGAGTAGTATTCAACGACTTCTAACATAAAGTAGCAGTCCCTTGCTGTCGTGGAGAGGCACACTGGGGAGCCGAGAGGTCCAAGGAGCTTGGGTGCGAGGATTCTGCCACTAGGCTCAGGCCAACCCTTGCTGGTTCCTCGTTTTCCTAGTCGCCACTCATAAAATGTCACACTTCTGCCGTGTGTTTTCATGCTGATGTCATCAGGTGCATCAAAGTGCCCCCACCATCCCCACTCATCCTCCAGGTCTGGAACCACCCCTCCCTCATATTGTCTAAGACGGCATCTCAGTGTGACATCAGTGTTGCAGCCACCAAGGCCACGCTTTTTCCTGTACCCTCCCCTCCCTGCCTGGACCCTCTTATCCACTGATGTCGGGAGCCCTGCCGTGTTGAGGTCACTGCCGTGGATATTCAGCAGAAGCCGGAGGGCCAGGAGCTGGTGCCCTGTTAGATGCACCACGCTCTGGGCTAAGTATTTTCTGGATAATCCCAGTTAATGCTCACCACTGCTCAGTGAGGTAAAAATGCCTTACAACTCTCCTTTTATTGATGGGAAAACTGAGACTTAGAAAAGTTGCGTTGTCTAGGGTTTTAGTGCAAGAATGTGGCAGAGCCAGGACTGGGCCGGGGGTCTGTTTAGCTTGCACACCTATCTGCTGTGCTGCTTCTCTTTGTATGTTTAGAGGCCCGAGGGTTGGAACTCCTCCCTGAGTGAGTCCTTGAGCTGGACCTAGAAGAAAGGCCACAACTGGCAGTCAGAGAAGGACATTTTTGAAAGGTGGTGTGTGGGACATGGCTGGGAGATGCTGGTGGACTGACGAGAGAGGGCAGAACAGTGACATGGGGAGGGTGGGCAGGCACCCCTTGGGCCGTCAGCACCTTGACTGGAGTCAGCTTCTTTCCTCGCATTCTGGTCTAAAACCCCCTGCCTCTGGGCAGCCTTGAGGCAAGAATCCCAGAGAAAGCTCCTCATTCAAACTTGGAACGTCTCCCTGGACCTGATGAGAAAGGGCGTTTCAGGGGAGAATGGAGAGAAGATGACTAAATTAGGTTGGCTTTTGTACCTCTCGGCTTGGCATGGAGCATGGGAAGCGATCCAGTGTTGCTTTTCCTGGCTGGCTGTGGGACAGAAGATGACAGCAAACAGTGGGGGACCTTGCCCTGGCGTTTGTTTTGCCTTTTGGTGCCCTCCACCTGCCACTTCTGATCCATCAGCTTCTCTCTGGTGCCCTCAGCCAAGGGCTCCTGAAGGTATTTCCTTTCCTCAGTCATCCCACCAACCCTGCATTCCTTAAGTCCCTATGTGTGAAACTGTGTGAATGCTGCCGTCCCCTTTCTTGTCTGTGGTGCCTTTCACATGCCACATTACCCTGACCTGGACCTTCGGCTTTGTTAGAGGAGAGGGTTCCAGTCCAGAGTTCCTTGGACCCTTGGGAGCCTCACACTGGCCTCCAGTGCCTTTATTTGCAGACAGACTAGCGCATATGTTTTGAAGACCAGAAGCCCTGCCTTATGTTAGGGCTTCAGAAAGATGAATAGGGCCAGCAGTCAGTACATATTCCTAGGATGAATGAATGCCTGTGCTTGTTGCTGTCTGTCCATCCCAGGGACAACCTCTTTAGAGGGTGTCTTAGGTGCGGCCCCTGGAGCCAAGCCACTTGGTTTGACTTCCCATTCTACCACTTACGAACTCAGAAGTCTGGGACCAGCTATTTAGTTTGCCTGTGCTTTATCTTCTCATCTGTAAAATGGAGGAATAGTAATCCTCCCTCACAAGGTATAACTAAGATGTTACTTAACTCGCTTAGAATTGCCTACCACATAGTAAGCCCTCCAAAAATGTTCCCTATTTTCAAGTTCGACCTGTTCTCAGGAGTTTGCCTTTTTCTTTTCATGCCAGATGGGCATGGTCCCCAGAGAAACTTCTAGCATCCTTGTGACTCCATGACGGTCCTCAGTCCTGCCCCCAGTGGCCTCAGGGACGTGAGCTCCAGGTTCACTGTGGAAGGTTAGTAGGTCCAGCTCATTTTGTTTCCTCTCTGCTGAGGCGGTTGTCAGGAGGATAGGCTCCTTCAGATCACTCGTTCCTGCACGTGTGTGGTCAGCAATCACTTGGGAGGACTCCATCCATGCCCGGCACTGCGCTTAATGCTGGGAGCACATGGCATGCAAGGAACACAGTCTGCCTGTACTTTCTGGAATTTGGTTGTTACTGTTGTGAATGCTTTGATTTTTATGTTGAGCACAGACAAGCTTCTCAATCCTTCTCATACATGGATTCTTGTAGAGTCCTCTCCATGTCTTTGCAAAGGTTTAGGTCATGATGGAGAGGTCTCACGGGATGTCCAGCTGGTGAACTCAGCATCTTAGCTTGGGTTTATTTCCAGTCCCGGCCTTTTGCTTTTCCCATCAGCTGAGACCCTCTTCATGCCAGCAGATGTCCCTGACGTGACTTCCATCCTGCATTCATTGTCCTCTGTCCGGCTGTCGGGTTGACCTTGTGTCCTGTTTGAGACATTCCTTATGACAGCCACTGTGTTGAGTGCGACATGCTGCAGGACACCAGGGTCTAGCTGGCAGGTGAGAGGTCTGTGCCTGGTGTCAGCCCCCCATACCACCTGGACTGGAGGCTCAGCCGGGCTGCTTGCTTCTGGGCATCACTGTTCTCTGCCTGAGTGCACATACTCCTCAGACAGTTGCATGGCTCAGATACTTAATCTCTGGGACACATACCCAGTAGTTTGTAACTTTTGAAGCCTGGGCTGTGACTTCTGCTGTAGTATCATCCTGGATCCCAGCATATGAGATGCTCTAAGTCTGCTTTAAGTCCCTATCACCAGAACAATCGAATGGATGAACTGATTTCCCTGTGGCTGGATTGGCTTCAGCCTTCCCTGGGCACCATCAGTTTTATGGCAGAATGAGAAGAAACCTCAGAAAAATGTCCTCATCTGAAGCACTTTTGTCTTATTTCCAAGTAGTCTTATGCTGTGAACTCCAAAATAATGAGTACATTTCAAACCTCTTCATCTGAAGGATGGATTGAATGAATCTAATTTATATGCTTTTCATTTTATGTAAATGGGCCCAAATGAGGCCAAGTCTCCGGGGTCCTGGACCTTTCTCTGGGAATCTCTTATTGCCTCTTCCAGGTAAAACAGGGCTAATTCAAGTTAAAAAAAATAATGAAAAGCAACAGACTTTTAGACTCCCGCTTGATTTTGTCCATCTTCAACCATATTTGCTCTCATTCTGGCTAGAGACTGAACTGTGTCTCTTCCAAAATTTACACGTTGAAGCACTGATGCCCAGTGTGGTGGTATTTGAAGGTGCCTTTGGAAGATAAGTAGGTTGAGATGAGGTCATGAGGGTGGGACTCCATGGTGGGATTAGTGCCCGTACAAGAAGAGGGACCAGAGGGCTTCCTGGCCGTCTCTGTCTTCCCATCAAGTGAGGACACAGCGAGAAGCAGCCACCTGCAAATCAGGAGCAGCTCTCTCACCCAAAATCAACCATGTGGGCACTTTGATCTTGGATTTCTAGCTTCTATGACTCTAAGAATATAAATTTCTATTGTTCTAGCCACCCAGTCTATGATGTTTTGTTATTATAGTCCAAGCAGACTAAGATAGTTAGTAAATAATTGAACTTTCTGGAGAACACCCCACCATCAACGCTGGGTGCCGTGTGCAGCTATTTCCCGCAGATCCCACAATCTCTTGCTTCCCGCTGTCTTTGGGAGCCAACAGAAATGCCCTCGGCAAAGCAACACCTTCACAGGAAGGTATCGAGGGCTCTCAGTTTGAAACGGATGCCCGAACAGCCAGAAATGTCTGGGACAGTCAGCGGGACAACCTTATTTGGGGATCTCAAAGGAAGATATGTACACATTTATTAAAATTAAATCCTTTCCTATTCAACTGACTAATTAAAAAAGACTAAAGTAGCCTGAATGAGGAGCCTTAAAAAGCAGCTTAAGTTTTGTCTAATTCCTTCTAGAAAGAACAACTCAAAATCGTCTGCCAAAGGCATCCCTGTTGGCAGGTGAGCTTCACTCTTCCTAGGACCCTGGTGCAGAATTCCTTCCAGGAGGTGTGTTCATCCGATCACCTGCGGGCCCTCGATCCTTGGACATTCTTGGGGAGACACGTCCACTCAAAATCAAAACTGATGGAGGAGATGCGCTTCCTTTCTGGTTCCCACCACTGGTTGTTAAGACCAGCCCTTAACATTCTCTGGCCAAGGCTCTTCTTGGAGGCCGGAGCGGCAGACACAAGGTGTGCTCACACATGATGGCTCGGTCACCTGAGCCCTGGTCTTGGGGCAGCTGTCACCTGCCATCAGGCTCCTAGGGTCCTACCCCTGCAGAGGAAATCCCAGGCAGGCTCTTTAGTTTGTAAAATATGTTAGTTTCTTTCTAGCTGTGAAAATAGACCCACGGTACAGAGTGTGGCAAGTTCAAACAAATGAGTAATTCAGTAAATCCATCACTCAGAAATAACTAGTATTGACATTTTGGTTTTATTTCCTCCTGATAACTTTTTCTATGAATATATGTATGGGTATATATATGTATGTATATATATATGTATGTATGTGTGTGTATATATATATACACACACGCACATATATATATGAGTATATATGAATAAGCATATGAATATACGTGTGTGACTAGGTAATTATATTTATATGGTGGTGATTATATTCTCCATATAATTTTATGGGCTGACCTTACAAAAGTAATGCAGGAGCAGGGTAATAAAAAACAATGTAAGTGGATGCAAATAAAAAGAAAGTGTCCCCACCAGCCAGACCTCATGTGTCAGAGACAACTACAACTGCTTTTAACCATTTGCAACTGTTAGAGCCTTTGCTCAATGAAATCACTCAAATGAAATACTTCTGCATTTTAAGCTTTCCACTGTAAATAGAACCTCTCCCTCCCCTCAAGAAAGACAAGGAGGGCTGTTTGTTCCCTTGCAGTCCTGCCTTCCCTTGACCTTCCAATCTCTGCTAGTCAGAGACATTTTTTTTTTAAATCTTTGAATTGCATAGCTTTATTTCGTTGGCTTATACACTTAAATCTTTATTACTTTATTAACTTTAAACAGTGCCTTTGACCTCCCACTGTGAGATGAGGGACTTCACACCCTCCATTACTTTCTTCTTCTCGGCCTGTTTTATCACTGGACTATCGTGGTGTCGTGGGGTTTATCACCTACACTCTGTTCTCTATCTAGAATTGAAATTTCCATGACGTGTGTTTCGATTTCAGATTTGAAAACAAAATAGTGTTTAAAATCCTATGATTATGTGAGTATTACTCCCTGCAGAAACTGATATTGTATCATGAATCCTGTGTCATTTGTTGGAGAAATATTCTTTAAAAAACCTCATAAATTGGACGGGAGAGCCACGCAGGCAAGGGGCGCTTCCTCCACTCTCTCTGACGGTCGATGTCAGCATCTGGCTTCTTCAGGAGAAGACCGTCCAGCTTCAGCACTCTGCTCTCTCTGCAAGCCCGTTTGCTTTCCGCACTCAGAACTTCCTATCTGATTTGCTCCCCGGGTGGTCCTCTGGGAGCGCACCTTTTTGTTAGATTCCACCCATCAGTTGGATCCCAAGTTCTCTAATTTCTTGGGTTCCTTTTGTGTTTTGCTGAAACAAATCATTAAGCGATTCTGTTAGGAAGTGCTTGTGGATCATAAACTTTCTAAGGCCCTGTCTTGATTGGGTTTTGATTGGGTATAAATGAACTTTTCCTGTGAGCCTTAAACAGCCTCTTGCTCCATCACCACCTAGTATCTGATGGTGTTGATAACGCCTCTACTTGCCAGTATTCACGCTATTCATTAGGAAGTCGACTGCTCTTTCTTCTAGAGGCTGCAGAGGGCTTTCTTTATTCTTGTGTTCTGAAAGTTTCAGGAATTTAGGGCTGTTTATAAGGTTTTGTTATTCAACAGCACTTTTCAGTCTGAAGGTTCTTATCAGTTCTGGAAATTTTTCTACCATTTTTTTTCCTTTCCATGTTTCCTGTTTTCTCGTTCTGAAATGCAATGAGGTGGATGTGTCCTTCTGTATGAATCCTTACTGTTTATTAATTAAATTTTCCATTTCTATTTGTCTGTATTCCGTGTGACTTTTCACTCTAGTTCTTCTGTTGTTTTTTTCCAATCAAAATGTTAATTTCCCTAAATTCTTAATCTCAGACTAGTCATTTTTCATAGCAGCCTCTCAGTTCTCCCTGAAGTGTTACATAAACTTCTTCCACGGTGTCTTCTCTTTCCAGAGTCATCCTTGTGTTCTCTGGGGTCACCTTTTCCTGCCTGCTCTTTGGTGATGCTGGTTTTCTTTAAGGGTCTGGCACTCCTTGTTTGATCACTGGCATTTCCGAATGCAGTGTGCCCTTAAGAGTCCGGTTTTGCTACACATCACCTCTCCTCTCTGAGGGTGAGGAATGGCTGCAAACCTTTGGAGGAATGGGGCATGTTCCGTGGTCCCCAACAAACTTCATCAGCTCATTTGTGGATTAAAACACTGACTGACAAGCCCATCCGATTGGACAAAAGTCTGCCAGAACAATTTAAAAACTTTAAAAAGACTATTTATAATGTTCATCTATGATCAGTCTCATGAATAATGAAACCTGGCCTAAAGCTTTGAAATGAGATGGAAAATGATGGCAGTGGCTTTTGTACCACAGTGAAGTGTGTGGCTCATTTCAGGACAAAGTTCTGAAAAAATTCGTCAAACACAAAGGAGAGCCGCACACTTTCTGTCATAAATAGGCAAATGACCCACGTCGCTGATCTTGTCAGATATGGCAGAATGTTGTCTGCTACACACGCCTAAAGATGACATTTTAACAAAGATTGAGGAACTGTTTTTCAAAGGAAACTCATGCTATGGAAAGAGCATTTTTGAAAATAAATGTTTTTGGAAATGTTCCAACCATTATGTGATTTTGTTGCTAAGGAAAATGATACGAGTGTGCTATTGACAAACTCCAGTATGTGAAGTTTAAAAATCTGGAAACAGAATTTTGTCAATGGCTTAAGAATCTTCCAAATGAAGAGATCAAGTGTGTTTTAGACCCATTTGTGAACACTATAAAAATGCAATCACTTTCAATCAGTTTGCCAAAATCATCCCTTGACATTTGGGAAGATGAAACTTTCCCAGCCAGATACCAGCAAAAATCTTGGCATGCTTGTGGGAATAGAACTGAAGAATGAATATTGTGATTTAGTAAATACTGCCAATGACATTTTCCTTCCATTTGGATCTGTGTCTCTCTCTGAGGTGTATTTTTGGTTATGGCAGATGTGAAAATCAAGTATGGAAATACATCCAACCTAAAACCAGATCTTCAAATCACTGTATAAGAAAATGTTATGTCAAGATTTTCAATAAGCATGAATAATATTAAGTCACATTGCTTTCAATAAAAAAAATCCAATTTCTGTATTTTGAGAGAAAAATCACTCATTCAAGCAGTGTTTTAAATTTATTAGTCGAGAGTTGCACATAGATTCGCATGTTGCAGAATGTTGTCTGTGCTCTCTTGTTCTAATAAACTTGTCAGAGATTTGTCTAGTTTATTGCTTTTGTCTCAGAGAACCAACTCTTTTAATTTATGCTTTCTAATTCATCTTTCACTATTTCTTATTTTTGTTTTCTTAATTTATTTTGTTATTTTTCTGGAAGTTAATGAGCATTGAAGACTCATTTAGTCATTGTTTCTTTCTTTTTAAAATAGTGGTATTTGAATACACCACATTTTATTTAAATAATAGTTTGCTACACCTCTATGCCTTTTTATAAGAATTATTTCCATTTTTGTTTTAAAGATAATCTGTAATTTTAATTTAAACTTTGATCTAGGAAGTATTTAAGAGAGTATATTAAAATTTTCAATTTTAATGAATAAGTTGTGGGGATCTAATGGACAGCATGGTGATTAGAGTTAATAATTCTGTATTATATACTTGAAAGTTGCTGAGAGAGTAGGTCTTGAAAGTTCTCACCATGAAAAAGAAATGGTAATTATGTGATATGATGGAGGTGTTAGCTGAGCCACTATGGTAACCATATTGCAACACATAATCAAATTAACACCTTAAACTTACACAATGTCATATGTCAAGCCTATTTCCATAAAGCTGCAGAAAAACGTCAATTTTAGCTTTTAAAATATTGACTTTTACTATTGTTTCTATTTATACTCAACTGCACCAGACCTGCTTTTGAATACCTCTACTGAAGTTTGCTTTGTGGTATTATATTTGATAAATTTTTGCAAATGCTCTACATACATTTGTGAAGTGATCTTTGGGGGCTACAGACCCACACACACACACACACACACACACACATTAAACTTCATAGAAACATGTTTACATTATTCATATCCTTTTTGTTTTCATTTTTTTGTCTAGGTAATTTGTCAGAGGCTTACTATCCTTAAAAGTCTTCAGCACTTTTTAAAATCAGCTTTTCTTTATATCTAAATTATTCTGATTGTGGGGAAAATGGAAGTTCCTATGGCCAGGATCCTCACCTGACCCTAAACCACTTGATGTAATTGGCTTACTGCTAGGCTAATGCTTCCACACCCTTGGCAATGAGCTATTATGGACTGAGTCACTATATAAAGAGCTCTGCCCAGTGTTCTGGGTGATGGCAGAGATGGAGGCGGATTACGGACCTGCAGACTGGTGGATGCAGACATGATTCTAGTGCTCAACCTACCACTGGGAGAACAAGCTGGGTAATAAACCCCTTCACCCCAAGAATGTTCCATTGTCATTTCTTGGTCTCACTGAATCCATAGTGAACTTGCCTGGGGCTGAAACCCTCAGGCAAGACATGACTTTCTAATAATGTGATATATAATACAGAGAGGTTTGTGACTAATATATTATCATTTTGGATTTTACCTTTTTTAAACATAAGGTGACCTTGATTGTACTTTTAATGCTTTTAATTTTAAATTGTTTTGAAGTTAGAACTTTCTTTTACATTTCCTTAAAATCGTTTCCCATGATTTAATTTGTAAACGTCTCTACTAATTTTACTTTAAGTGATCCTTTAAGGGCAGCAGGTGGTGGAGATTGGGCCATTACTGCGGCTACTTGCTGTTCTGAAGGAAGTGGAATGTTACTTTGTTTCTTTGTGAGTAACCTGCCTTTTGTACCTGGATGCTTAGAGGACTTTTCCTAGGATCTTTGCAATTAAAAAAATATCACTAGGATATCTAGTTAGGCCCATGTGATCATGAATCGAATATGGATTCTTTTCCTGTTATAAACACAGAGGTGCTGGATAAAATATAAAAAAAAATTAAACATGTAGCACTGCTAGTTGTTCACCTGTTTGCTTACAGATTCATCCTCCCTCCTCCTGCTCCACTCTGCACTGTAGGAATGATCCCTGTAAATTGCACGCACAGATTCCCAGGCCAAAGAGAGGTAATGGCAGGAGATGAGAAGGAAGAGAAGCTGGGGATAGAGAGAGAGGCTAGGATATTTCTCCCCACCTCTGTGTGCCTTGGACAAATGTCTTCAGCAGTGGCTCTTTCTCTTCAGGGCTTCCTGCCCTGGATCCTGGCAGAGTGGAACCCCTCCTTGCATGGTCCCAGTGTCTGTTGGACAGCGCCTACCATGGTTCAAGCACCTTCTGGGCACCCTGGCTTTGAGGTTCTGGTCATTCCATCCTCTCCATATGTCCCTCTGGACTAGAGGTGGGAATGACTTTCTGCTGTAGCTGATCTCTGCTACCCATACTCTTTTGGGCTTTTCAGACTTTGAACCACTTTGTAGATAGCTCACTGTTTTAAATCCTTGTATTGAACTACCTGACATGGTCTCTGTTTTCCTGACTGCACTCTGATTGGGAAAATAATTCAGTATGTAAGAAAGAAAATGGAAACTCAGAGTCCAGAGAGGATGGCATAGGAATAGATGCTGCTGCAGAGGAGGAAAACCCAAAAAGGCTCTAGTATTTGGGAGTTTTAAGGTCCATGCAGGGATAAAAAGCCTGGTCTTGGACCCACACGGGGCAGGAAGCAGGAACTGAGACCCTGTTGACGGCTACTCCTTATATGTGGGGACTGGACTCTGTCTGCCTGCTGCGCAGCAACGTGGCAGAGATTCTTATTTCTGCCCAGAACAGTGGCTGCAAGAGAAAAAGGCTCAACAATAAACCAGAATTCCAAACTTGTGCCTCAGGGATATGTAGTCCAAATTCCCATTCCCCATGCGGTGCTGGTCTTCCAAGCCAAGGATGAATGTCCAAACTGGCCCTCAGCTGGTGAGAGGCCTGTGACTCCTATGCGGAGGCCATGGATTTCTGAGCACGTGTGGTTTCCAAGGGAAAAGCAACACCTGCTGAAGATCCTGCTGGAGCTCCTGCCAGAGACAGCGACAAACCACACCAGGGACGGTGTGCCATTAGGGAAAGTCAGGGAAGTAAAAAAAAGAGGACCACTGTTGTAAGAAATAAATAATAGGGTGACATTGTGAAAGAAAATAGGAAAACATAAAAGAAGAAAAGGTAAAAGAAGAAAAATTATAATGAAAGACTCATACTCACTGTAATTATTATGTAATTATAGTGAAAGATTTGTACTCATGAAAAATGAGAGAACCAAATTAAACTGCTAGAAATGGAAAACTTAGTCATTTAGATGAAAAAGTCAGTGGCTGGATTAAACCAAGAGTTAAGTTACACTGGAAAAAAAATTGTGAATTGAAAAATAATTGGAGGATATTGTGTATAAGATACACAGGTAGACAAAAATATGAAAATTAAAAATAAAGTTTAAGAAGTTTGGAAGATACTATAAGGCATCAGTTAAGGTTTAGTTCAAGGGCCAATCACTATTCTATGATTTTAAGAAGGAAGGGATTTGATACAGGGAATTTAATGCTTACAAAATTGGTGAAGTTCTGAAGGACCAAGTCTCCAGAATGATGCCCATAATAATTCAGAATTGGCCCTTTAGGAGAGTTACTACCACTGAGACTGGCAGCAGAATATGCTTGCTGTTCCTAAAACACTGGACCTCCCAACAGCTGGAGAATGGGCCCTTGAAGCTGTGATCCAAGCATTCAGAAGCCGCTGCTCCTCTTCCGCTACCTCCACGACTGCTCTTCACAGCCAGGAAGCTGGAGAGCAGACGGTGCGACTGCGCTGCAGGAAAATGTCCTGTTTTTTATGACTTTTCTTGCCTGTAGAAACAGCCAGAAGTGGTCAGGAAACAGCCTTCATCCAGTGGCATGCGGGAGCCAGCTCCTACCAGCTTGTGAAAGTCAGACTTGTTAAATTTTCAGGAATTTTATGAGTCAGTTATTAAACATAGCCAGAGTTGAATGATAAATGAAAAAGAAACTTACATTCTTAAATGAAGCATAAACTTAAATTATATTAAAAAACAAAGGTACTAAATACTAAAATTCATCACTTCCTAATCATTTCACCACACTTTCTTATGATTTTATGGTTAATTTAGTGTATGGCATCTGTATGGTGTGCTGGTATACTGTGGCCCATCTCTTCCCAGTTTCTCATTCAATGACAGCATGTTGCCAGCTGGGAACTGGAATGTCTACAGCATAGAAATGGGTAAATGCTGCAAACCAAGACTGTTTTTTTGACACCGGGTTGGTAAACATTCCAAACTTGTGCAAGTGCTTTTGAATATGGAAACTAATTCTCATCCAGAATTCTAGTAGCAATCGAGTCTGGAAAATACAGTTACTAGTTTTTCAACTTCTTCAGTCATGTAGAGTATGAGTTGATTTTGGATGAACCAGTCAGGAGTAGCAAGCTTGAACGAAGAGGTCCGACTTACATCTAATACAAGTTTACAAAAGAGAGAATATAGAAATTGGGAAAGAGCCTATGTCTGATAATACAGACTCAGAGTTGTCCAGAAGGAGTATTAATTAACATGTGAACAAGTAGATTTCTCATCGGCAACAAATCATCTTCAGAGTACTATAAGGAAATAACATCATTTTCTACCAAGTTGAACTATAATTCAAATGAGACTGAAATAATTTTTTTAGACAAAGACTTAAAAGCTTTCTGCTTACAGTTTCTCAATGAAACAATTGCATATTCTGTTTGTTAAGAAGGGAATTTAATCCAGAGGAAATACCCTGCAAGAAGCAACAATGAGCAGAGAAACTGGTAAAGTTGTGGAAGAGCTTAGATAAGCATTGGTTGTAAGACACAACAATAACAGCAACAGTGACTAATATTTTAAAAGTTAGGGTGTTTTAAAAGTTAGGTTGAAGTGAAACATGGGACAGTAACATGGAAGAACAAGGCAATCCCAAAATGATAAACAACCCAATAGATAAAGATGAAAAGCAAATTTATAAAAAAGGAAATCAGAATGGACAGAAACTATACAAAAAGATGCCTAACCTAGTAAGTAAGGAAATCCAGTTAAGAAAAATGCGTTTGATACTCTCAAGTGTTGCCCAGGCTATGGGGGAAAATAGACATGCTCTTAAATGAATAGTTGGTCTCTAAATTGCCATAGCCACAATGATGATGGTTTTAAAATGTGTCCACAAATTCTTCGATACTCTCTTTTTTAAAAGGTAGGTCCTCATTCTCGTCTTCATGAAAGTAGGCTGTACTTAGCGACTTGCATCTAATGAATTGAATGTGGCAGAAGGCAAAACTGAAGTGTATGATTTCTAAGACCAAGTCATTAAAGCATCTTTTTCTGTCTTTCGGATCACTTGTCTGGGGCAAGCCAGCTGTCATACATAAGAACATGTAATATTTTATCTAGATATGTAGGCTAAAGAAATTCCTGCAAATATACGCAAGGAGATACACATGAGGATATACATTGCAGCATACTTTTTTGTCAATTGGATAATGAATAAACTGCAATACATTCATACAATGGAAAACTATGCAGTAGTTTAAGGTAAATAAATGAACTAAGTATGTGTATGGATTTAGACAAATCCATACAATTTAATATAGAGTGAAATATCCAAGTTGCAAAATCATATGTATGGCATGATATTACTTATGTAAATTTAAAGGTATATGCAGCAATACTATAATATATTCTATATAACTATACCTAATGTAGGAAAAATTTAAAACATGGATGGGAAGGATACATTCCACCTCCAGAATAGAGTTGTCACAGTGGAAAGGAGGAGGTGGAGAAATGGAATAGGTGGGCAGGACTTTAATGTCATGTACTATTTCTTTAAAAAACCCTAAATTAAATAAGGCAAAATATTAGCTTATATTCAATCTGTGTCGTGGGCCCGTGGGTACATTATATAATTTGCTGAATTTTCTATTTGTTTGAAATACACTTGTGCCTATGAATGTAGATTTTCATTCTGCTATGTTTGGAGTTCTCCTTTGCTTTGCAAAGGTCTGCACCTTTTCTAAACCAGCTTACCTCTCAGTGTATTTTCTTTTTTTTTGGTATGATATTTCCTTACCTTACTCTGATAGTTCCTTGTGAATTTGCATTCTTATTTTATAGACACCCTGCTTTCTTACTTGTTTGGAAGGGCATAACCAGAAATTTAGTAAAATTGTCTTCTTTCATTGATGACAATGTGCTTTTTGCTCTACATCTTGAAAGTGCTTCCTCCCGTAATGACTCCAAACTTTCATACAGACCCCCATGTTGGTGTTTTTTGCTTACTCATGCCTGTCTGATTTGAGCTGTATCCAAGCTCTGTTTGCCAACTGGCATGCCCCTGCAGGGTCTTAACAAGGGAGCACAGTTGTTTTGTAAGTGCTGAGTCAAGTGCCCAGAGTCTAGCTGGCATTCATCTAGTACATCATTGCTGCATTAAGATAGCATCTTCTTGTCCCCATAACTTAACTCTTGGACTATTAGGAGGAGACATATATTTCTGGGCTACTTGAGGTCTTTTACAGTTCTTCCTTATTTGAAAATAATACCTGAAAAATCCATAATCCCTGTAGGTCATTGCTTATAGAGTCCTTCTCACTGACACCTGTGCTTGGTGGTGAATTTCACATCTTCGTGTGCACTCAGACCCTTCTGTTCCTAGCCACATTGCACGTTGCATACTGGCAGGTATGGTCCCTGAGCGGCTGGAGGAAGGGGGTTACTGCTTCACAAGGGTGCTAAGGACAGTGGGGTTTGACCTTGCTTTTAAAGATACTTTTAAAAAACAATTCCAGCATAGTCTGAACAGTGATTGCCTGCTGTCATTGTTGGTCATCCCTGAATCTCTGAAGTGGAAGAGAATTTGGGTAAAGATCTCTTCTTATCCCTTTACTGTTTGACTCTATTATTTAGTCTCTGAATTCTAAGTGTGGGTATGCCACTGACTACTTGTCATTCTAATTCTAATTGTTGACTTAAGAGAAGCTTCTTCCATACCCTGGCATTGGTGCTACTGGGAATATCGTTTTTGTGTTTCTGTGTTTCTTCACTGGTATTTTGGGGGAATCTGGCAAGGGCCCTATCCGGGCTGGCTGGCTTTTTAGCTTTTGGAATGCAAGATCAGTGTTTCCCCTTGTATGTCTGGTGATTAGAAGACAGGAGCCTCTGGGAAGTCTGCAGTAGATCCCATGCAGACTACAGATGCTCCACAGAGAGCCCAAATTTCAACTGAGGTCTTGCTCCTCCTTTCCAAAGTCCGCCTAGGACTTTAAAAAATGTTTAAGTTCTTTGAAGAAGTTTCAGAGACATGTTGCCATGCAATCCTCTCGATGTTTTTCTTCCTCTTTCTCAGCGATCCATTACCAGAAACCTATGCAATTTAAATAAAGTATTCACAGCAGTACTTCTCAAACTATTTGTGAAGGATTAGTTTTCTTTCTTTTTTAAGGTTCTTGGCAGACTGATACTTTTCTGAAATACAGTAAGAACGAGTTACTGGCAAAATAAAAAAGCAAAGATATAAAAAAACATCAAGCCAATTGGTCACATGCTACGATGTTGGGACAATGCAATAAATTGCTATAAACATGTCAATGCTTTCTTTTAATTCCCATCCATATCTCATTGCAGACCAGCAACAAACTGTTCAGCTGGCAGTGGTCCACAAGCCACTGCTTTGGAGGTCCTGCAGAATTACATTTTGGTACATTTCTTTGTCCAGAATAATAATCAGCCTGCAGCAATGTGCCTGGGACTTTGGTACTGAAGAGAAAAAAATGCAAGGTGTATTAGTCTGGGTTCTCCAAAGAAACATAACCAAGAGGATCTATATATAGAAAGAGATTTATTGTAAGGAATTGGCTCACACGATCATGGAGGCTGAGGAGTCCACAGTCTGCAGTTGGCAAGCTAGAGACCCAGGAGAGCCAGTGGTATAAGCTCTGGGCAGAGTCTGAGTCCAAAGACAAGAGAGAATGAGGTCCCAGCTCGAGCAGTCAGGCAGAGAGAAGGAATTCTCCCTTCCTCTGCTTTTTTGTTCTGTCCAGGCCTCCAACAGATTGGCTGAGGCCCACCCACGTTGGGGCAGACAATCTGCTTTACTCAGTCTACCGACTCAAATGTTAATCTCATTCTGAAACACCCTCATAGACACGCCCAGAATAATGTTCAACCAAATATCTGGGCACCCTGTCAAGTTGATACATAACATTCACCATCCCAGAAGGGCTTCATCTCAAGTCAGTATGACTGGGGCTCTTCAGTTTATTACTCTTCCAAGAAATGTGCCAGTTCCTCGACCCTGAAAGAGATACTCTTCAGGATGTATCAAAACCCCAGTTGTATACTGGAGGCATCTGAGGCTTGCAAAGAAGTAACTTACCTACGTGGCTAATAAGGGCAGAAGCTGGGATTGAAATCTAACGCTGTTTTTGACCAGAAAGTCCTGATTCTTAACCATGAAACCATACTGCCTTACAGAAAATACAAAAAAAAAAAAACTGTTCATGTGATAACCAGTCACTTAAACCATATTTCTCAGCAAGTGAAATTGCTGTTGGTAATATTTATATATACCATTTTTGTTCATTCCCCTCCTTATAAGGGTCTGTCTGTAAGTTAGCTCAGGACCTTGTTTGTCTCTGCTGCTATGCTTGTGTACTTCCCCCCCCACCCCACCCCAGCCAAAGATGAGTCTTAAAGCTTGGGTTTCCCCAGATGGCTTGGAGTGAAATTTAGTTCTTAATTGCAGCAGCTGTTTTTAGCTTAGTTGAGATAATGTTCTTCCCTTTCTTGAACATGATTTCATTTATCTGTATGGATGGTTCAATTGCTCATGTTTACTTTCCCACAAGACTGAGTGTTTTGGGTGCAGAGACTGAATGAACTGAATGTGAACCTAATTTTGTGGGCTGCTTTTTCCAGAAGCAAATTACGTTGGTACATCAAGTGGGAACTGGTTGTGATCAGTTTTCCCCGCAAGGTACTCAACACTTATCATGCGGCCGATCTGGGGGGTGGTTTGGATGTGTTTCTTTCAGTACAACCTTGTAACTGTGGCTGTAAAAATTGGTGTGGCAGATCCAAAGCTTTAGACAACCAGGTAAAGGGTGATAATGGGAAGATATTTACAAAATGCCAAAAAACCCAGAGTGCTGAGTGGTGGAAAGAGAAGGAGCTAGGCACCTCCTGCATTGACCTGACTGGGCCCTCCCCAGGTAGTAAAGTTAGATGAGCCCAGTGTGGTGTCTTTCCATGTTTATGAAAGACTTAAATTTTGGTTAAAATGATAGCTGGTGAGGCTGACTTGGTCCTGGGACCAGTGCTGGGAGGGCAGCTGAGACCACGCAAGAAGCAGTGACCAGCGTGGACTTCTTATCCCCTGGACCGCACGCGGGCTTCAGTCCAGGCTGAGATGACCACCGCGCATGGCCTCCCGAATCAGAGCTGGCCTTTGGAAAAGGGAGGGCGGCCCTGACCCACATGTCTGATCCTCATTTTTAAACCTGTCTGTTCTGAAAATTAACTTGGAGCAGAGAGGAGATGGTAATGGAAGTGTTCTTCCAGGAAAAGATTCTTGCATTCTATGTAAGCGTAAGAATAGATTCTGCTGGGAGGGGCCTCTGACTTAGAATGAGCTGAAATGTACCCCTTAAAATTGGCAAATGCTGGCATACTTTGTAACTAGCATCCTGCCATTTGTGATCGGCCCTGGTGCCGTGGAGAGCCGGGGTGGTTTGGGGGCCGACGGCTGGCTCTTGCCTCAGCCATGTGTCTGTTTTACTTTTCAGGGCTCAGAACATGTGCGAGAGTTGTCCCAGTTGTTATGATGGGTGAAAAGTACCTTTGATAGAAATAGAGAAATCAGGAAGTGTGGCCTATTTTTTAGGAAGATAATTAATTCGTTTTTAGACATCTTGAGTTGGAAATGAGAACTTGACATCCGGGTGGAAGTGTCTGCTTAGCTGAGGCTGCTTTGTCGAAAGAACATTAAGGAGGCGTGTGTCCTACACCAGCTTCTTTTACCCACCAGCTCTGTGCCCTGTGAGTTCCATGAGTCCTCCTGGTGGCCCTCTAGGTGAGCAGCCCTCAGCCCAGACAGGGACATGCTGGGCTGTGCTCTAGACTGGAAGGAGTGGGGAGGGTGTCCTTCTGGGCCTGTCACTCCGTGGTGTCCCAGGGTGCCAAGTCCAGCATCCCGTGGTCAGGGTGTTGGCTGTTGTGGGTGTGGTTTGTGGGCAGCAGGGTTTGGGTGCCCACACTGGCCTTCCGCTGACCGTCTTCCTGTAATTTACACGTGTGCCCGGAGGGGCCCATCGGCCCACTCCAGCTCATTGTACAGAGACAAACCTTAGTAAGGAAAGGGGCTCTGCAAGTGACTTCTTTGGAGACTGGTAGATGTGTGGGGAGAGAACCCAGGGGTCATTTCTTTCCCACAGAGCTGTGGCAGGGAGGCCCTAGGCTCTGCTTGAATGCCCCCAGCGGTGGGGAGATTCCCCCTTTCTGTGCAGCCCACTTTACCTCCCTGGAATCTGTAAGGGGTGCTCTTTACCCACACCCTATAACTGACTCCTCACACTTCCTACCTAGTTCCCAGTCCAGTGAGGGTTATCAGTCCTTTTACCCCCTTCTGGATGGCGTAGCAGAGTTGCTCCCTCCCAGTAGGACAGCTGTGCTCTTTCTGCTCAGGAGAGGCCCACCTTTCCACCTGCCTTTCCACTTTCTCTTCTGTGCTTGCATTTGTCCTCCTTACCACCTCTTTCCCTCCCTTTCACCTTAGCCTGGGGCCTCAAGCCTGCTTTGCACTGCTGGTAACTTGTAAGCCCCAGTGGTGGCCTTTTTGGCCGAGAAGCTCTGCCAGGAGGGTTTGTCGGTCTGGTCTAAGGGGGTGCTTTCATTTCCTGGGGAGGTGCTGGAAGCTGCTTTGTTCTGGGACACCTGAGGTGTCCTGGATGGCAGGGCAGGTGTGGGCAGCACCTCCAAGGGGTGAGCTCACAAGTTGCGAGCAGGCATTTGCGTCCCAGGCAGGCATGGGGGCTGCTCCTCAGAGGTGCAGACAGTTGCATGTATGTGCTTAGAGCTGGCATTTCCTACCTGCTCTGAGTGCTGTTCAGCAAAACACCTGCCTTATCTGGGCAGAATGAAACCCTCGGATCTCTGCATGGTCACAGCCACCATGTCTACTTCCTGGGCAGCTCAGCGTTTCTGGGATGTGTGGTCTTTTCTTATGAGGACTGAGAAAGAATTTATTCAGGTCAAGGACGGTATTCTTGTTTGCATGGACAGACAGCTTGATGATGACATGGTGTCCCATAGTCTGCAAGGACAACAAGGTTCAAATTCATAATTAAATGGGGACAGTGAAGTCAGATGTACTGTGCAGGAAGGGATAGAACTTGAGCTCATTTGGGAATTGTTCAGGCCCGGGGACCTTGGGATCTTCTGACCTTCTCTCTAAAATGTTACTGTTATTTAAAAGATAACACTGGCCATCTGAAAACCAGGGTGGTCCTTTAAGGAAGGAAAGGAGGAATGAATGATGATGTCTTCTCTCCCCACCCCCTTCTCTTGTCAACAGGGAAAAGATGCCTTTCCACCATGTGACCGCTGGCCTGTTGTACAAGGGGAATTACCTCAACCGATCTCTGTCTGCTGGCAGCGACAGTGAGCAGCTTGCTAACATCTCTGTGGAGGAGCTGGATGGTAAGGAGCCTGCCCTGTTCGTGAGCTGAGCCCCCCAAGGGAGACATTTGAAGCTATCGTGCCTCTAAAGTGGAAGTGCCAGGTTCTGGCCACCAGCGTGGCTAAGTCTAACTATGTGTGGTGAGGCAGGAAAGAGCTCAGAGATAAATTCTGCATAAATGACTTCTTTGAGAGGGACAGACCTTGTAGCCTGAAAAATCTATGGTGACTATTTTGGTTTCCTTGGATACTGACTGGAGGAATGGTCTTCAATTACCGAAATGTATTTTCCAGTTTATGGGATCTTTATCACCAATGGCACTGCCGTGTTTCCATATTGTCTTTTATGACGGGGCCCAGCTGCAGGGGAGGCGTAAGCCCTGCTAGTGGCTGACTCTTGACTTGTGGCCATGGGGCTTTGAATCTGGCCCAGGTGAGAATCATCTGGAAGCTGTGTCTAGGTGAGAATGGACGGCAATTATTTTAATTACCTCTGTGTTCCTTTGCAATGCAGTACAGTCCTGGATGTTCAGGGCAGGGCTCGCGATGGTCACACACATAAGAACATGATGACCCCATTCATCCTGGGTCAGGGCTCATATCCCCCTCGGCAAAACAGCCCCTGGATTAAAAAATAAATCAATAAAAAGAGGAAGAAGGAATTTTTTCTAGAATAGAAAATTAGGTTGAATCAGCCAGATGTTTGCAGAGGTGCTACATCTGCTGAAGCCAAACCAGCATCAGTTTTCCCTAGTGTGTTGAAATGCCGTGTTCCTTGTAAAACCATTTAAAGCGTGAATTTTAAATTTTCTTTCTAAAATAGAGAAGTCGAAATTACCCCAGATGGCCCACATATTTGCTTTTAAGTGTCATGATCTGAACTGGTGTGCTTTCTCCGTGCACAATTGTAAGCCTCATGGCGTTTTCCCACCAGGGGAAGGTGGGGAGATTCAGCTCTGGGCCGGTGACGTCAAGCTTGCCGTCGTCCGATAGCTTTTCCTGCTCTTGTCCATTTTGTTTGCCTGCTGATGGAAAGGCTTGCACGTTCACACAAGCGAGCAATGAAGTGGCAGATGCCAGAGAAGTAGGGGTGATGCTTTCAGGCCGGGCTCCTCAGGGCCAGCAGCTGCTCCCTGTGGTCTGGACTGAGACCAGAGGCAGGAGTGCAGAGCGGGACCTTCATAGCGGGAGCCAGAGGACATTCAGACACAGGACAAGAAGCTGGCAGTGGAGCCCAGACTGCCTCTGGAGTGGGCCCGTCCTGGTGACCACAGAGAAGGCCAAGGCTGGCTGGGCGTGTATGGCAGGCGAGGTGAGGCCCAGGCTCTCCCCAGCCTGGGGAGTCCACTAGCAGGGAGAGTAGGACGGTGGTGCATTGATCTGGGGTGTGTTTATTTGTGCAGGTTCCCCAGGTTTAGCGCATCAGTTAGCAGGAGGGCATGGAAGCCTCCTGGGCAGAGCCCCACTGAGCTGTGAGAACAGGGCAGAGAGTCTGCTTTCTGGACAGCTCTGGAAGAGGCTGAAATTACCAAATGAAGTTTGGAAATCATCTGCGGCTTTCATATATCCTGGCTTTCAGTTTTCCTCCCAACTTTGCCATGAATAATCGAGATGATTTCTCTAAGACGGCTCAAGAACACTGGCTTTTTCTGTTAAATCCGAGCCACTGCTGGGCTGCACACCTTTTCAAAAACACCACCAGCTGGATTTCCGGCTCTTCTCCGTGTGCAGCACCAGTTGGCGACACCCTCCAAGCCTGGGATCACCGGCCGCGCTCAGGAGCTTGCTTCCCGCAGGCCAGGCAGCTGAGCAGGGCATGTGAGAGAGCCGGAGTGGAGCGGGTCTCACAGCCCTGAAGGCCAGGTGGGCAGGCTGAGCAGTGGGGACCCTGGGCGTTCCCGAGGCAGTGAGGCCAGACTTCATGGCTGTCTGGTGAAGAGCATTGGGATGGTAATCGAGGCTCTCAGCCTGACAGGGACCATTTATTTTCTGATGGAAGTGTCCTTCTGCTTATTTATTTACTTTCGGCCAAGGTGAACCCTGAGCTGTGGCGGCTCAGGCTTTATTACGAGCATTTTGGGGCCCCGGGCGGCCTGTGCGATGTGTGCAGAGCTTAGAGCACGCAGGCGGGGTCCGAAAAGCACGCGGCCCCGATCTGTTCACAGGGCTGCAGCTTGATTCTTGGGGGAGCCCAAGGCTGTGAGGCTTAGCCCATGTGTGTGGCACAGGGAGCTGGGATACGGGACGGTGATGGACACGTCCCTGCCCTGGCATCCCGCCACGAGCTGGCTCTCCTCCTGCTTCTCATCTACCTCTTGGTTGTGCCCAGTCGTTGCATGTGCGCCTCACCTTCTGCCTCCTCCTCCCGCTGTTCTCCTGGGGTTGGTTGGTTACCCTCCCCGCAGGGTCTAGGTGCCACCACCTCGAGATGGACACCTTCAATCATTGCCTCCCTCCTGAATTTTACACCTACTACCTACATCCTCTGCAGGCATCCCACGACCTCCTTGAACTCCAAAGCAGAATGGGTTTTCATTTTTCTTTGGAACTTCCCCTCCCCTGGATTTTTTCTCACGAAATTATATCCCAGCATACCCAGTGAGCCTCACCTGTAACCTGGCCGTCATCCTCGGTTCTTCCTTTCCTCTTATCCCCCACATATGACTGGCAAAATCCTGCAGTTGTTGACCTCTCAGCTTATCTTGCTAACTCTTCCGGTCTGACCACGCCGCTGTTGCCCTGGGCCAGGTCGCTGGGACTGACCTCCTCAGGCCTCGTCTATGAGAGCGCCACAGCCAGCCCAGTTCATGTCACCGCATGGGAGGGACGCTTCTCACAGTCACGCTGATGAGCTTACCCCTCTGCTTACTGCTTTTTTTCTTCTTGTCCTACAAATATAGAAATATATATATATGTATTTAGTATCTCTTTAATCTTTTAAGAAATGTTTGCACCGCAGAGGCTTTGGACAGTACAGCAAACACCTGTGTGCTCATCTAATTATTAATGTTGCCGTGTTTGCTTTTTCTCTCTCAGCCTTTCTCCCAACACACACACACACACACACACACACACACACACACACGCATGCACACACGCACACAAATTTTCATAGTTGTAGAATTTTAATTTGGTTCTTCTTTTATAATTTCCACTTCTCTGCTGAAATACTCTGAGTTTACTCATTAAAACAAAATTTTCTTTACTTCTTCCGGCATATTTTCTTGTATTCATAATACTTCTTTAAAGTCTTCTGGTACCAAATCCAACATCTAGGGTTTCAGCCATCTTGGGGTTAGTTTCCGTTGTCTTTCTTGCTTTCGATTATGGTCAGATTTTCTTGTTTCTTTGCACGCCTATTAGTGTCTGATTGAACATTGTGAGTGCTGTGTTATAGAGACTCTGTGCGCCGTTATCTTCCTTTCAAGGGGGCTGATGTGCAGTTACTAGCCGACCACCTTCAACTTGGGTAGTTTGGGGCGGAGCTGTAGACATCCCAAGGTGTCTCCCGTGCCCCCCTAACCTGGCAGTGACTCAGCCTCCAAACTGTCTTCCTTGTGGGTCTTGTCAGGGCTCGGTTTTAGGTTTTGGGCAGGTGGGGTCTAAAGTTGGCCTCGAGAGTGTGTTTAGTCCTCTGAAGAGGTGGTCTTCCAAGGCCTCAGCTGGATGCCTGGGGTACTAGTGAGGTTTTCAGACAGCTCCTAGCGCTGCTTAAATTTTAGTATGTGTTTTCTGTTCTCAACCTCATGGCAGCTGCTTTCTGGTAAGTCTTGATTTAATCTCAACTTGCACATGGGTAGCCCAACCTTCAGCCAAATATTTATAGGAAACCCACACACCACAGGCTTCTGGGGCCCCCTCTCCGCATAGTTTCCTTCTCTCTGCTGCCTAACCCCACAGATTCTAGCTCCTTCAAGCCAGCCCAAAGCACGAACTGTGGTTAGGAAATTTCCCCAGGCAGGGCGTCACCGTGTGAGTCCCCTTTTTCACTGCAAATGCAGTCCTGTGCTCTCTATTGTTTCCTGCCTGAAAACCGTTGCTTTATGTATTTTCTTCAGTTTTATGGTTGTTGTGCATAATGGGAGGGTTATTCTTGTACCGTTTACTTTGTCATAGCAGAAGTCTATTATTAATAATTTTATTTTGTTCTTTTACCTGAACTAGTTAAAAGTAATTTTCACCCATCACAGCACTTTACCCTTTAACACCTCACTTCTGATTATGATTCTTAAATGGCTGTCCACAGCATTCAGCTGTGTTAGCTATAGCAAAATGGTAACAATGCATATGGACTCCCATATGGCCTGGACCTTCCTTTTGTCTGCTTTGACTCCCTGCATGCCTTTCAGATGGTTCTCTGCTGCCTCAAGATTTCTGCTGCTTCTCTGCCTTTGTTCTCTGCCTCACTGTCAGTAGTGTTCCGTCTACTGGGTAACAGCTATTCACCTGTTGTCACATTATCAGATCATCACAGCTGCAGTTTATTGAGTACTTATTATGTGCTGGGAATTGTTCAAATGCTTTATATGAATTATTTGCTTTAATCCTTTTCAATAATCCTAAGGAGAGTACTGTTATGAACCTTCTTTATGCAAATGTGGACAATGGAGATGTTAAATAACCTTGTCCAAGGTCACATAATTAGCATGTGTTGAACAGGGTTGCAAACTGCCACCTGGCTTCAGAGCCCATGATTTTTAACTTTTTGGCTCTGAACCCTGCTAGATAAGACCATTTGTGCCTTCCCTGCACCCTCATGTCACTATCATATATGTCACTGCCACCACTGTGACACATGGGTGAGAACTTGGCTGATTAATCAAACTTTCAGTGGGTGGAGATATTTTTAAAGCTCTGTGTGAGCCCAGCATGCCCCTCACTGAGAGGAGGGGTGCACTGCAGCCCAGGGAAGGGCTGGATGGAGTTCATGCCAGCAAGGGGCTAGCTCCTGTGTCATGAGCTTAGAAGGTCCCCATCCCACCCAACCCATGTGGCCCCTCATATGTTTCTGGTAAAGAAGACTCCTATCCCTAGATTTCCCTTTTATTTCTTCTCTACTTTTGCTGGTTGATTTAAAAATCCCAGAGACTCACCCCAGTTGCCTTTTTTTTGAGACACTTGCCACTATAGACTTTTCAAGAGGGTTTTTAAGGAGGCAGAGACATTACTGTCACGAGAAGAGACGTTCACAGCTCTTATCTGAAAAGGCTGATGGCTTGAAGTTCTTGCCTCCAGAGGAGGTGGTAAACCTACACAAAGAAACCACATCAGGCAACCAGAGTGGCAGTGCCAGATATATAGCTCTCCAAGCTGGGAATTAGCCTCACAACCTGGGGCTTTTATCTACCTCGGTATCCTTCTCCTGGAGGCTTGACCTGTCTTTGAGCTTGGAGAGGGAAGTCTTTTGTGGAGAGCGAAGCTTTGTGAGCAGAGCGAAGGAGGGATTTCTCTGATGGTAGCTGCTTCCAAGGACCCACTCTCTAAAGGGACATTGGCCTAAGTCTTGTGGTCTCCTGCATCTTGTTCTGAAAGTGCATTTTGATAGCTGTGTCTAAGAAGGGAACTTGAATGCTGTCCCTGCCCCTTTCATCTTATTCGTTTGCAATTTGTATGCCGCCTGCTTCCAGATGCAATTGAGACATCACATGATAAAGGAAGAAACACAGACTGCAAAGGCTGTTGGAATAGAAATAGGGAGTAAAAATGCATGTACAAAGAGGAAGAAAAAAAATGACAGCCCCTGAAACTAATACAATTACCTTGAATGAGTGCGACAGCTAGCTCCAAGCTTCCCGTGGTTGGGGCAAAAAGGTAACACAAGTTACCTTATTCCAGTGACATCCTTCAAATATCCCATTGGAAGCATAGTTTTCTCATTTGTATTTTAAATAGGAGCCCTTTGGATTGTAATAAAAGATCCAGTATACATGTATTTTGTACTGTTATTTCAGAGAGGCTGGTGGCTTTTGACTTTTTCCTCGCCCTCAAATTTCTGAGGACTTCTTAAAACCTATTTCCACTCATAATAGTAGCTTATGATGGCAGTGATTCTCAATGAAAGATAAAGTGCTAATCTTAGACTCCCCAGATGCAGCGGATGAGGGCAGGTTGTAGTTTAAAAAGCCTTCCCACCAGATGGTTCTGAGTACCCCTTGTAGAACATGTTTCTCTGGTTCCTACTCCTAAGAGCCCTGCTTGAGATAGCGGAAGTGATATCTTCGTATGAAAGTTCAAGAACCTATATCATAAAGCGTGACCTTGACTTGGGATATTTGAGGAACAAGAGTTACCAACCATTCATCTCTCATAGAATAAGCTTGATATTGTTGCTGTGGAATTTTCCACTATCAACAGTGATGCATCCTAATAGATCTACTAGGGTAATTAAGCCCCACAGTGCTTCTGCAGATAACTAAATAGGTTAACCTGCTGAGTAGAATTGTTCAGCATTATCCATCTGGATGCTGAAGAGAGTTTGCCAAAACTCATCATTTTGATGTTGGCTTCATTGATACGGAATTGGCCGACAGCAGGTTCAAGTGTTTCCGGGATGACTCAGGGATGTAATATTAGCAGTATGTTCTAGCAGGGATGGCTCACTGGTCTCTCCTCTTCACAGTGGCATTCAGGGCATTTCATTTACATACTGCTGTAAATAATTTAAAAACAGGTGGTGAGCTAGGACACAGCCATTTAGAAAACATATTTTCTCTATTAAGATGGTTATTTCTACTTCCTCTGTTTTTCAACCTGGAAGAGTGCTGAATGTACATTGACCTGTATTGCTATATTGCTATGTAACAAATGACTCCAAAACTTACTGGTTCAAAACAAAAAACATTTTTATCTCACAGTTTCTACAGATCAGGAATTCAGGAAGGCATAAATGCCTGGTCTGGGCCAATGTCTTTCAAAAGGTTGCAGTCAAGATATTTGTTGAATCTGAAAAGGCTTGAATGGGGCTGGAGAATCCAATTCCAAGCTGTCACATGGCTGTTGGCTGGAGGCCTCGGTTGGTTCCATGAGAGCCTCTCTATAAGACTGTTTGAGTCACTTCATGATGTGAGATTTGGCTTTTCTTAGAATGAATGATCATTTGATGACCCTATCTTAGATGTCACATATTGTCACTTCTGCCACATATAATCGTTAAAAGTAAGTCACTAAATATAGACCACACTTCAGATAAGTGGAATTAGGCTACATCTTTTGAAGGGAGAAGTATTAAAAAATTAGTAGGTATATTTTTAAACCACAAAAGACCATACAAATTAGCTTGGAGATAGTTTCTAGCTATTGAATTGAAAGCTAATGAAATGTTATGGAAAGTTCTAAAATCATACTTAGTAGCGTCTTTATGCAGTGAAGAAGAAAGGGCCAATTGTTGCTATAAAAACAGGAATTAAAGCCTGCCTGGTCTTGATGGAGTAGGGACTTTACAGTCCCTCAGATCTGGGTTCCTATCCCAGTTGTACCATTTAGCAACTGCAACAAAGATGGTAAGCTCTTCCCCAATTCCTTAGTAGCAGAAATTTCAGCTGGACAAGTGGATGTTAAAATAAAGACTACTTTTCTTAGAAGTCTCCTTAAGAGCTAGGTGTGACCATATCAGTAAATTCTGGCCACTGAGGTACAAAACAGAAGTGAAATCGGGCAACCTTGATGCACTTTGCTTCTTCTCTATCCTTTCTTCCTTCTTATTAATGGGTTGAGAATGTGATCGTCCGACACCATGAAGACAAAGATTGTTGCCCTTGGGTGACAGGGTGGCGGGCCAGGAGGAGCCCAGGCGCCTGAGGGCACTCGAACAGAGGGAAACCGGCTTCCGTGTTGTTTCCTGATCACTCACAGCTGGAGCTGAACCCGAGTATCAGCAGCCATGTGACCACAGACGAATAATCTGGCCTCTAAATTTGTTTTCTAATTCTTAGATTAGTGTCTTTTAAGAATCTCCTTTTAAGAATCTACAACAATATAACAGCAACAATTCAGCAACCTACTACTATTATTATTTATTAGGCTCTTCCTATATGTCAAATACACAATAGTAACACACTGTGCATATATTACCTAATATTATCCCTCTAAAATTATATATATTATTCACATTGCACAGGTAAGAAAACCAAAATTCATGGAGCATTGAAGAAGTCATTTGATTCTAAGTGTCATATATCATCAACCATGCTTCTTTTAAAAATCGACTTTAAAGAATATTACTACTACTTTTAGATGCTGCTTTTAAGAATCTGCTTTTTTAAGGTAATACTACTTTTAAGAATCTCCTGATTACTATTTTCGAAAAGGAAGTATTGCTGTAAAAAATCAGAAATGATGGGTCCATCATTTCAAAACATTGGAGGTTTCTCCTTCAAATGTATATATGTGGACTATATTTCGAATTCATCTGTTGAAATGTGAAAGGAAGAGGTTCAGCAGGGCAAAAGAGGGAGGGCCAGCAGGGACCTTAGAGGCCTCCGGGGAGACATTAGCTCTTGGTGAGTTTTCTCATCCTCCAGGGCAGGGCCCATGTGCATCTCGTTCATCCCTGTGCACCAGAATATTGAATGTGTAGACACATAGCGACTGAATGAATGCCACGTCCTCTGATAAGAGAAGTTTGTCCCAAAGTAAGCTAATTGTTCCTGATTATTCATCCTATAATGGGAATAGAATTGGGATGATGTATATGGCAGTGAAGCACGGTTGATGATTGTTATTCCAGGAGGAGGGGGTTCCCTGCTTTGGGCAAGTTCACTAAATCAGTGAGACTGAATAATGACCATGGAACATTGCAAGTAAAAAGGGGCTCACACCAAGCTTTATTCTCATGGCAGTAGGTCAAGTGCTAGATCCATATCTGGCCCTGGTTCCAGTCTCTGCCGAGGTGCGGCCTCCACTGGTGGCTCTGCCTCTGCTCCCTCCTGCTTCTCGGTACAGGGCTCCGAGCCTTCCCTCTCTGCTTCCTAGCACCGAGCTCTGCTCTCCCGTCTCTCTTACTTCCCTCTTGGCTTTCTTCTGTCTCGCTGGCATAGGGCTCTGGGGCTTCTCTTCTTAAAGCAATATTAGCTGTGAACAGTTTACTGCCAAGGGGTATGCTGGCAGGCTAAGTATTACCTCATCGCACGCATACAATGGGTTATACTACGGTGAGGTGAGACTCCTGGCCATAAAATTTCCATTTTCCCTACAGTGATGCATGACATTTAGAATCATATGGCTTACTTCAATGCTCTGTGAATTTTGGTTTTCTCACCTGTACAATGTAGATAATAGTATATATTTTATAGGGATAATATTAGCCAGTATATGCAGAGTGAGTTACTATGTGTATTTGACATATAGTAAGTGCCTAATAAGTAGTAATAGTAGTAGGAACAGTAACTGTTGCTATTGTTGTATTGTTGTGGTAATGATGATGATGGTGACAAAATACATCCAGACAAAGGATTGTCACTCCCACATTGGAGCAAGTTGTCTCTTTAGAGGAGAAAGCAAAACCCTAGCCAGTATTCTGTACAACTGTCCTCTTAGGACAGTCTCACTTCAGGACATGAATTGCCCCTACTTGGAAAGGTCTGTCAGTGTGGAAGTATCTGGACACCCCATTGTGATTTTCTGTGTCTTAGTTCTGAGCCCTTAGTTCTGGACACCTTTCCTACTCCCCACCCCTTAGCACTTTATCTTTCAAAGACCCTGTCTCCACTGGTACAGAGGAAGGAATCTGAATTGTCAAACAAAGGAGAGGAAAAGGGACCCAATGATACCAGCTTCTAAATGTTGGAAGAGAGAGAGAACCAGGATCCTGAGAGACAGAACCAGGCTCCTCTAAGACTTTGAAGTAGGAAATAATTGTGGGCGGCTGATAATTCAGGTCTTCCAAGTTCTCACTGTGATGCTTCCAAGCATCAGGAGTGAACATGGCCATAAATCTCTTTTTATAATAAGCTGATGATTCCCACGGTGCTTGTTCAATGGGTTGGTGTGGGGGTGGTGAGGGAGATGGGCAGGCTGGTACCACAGCCCATTACCAGAACTCACTTTGCTTTGGAAGGGACACTGTCAGCTCTTTGAGTTGAACACACTGGAAAGAAGATCCTCATTCCCTCCTCTAAAGTGGGAAGTTGTGTTGGCTTCGTGATGGTCTCTGGAAACAAGAGCCCACCATCAGTGTGACTGGGTGTAGCTTCTGTGAAGTCAGCATCTTTGTTTCCACTGTGTCCCTTTTGCCAGTGACTTCTCAGTCCCTCAGGGTTCCCCTAAACCTTATCTGGTTAAAATTCAAGGTCATTTTTATTTTAATGTTTCTTCCAAACTCTAAACATCACCCTCAGTATTAATGGTTTGCTTGTAACACTAAAGTTTTATGGTGATAATGAGAAAAGAGTAGGGTTTTTTTTTTCCTGTAGAGTTGCTAAAATGAATGGCCTCGGGACCTACAGAAATACTGGTCTGGGAGTACGCCCGCCACGTGCCTGCTCAGGCGCAGGGATAGTTCTTAGGCTGGTGCCAGTTGGCTGTGCTCTGCTGGCGATTTCTCTGCTGGTATCTGGTAAAATGAGCTGCAGGATACGTAGCTCATGTGTATCTGGGTGGTGATTTAGCATCTCTGTCTAAGAGCATTGTAGGTAGGACAGGTCCTTACATTTTTGGTCTAGTGTCCGTAAGCAACTTGTAGGAGACTTGAGAGAGCTTAGTCTCTCTGCCATTTGGTGCTCAGGTAGGGGGAGGTGGGGAAGGGGGATTGTGGGGTCAAACCTGAGAACTGCGTTTCTTACATCTCCACGGTGCCTCTCCTCAGACAGCCACTTGCAATTTCTTAGCCAGCCCCTACTGGGGCTGAAAAACCTGAGAGTTTTAAGTGCATGATTGATCATGATTTTATGCTACTCTTTTTAAGAACCCTTCAGAGGTGCCATCTATTTCTGGGAAAAGTGGCTTGAGCTGACTGCTGAATTCTCTTGCCAGATTTTGGAGACCCTGAATATGTAAATTAGGAAACACGTTTCAAATTTTGAGTCCTCAGTGCCTGAAGTGAGTCAGCCTAGAGGGCAGGTTTATGAAGAGCTATGAAGAGCTACGAAGTTCTAAAGGTCAGGCCAAAGAATGTTCTAAATCAGGAGCTTTGAACCTGGGGTTTGTGTATCTGCTGGAGCTTCTGAACGTTTTGTGTGTTTATGGGTAGTGCTTTTTCTCTAGGGAGAAGATCTATAACTTTTGTCACATTGTTAAAGGGGTTCAACAAAAGGATAACACCAACTGTCAATCTATATGTCGTGAGCTGGATCTGTCTTATAATCATCACTACATAAAGGTTTTTGTTTCGTTTTTCTTTCTGTGGGACAAGTGGGCACAGTGTATCATGCATGCTAAAAAGGTCTTAGATGTCTTTACAAAGATTGCATTGCTTGTGCTGTAGAGAATGGATTGAGGGCAGCAGGTCTAGAGGCTGGGCCACCACCAGGAGCCCATTCTCGTAGTGAGGAAGCCACTATTATGACGAGGACTACACTATTATTACTATTTATGGGCATTTACTACCAGAGAAATCCTGCGACTCACTTCACTGGATACCAGCAGAGAAATCGCCAGCAGAGCACAGCCAACTGGTACCAGCCTAAGAACTATCCCTGCGCCTGAGCAGGCACGTGGCGGGCGTACTCCCAGACCAGTATTTCTGTAGGTCCCGAGGCCAATCATTTTAGCAACTCTACAGAAAAAAAAACAAACCTACTCTTTTCTCATTATCGCCATAAAACTTTAGTATTGCAAACAAATCACTAATACTGAGGTTGATGTTTAAACACTTAGCAAGTGGCAGTGAGTTGGAGAGAAGTGGGTTTGGGAAGTAAAAAATACAGATGCCTGGCTGTGTTTATATTATCCAGTTTAATGTTTACAGTAACTCTGGGAGACCTTGTTGTTCCCATGATACAGATGAGGGAATGTGATCCTGTGACTTGTCCAAGGTCACACAACTCATGAGCGGTGCGCTGAGATTCATACTCAGCTTCTCCGGGGCTCATGCCCTTCACTGGCTACACTGTCTCCACCACAGAAGGTCCTGGCGTGTGAATGTGGGCAGGGGAGGGAGAGGAGGCGTTAGGTGATGGCTGCCTAACTGGGGAATAGGTGCTGGTGGGGCCAGCTGCCGAAACCAGGGACACAGGAGTTTGACTAGGACAGGAAGGTGATGAGAACCAAAGGTCGTCCCACTGGAGATAGAGAGTGGGCCTCTGAATATTGAGTTCTGGGGCTTAAAATACTTAGCTGGGAGATAGAGATTTGGGGGCCTTCATTATGTTGCAGTGATGGAAAGAGGGCTGGAGACAGAGCCGGGGCCCAGCAACCATTCATTCCTTTGATCGCAGGTGGCCGCTGGCACCTGGGGGTTGGGAGGCACCACTTCCCCAGCTGAGATTCCTCGTGCCCCTGGACTGTGCTTTACGTGCCATGGCAGTCCCCTCATTACCCTTCCTAGTCTCAAAAGCCAAAATTCTCTCAGGAGGAGGAACTCTGAGGTAAGAAATAGGTCAGCACGTGTATGCGGTGGGGGCGGGGTGCTGAGTGCCAAATCTGCGCTGGTCCCCGAGCCTTCTCCATAGACCCTCTGCTCAGTTAATTTGCTTTATTGACTGACAGCGCTCTTCTTTTTCAGACTGAGTCAGACTCTTGCCTAAATCCATTAGCTCTGTCTTAAGTTTTCAAGGAAGTTCACTCTGGCTCTTGGCCAGGCAAATCTCTTTTTCAGAGTATCACAGAAATACACTAGTTTTCTCTGCTAAATAGACCTACAAAGAGATTGTGTGACATCAAAGGTCACCGCCGATAATTGAGACTGCCCCACGCAACCACCAGGCCGAGGGCACAGAGCCGGACTTCTTGGGTGCAGTGGCGAATCACAGGGGTTCTGGAAGCACACTGACCTTGGTTCAGATCCCATGCTCCACATCTCAGGGTCCTCACCTATAGATGGGGTAATGTCAGCACCTGCCTCATGGGAAAAGCATGTGGCGTGATGCCTGGCACATGGCAAAGTGCTCTGCGGGTCTAAGTGGTAGGACTGCTGCTCGGCGGGCTAGGGGGAAGGAGCCAGGGTAGAGGGAAATACCGGATTTCTTTTTCCTTATTTCCTGCGTGGCTAACTGAAAAAGGAGTTCATAGACACAAACTATAAAGTGTAAAAGATATTTTAAAGTGAAAGAAAAAAACTGGGTCTTACCTATGAACCTGGAATGTGGTCACCTTTTCATCCATTTCAGGGTAAGATGTGCATGCATGTCTGTGAGCTTGGTGCGTGTGTGTGCGTGCGCATGGTGTCTTTATGTGTGCATGTGTGGGTGTGCTTGTGTGCGCTCATGCCTCTGTGTGTGCATGTGCATGCGTGTGTGTGCGGTGCGGCTGAGACTGCTGATTCTGTGCTTGTCCCCGAGCCTTCTCTATAGACCCTCTGGAACTCCTCAGACCACAGGGGCCCTTCCACCCCTGACGTGCCATCGTGGGTGTATGAACTTGCAATTCGACGATGTTTTGCTGATGTTACTGGGTTCGGCATGCAGAGATGTCAGGGGAGAGGGATGTACATTATTGAGTTATTTATTTTGTGCCAAGTGCATACAGGAGGCTGGTTCCTTGTCTCTCTTAGTTGCCGCCATTGGTTATCCAGAGCGTCACTGTCCTCCGTATTCCACTCTGTTCTCTCCTTCCCTTTCTTTGAACTTCAGAAACACGTTGACTCTGCTGCAGGAGAGAGGCCGCACAGTGAGGGGTTCTGGAGATGGAGGTGACATCCAGGGTTAAAAGACTGAAGGTGGATTTCCTCATCTTGGGGTGACCAGGGCCAGGTTTGCTAATGATTAGGGCAAGATTTCTTCAAGATAGGATGTCTTTCTTGTAGTATGGAGATGCTAAAGGTTGCTATCTAAAGTGACACTAATGTCCCCACCGGTTGTTAAATCTTAAAATTTACCCATATTTTTAGTATATCTCTGTTTAACGAATATTTATTTGAGATAAGACATCAAGGTAGATGCTAATGGCTTCAGGTTGACTTGTGGCACATACCATCACTGTGTGCTCAAAAACAGACTGTCCCTTCTGCAATAAAGCCTGTAGAAGGAAGGTGTTTTCCTCTGAGCTTCTGATGGTAGTTTTTGATTATATGTTCTTTGGTCTAAAACATTGCCCACTTATAACAGAACACATTTGTCTTCATAGAGTAAGTGACTCAGTGTGTGTGTGCTCGAGATGGCAACCAGTCACTCGGGAGGCCGATGAGGGGGGCTGGCAGACAGCAGGTCCAGGGCAGGGGCTCATACGTCACGCTGTACCTTCCCGGCCTTCATAAATCACCCGGCAGAGACAGATCATGTACACTCTCACAATCACGCTCTTTGTGTTCTTCCCAAATTTGACCCAGTCCTGAGCAAATTATAAGGAAAAACAAAATGTCATCAGGGTATTTGTAGAGAAGGCAGCTATAGAATTGTCCACGGCCAGACTATGGAAACCCAGTGAGAAAAGCCACACAGCAAGATTCTGCAGTGCCCTGGGTAAGAAAGCGCATTGCCGAGCAGGCGCTGGAGTTCCCTGTATCCGCTGGGCATCTGTTGGTCCGGTTTGCTGTCAGGCAGTGAGGCACAGTGGGCAGAGCTTCCAAGAGCAGCAGAAACTGAGCCTCAGTTTGTTTCCCAGTAAAATGGGGATCATTATCCTAGAGTCAAACCAGGCCTCACGGAAGAAATTGTGGGAACTAAGGTATTGGTTGCACAGAGCTATTACATACATGAGAGGTACAAGCCAAAGTTATTCATTTAATACATATGCAAAAGTTGCTTTATTCTGTAGAGGTTCATTGCATCCCTGTAATATCCAAGCATTATGCCCAGTCTGAAAGCCAAAATGATCCATCAGACACGGATCCTGCCCTTAGAGGCCCACCCCAGAGACTGATTCCAGGTAGAGCAGGTGGACGGAACGTGGCTTCAGAACTGGGGACCTTTGGCCCTCTTGCATTCCAGAGCTCACTGACTTCTGAGCTTCACTCTCCCCACTTGCAAAAATCAGACAGTAATGTTGACTTCCAAGGTTTTTAAAAAATATTAAAGCATAATATCATTCATTCGTTAATCTATTCAACAGATATTTACTGAGGGCCTGAGATGTTTCAGCTCTGTCCTGAGTGCCAGGATGCAGCAGTGAACAAAGCAGAATTCCCTGTCCTCTTGAAGCTTCAGCCGTCACAGCAGGACACAGTATATGACATGATAATGAGTTGTGGAAAATAAACTAAGCAGTCAAATGCCATAGGGAATATCAGAGGCAGGGTGGAGGCTGCTGTGTTGATCCAGATAAGAGATGATGGTGACTGGGGATGGGGATGGTGGCCCTGGAGGTGGGAGAAGTGCTTGGACTCTGAGTCTGTTTCTGAAAATGGATTTATCAAGGTTAACTGAGAGGGTGGATGTGGAATATAAGAGAAAGATAGAAGTCAGGGATGACCTCAAGATTTTGGCCTGATCAGCTAGAAGAAGGGAGAGGAGATGCACTTGGAGGAGAGGAGAGCCTGGGGGCTCAGTACTGGCTGTGTCACCTCTGAGATGCTTGCTGGAGATCCAGGTGAAGATCTGCACAGGCCGCTGGATAATCATGTCTGGAGGTCAGGGAAGGATTGGGGCTTCCATAGGCAAAGTGTCTTGTGTGGTGTGTGGCAAAGGTAGATGCTGAATAAATTCTTAACACATAGTAATTTTAAAAATTAAACTTCTTATCATGCGATAATTGTAGATTCATATGCAATTGTAAGAAATACTACAGAAAGCTCCCCCATGCTCTTTACCCAGTTTCTCCCAATGGTAACATCTTACAAACCTATAGACTATCACAATGGGGATGTTGACACTGATACGCTCAATATACAGAAAATCTCCATCACCATAATTAGTCCACATGAACTTACTCCATTAAATGCCATAAACAAGATATAAAATAAACTATTAAGTTCAGAAGAAGGAGTGATAACATCCTGGAGCCGGGGTGGTGTGATGGGTCAGAGAAGGCTTCCTGGTGGGGGAGGCACTCGTGCTGGGCCTTGAAGGGTGGGAAGGATTGGGACCTGTGACCGAAGGAGCAGCCTGGAAGAATCCTGGGGTGTGGAAGTGTGGTATGCGTTGAGCCTTAGAAGCTGTATGGCTTGACCAGGGTGGAGGGTAAGAGGTGGGCACATCAGGAAGCAGGGCTGAAAGGTTGGCTAGGGGCAGGCTGAGGGGCAGGGCTCTCGCGGGCAGACCCTTGCAGAATCTGAGCTTGTGGTGCTCCAGGGAGGCTGGTTGGGCTGCTGTGTCTGAGTGCGCTGGGGCCGGGGCAGCTTTGTAGCGCCCAGAGAGCTGCCCGACAGCCAAGACTAAAGTGAAGTGGGGCCCTTGTTGTCAAAGGGGAAGGAAGGAAGGGGTACCCCGTGTTGAGTGGTGAGAGTGCAGCTTAGGAACCCCGCTGTGCACCCTGCGTCCTTCTCATTCAGCTCTCATGGTTGCTCTGCCAGGCCCTTGCTGTATGACTCTCATTTCCAGATGAAGACGCTCAGGCCCAGAGAGGTGAAATCACTCCCTCAAGGTCACATAGCTCATGAGATGTCCGTCTGACTCCTGAGCCCCAGTTTTAACCTCTAATGGTTTAGCCTCTCATAATCATCTTATTCGGATGGCTTGTTTTTTTCAGGGGAGGAGCCAGTGGATAGGTAAGAAGAAAACTGGGTACTTTCAGATGGAATTTTTAAGTTAAACTTGAGGGAGTATCTACGAAGATGGAATGGATCTGGGTGACGACAGGAAAGATTTGGAATGAGGCCTGAAGGGAATTGTGGAGAAGAGTCTATCTGAGTTAAAGGATCTTAATAGGACCAGCAAGGTTCATTGAAGGTTAATTTGTTGCTGACCACCCTGTGGATGGATTTGATGGCTCCTGGGGTAAAGGGTACACTCTGGACTGATGCTGTCTCTACCGGCAATGAAGTGTGTGACTCTGGGTAAGGCTCTTGGCTTCATGGCCTGAAGCGCCTGGTGACCTCTGCAGTGTCAGGGTGCTGAGCTCATGGCGCGTGCACGAGCAGGTGTGTGGTGCTTTGCACAGGAAGATGGCGCCCCTGTGGCTCGCAGCTGGCATTGGAGGCTAGTGAGTCCCGTGGGTTTTCAGTAGCTGTGAAACTGGCCCAGGCAGTGGTGGCCCGAGCCCGGCCCCACTCAGGAGGAGGCACAGGCTGAGCCATGAGTCTGTGTGTCCACGTCTGATCAGGTCAGTCAGAACTATAAGATTTCTGGTTGCTTTTTAACACCAGCCATGGGGTGCCTCACTATTTCTTTAATGAAGGAATCTGTGGTGTGCTTCTCCTTGTGTGAATTTTCATTATTTTGCCCAGCTTTCCTTTTATCTTCTTGATTAAAAATTTTATTTTAACCTTTCTCGTATATCTTGGAGCACCCTAAAACTTAGAACATCCTTTTGAAAATGCTTGCCACAGCAATAAAAATGTAATCTATTATACATGATCCTAATTCTCAAAATGTGACTGAGATCAAATTTTTGAAAGAAAAATTCAGGTAGAAATTTAATGGATGTGGTGGTAGACTGAATAATGTCCCCTTAAATATGTCCGTGTCCTAATTCCTAGAAGCTGTGACTAAGTTACTTTGCATGGCAAAAGGTACACTGCAGATGTAATTACGTTAAGGATTTTGAGATGAGGAGAATATCCTGAATTATCTGGGTGGGACCAATGTGATCATAAGGGTCCTTATAAGGGGGGAGGAGGGAAGGTCAGAGTCAGAAAGCAATGTGAGGACGAGAGTGAGATTGGAAGGTGCTCGGGGGCTGGCTTTGAAAGTGGGTGAAGGTGCCATAAACCTAGGAACGCAGAAAAGGCAAATAAATAAATTCTCCCTTAGAGCCTCTGGAAGAGATGCAGCCACACCGCGCCTTGACTTTAGGATTTCTGACCTCCAGAACTATATGAGAATAGATTTGTGTTTGTGGTGATTTGTTAACAGCAGCGATAGGAAACTAATACACATGTCTACTGGAGGTCTGAGTTGCTACATCCATAAAGGGGGCACGACAACCATAATTCATCTTTCCTAAGAAAGTGCCCCATGACTCATGATTCACATTTGTATATTCATGAAACACCACAGGGCCTCAGCCCTGCTGGTCTGCCTTGGGATCATTAAGTGGAGGGAGATGACCCGTGGGCATGCCCTAGGCCATCTGTGATTATGTAGAGTTTTTTGGTAGGAATGAGGACAGTTGGTCTGACAGTGGGGAGGCAGAGTCAGATACTCCTGGATAGGACAGTAAGGTGGCCGAAGGGCCACATCCCTCTTGGTGGGTCAGTTTTCTTCTAGTTGCTGTCAGGCATTTAATGTCCTTGTGTTTCCATTCCTCTCCCCTCCTGTCCAAACGTGCTCTCAGAAGAGAAGCTGGTAATAGTAATGTACGCCTTGTATGAATTTGGGGATTCCATGGCTGTGGGATTACCAATTCACTGAATGTGAGCCTGGGAAGGGGCACAGAACGTGCTGGAGGCCAGCTCCTCGATGGGCGATGGGCACAGTGCTCGCTGAGGGGCATGACCGTGCCTCATAGTGTAAGTGCCCCTAGAGCCCAAGTCCTCACACTTGGAGGCAGTCCAGGAGGGTTTCCAGGAGACCTCACCCCACTTAGTGGCTTAAGCATCTTCAGACCAGTTCCTGAGTTTGAAATGAGAGGTTTTCTGAGTCCTCTGCTGAAGTTAGGAACTTCAGGTATATCTGGAGAGAAGGAGGGTAGGGTTTAGAGGTGGGCTCACAGAGGTTCCATTGCATTAGGATTTGCTCACTTCCTGCCAAGACCCAACAGGAGTGGGTCCAGGAAGACCTCGAAGCCATCTGGCATTACTCCGGTCAGATAACAGGGAACTGTGGAGTGGGGAAGGAAGAGGGGAGCGGTGAGGGAGGAAGACATAAGGAGAGTCTAGGCGCATCTTATGTCTGAGTTGTGTTGTATAGTGACATTTCTTCAATTAAAAAATGTGGAGGTGGCATAATGATACAAGCATTGCTACAAGGACCAGGAGACTTTGTGGGCAGGGACGTTTCTTTGCAGTTTGTTGTTGGCGGAACAGAAAAAAAGATGTATAGCTAGTGACTAGCAGAGTGCTGGTGCACACTCTCTGTTGAGAGAAGAGTTGTGCTTTTGCGTTCTGCTGAGGTGCCAGCATAGCAAAGATCTGGTCTCCGGAATCCCGTACACCTACCTGGTCGAGAAGCATAGCTTTGCCTCCGACTGACTGTGCGAGGCCTGGCACGCTGCTCCAGCTCTCTGGTCTTGGTTTACTCCACTTTAAAGTGGATCCGACTCAGTGCACCACACTGGGCTGTGGGTGGCCTGCACGCAGCTGGTGCCTTGTCCCTGGTGGCTGTGATGATGACTGTTCCTTCTGGGAGCGGGCCAGGCTGCCTGACGGGGAATGCGGGGGGGAGTGGGGAGAAGCCCCACAGCACCTCTCCCGGGAATCCGTGTGTCTGTCTCACCGCGTTTGAGCACTTACCTCCAGGAGAACTCATCACAGACGATGTCAGGATGCGAAATCCTAATGATGATGCCAAAGGCCATGTTTTATTTCCCTCGTATGAGAGGTAGGAGGCAGGTGAAATGTCATTTCCATCACTGTGTCCACGACCAGGTTGAAGCCATGGGTGTCGGAGTTGGAGCAAAAGGCAGAGTCAGATGGCTTGGTATCATTTAATTCACTGGAATGTGAGTTTCCTCCCTCTTCAAAGTAAGTACAAGGTTACATGAGTTATTGCTAGATACGGAGTTGAGAAAGACAATGATCGTTCTTTCTGTCAGTCGATAGTATAGAAAACCACATTTTTCTATCTCCAGGCTGCTTATAAATATGTTTTCTCTGTGTGGGCAGCCCCTTTTGACCATTCTTTATCTGCTGGGATTATACCCAGCCATGCCTCACCTCTCCCAACCCTGCTTTTCAATTGCCACCTCTTCTGTGAAACCTCCAAAACCTGCCCCTAGCCAGACAGAATTCATT
>JAQQAC010010882.1:2305057-2351528 GCA_029783875.1 Phataginus tricuspis
ACAGCAGGGCCTCACAGAATATTTGAATAGAAGCACCAGGAGGCACTTTAGAAACCAGGCGTGCCCTGCTTTCCAGACAGGAAGGAAGTGAAGCACAGACTGGCATAGACTCCACATGATTTGTAGCTGTCGGTGAGGGGCAGGGGCCCGAGGCCCCTCACTCTTGCTCCACAGCCTTGTCCAGTTTGGAGGAAGGTGTCTGTGGCGGGTTGCTGTCACATTACAATTTGTTTTTCCATTCCACCCCTTATATCATGAATTCCTATGGAATTGGTGCCAGCAGCCCAGGCTTCTTGCTATGTGTTCTCATAAAAGTTTGTTTCTCTACGGACTAATAGTTACCAAAGGGAAAGGGACTGGGGAAGAAGGGCGGGAAGGGAGGGATAAGAGGGTAAAAGGGGCTTTACGATTAACAGACATAGGGTGGGGGGGCACGGGGAGGGCTGTACAACCCAGAGAAGACAAGTAGTGATTCTCATCTCACTACACTGATGGACAGTGACTGTAATAGGGTTGGTGGGGGGGACCTGATGAAGGGGGGAGTTTAATCAACATAATATTGCTCATGTAACTGTAGGTTAAAGATACCAAAATAAATTGTTAAAAAAATAATAATAAAAAAAAAGTTTGTTTCTCTGAGTGGAACAGGCTCTAGTTAAAAAAGGCAAAGAAAAAAAGCTGGAGTATTGAAACTCAATTTCAGTGTGCCCTTATAACCAACATAAATTATTCTGCAGCAATGATTTTCATGTTTCCCAAGGCGAACACACAGACCCCAGATAACCACCCTGAGCTGGAATTTTGGTGAGCCCACCTGCCTTTTATAGGGCTTCCTTCTTTTGCAGGTTATTTCCCTCAGAAGCTTCCAGAAGCCACCCCTGCTCTTGAAGTGCTTCACAATGTTAGATTATGCACACACGGTATCCTGGCCACACCCTTTTCCTTCATGCATTTGTTGCCAACAGAGCCAGGCAGAGAGGGTTGTGGCCTTGCAGGCTCTTCTAGTTTTCATGGTGGCATTTCTTGGCCACTCCTTGTTGGATGGCTCCCATCCCCTGGTGTCTGTAATCTTGCTTCTCTCGTAGATTTCTATGTAGTGGGCAAAGGAGTTTGCAGAGGGCCTAGAGGAGGGCCCCTCTCCTTTCGCCTTTGTGTTAGGCATTTTGGTGAACTCCTAGGACGTGGAGGTTCCAGCTAAGGGCATCATAGCACTTAGTCAAGTCAAGCTTCCTTGAAGCAGCCCCACACACCTGAAAAAGCCCAGCTGCTTCTCAGTGGTTCTTCAGCCCTGCTCCCTGTTCTGATGCTCAGGTTACACTGGTGTCTCATCAGCCTGGTCCTTGTGCTGGCCCCCTAGTGACTTCCTGTCTCTGCCCCTCTCTCGAGTCCTCTTCCCCGTGGCAGGTGCAGGCTGCTTCTCTGGCCCTGTGCTCCCTACCCCCATCTCCCTTATCCGGAATAAGGACCCGTGACGCAGCTCCTGGCTGGGGGGTAGTATTCAGACCAGCAGATGTGTCTGAGATGTTCGGGAGCCTGCACCTCCTGTTGCCTCAAATCCATTCACTTCCTCTCAGGGCAGTGTAGGAACTTCCCAACTGGCCCAGCTGCATCCCTCTGCATGTCACCTGCATTGGGCAGAACCCCCAGCACTGAGAGGTGTCCTAGGATGGAAATCTGCCCCTTCAATGTAGACCATGAACACTGCATATGAAATAATAGTAACTGATGTTTATTGAGCCTTTGTCTTGTGACAGATACTCACAAGTACCTGCATTATGTCATTTAATTTGAAAACCAGTGACACCCATGTCCCCACCCCCACCGCATCCACCAGCACAGTCAGTTAGCTCTGAGGCATTTGGTTCAGATAAACTGTTTATAGGGATGATCTGATTTTGGGAAGGAGCTGGTGTTACCCACTGTCATGCAAAAGGCACAGATCTGCTACTCTGACTTTCCAAGGCTTACAAATAGTGGGCTGGGTTTCTCATTGTGCCTTTGCTACTATCTTTAAGGTCAGGTTTTGCTTATTTTTTTCCCGGTTTATCGAATATATTTGAACCTCTGTATTGTGTGTCCTTCATAGAACTTCCTTGGGTAGAGACCACCCCATGCTGGTTTCTTTTGTGTCGATCTGGATGGTGGATGAGCTAAAGGAGTAAATCTGAGCACTGTTTGGTATTTTGACTTTGGGTATTAGTATATTATTCATTAACGCTTCATAGTAACACCGAACCTTAATGAGCCCTTACTCTATGTGATGGGCATTGTGAGCATAAAACTCTTTGAGGTTGGTACCACCCGTGTGTCTTTAAAGATTAGGTGACATTTCTGAGGTTTTGCAGCTTGTAAGGGATGAGGCCCGGATGCAAAATCAGGTCTTTTGGACTCCAGGTGTTGGTCCCATTCAGGACACTGTGCTCTCTGGGAGCTGGTCATTCACCCTACAGGTGGTGTGAGCAGGGGGCAGGCCATGGGGGGGCAAGGCTCAAAGGGAGAGTTGGTCATAACTTGACCTTCCAGGATTGTATGGCCAACTTGGGGAGATCAGGCCGAAAGCTGATTGGCAGATTTAATAACAAAGTCAGATAAGAGGAGGCGAGATGTTGTGGTGGAGGGTCAGGGGGAGCTGGAGAGCTTTCCCACACATTTAGAAATGTGCCAGGTTCCCTGAGTGGATTCTCCCAAGCACTGTGCAGCCTCGTCCATGAGGGCTGCTTTAGCATCCTTCTCTGCCCCACAACACAATGCGTGGGGCTCTTGCTGATGGGCCTGCGAAGGGTTTCATTCACAGCCTGTCTGTACTGGCGTTAAATAATTTTTATACCATGGAGACTATTTTTAGGGGTTGTCTCCCAAATGGATTTTCTCTAAAGTGAATTCCTTTTACAAAATGCACTAAGGGAGCTCAGTAGTTAAAGAAATCCTATAAGGCATGGTCACACTCTAATTTGTCTGCTTTATAAGTTTTTATCTATTGTGTGTCTTTAAAGCAAGTTTTAACCAGCATGTTGAGAAATCCTGAAGGATGGCTTCTCTTCCATTCTTCTCCACTGTTACTGAGCTCTAGTGGGGCAGCTACTGACAGCCAGGATCTGGGGTGCCCACGAGCTTCAGTTAAAGACAGTTTCTCTTCTCAAGAATCTGGGAAGATTAGACAGGGAGACTTTAAATAACAATCGGAAGAACAGTTCAGAATTTGTGACAAGGCCACCAGATGGGTGGCCTCAGGTGTGCTGACACCTTGGGGGGACACAGGACTGGCTGGAGGCGCCTAGGGAGGGACTCATCTTGGTGAGGGTCTCGGGGGGCTTCTTCTCCTGTTCTCTTGTTGAGTTTTCTTCCCTTAAGCAGACCTCTCAGCTTTCCTCCGCTGTCTGTAAGGCTCTGATGGCGGCTCCCTATTTGCCATAAAGGGTGGAGGCCATCCAGGTGAGCTTCTCTCAGGTTTACCTTTCTCCTGTAAATGTCCCTGTAACCCTTTTCATCATCATTCTTTCTTCACTCCCATCTCCTGAAAGGCAACGTCTTTCCTCTTTGTTAAACCTTGTCCTTCTCTCCCCTCAAACCTTTCATTCTCCATCCCTCCTGCTAATCCTAATCCATCCTTCAGCCCCGCTCTTCCCGGAGCGTGCAGGTGTGCCAGGTATAGCCCTTGACTATAATAACCGTTTTCTTCCCCTCTGCTTCCGTTCTTTCTTCGCCCTCCCACTCAGCCCACCCCTGCCATTACCGCCGAGTGGAGACAGCCCCCGGAGGGTCGCAGGACCTCCTCCAAGCCCTCTCCTCCTTTGGCTTGCTCTCTGTCTTCCGACTGGCGGCCTCGCCTTCTGTTACTCAAGCGTTCCTTCCATGCTGGTCCCTGCTGGACTGGTGCTTTCCCTCCCTCAGTCACTGCTGGCTTTCTCCTTTGCACTCCAGTGCCCCGAGTGGCCCCTCAGCCCCGACCGCACGCCTAAGTTCTTGGCCCACTTCTGAACCCCTTGCTTGATGCCCCGCGGAGCTTCTCCATGCCCCACCTCCTGCCAGCACTCCCGCCCTCCTGCTGCAGCCGGCAGTCCTGACCCCGTGGGGGGCAACGCCGTGGCCAGAAGCCAACCTTCCTGTCCTCTTTGAGTCTCCTCCTTTGGCCCCAAACTTCAGGGGACACCAGATCACATATGGCTTCGCCGCCCACAGTCCCCACACACCACAGCTCCGGCCCGTGCCCTTCCCTGCCAGCCCAGCTCCTCCACAGGCACCATGTCCCCCCTGTGCCCTCCCACTGCTGCTCCAGCGCATCTCACACACTCCTGAAAAGTCAAGCTCACAAGGACATAGCTGCAGTTTACCACTCTTTCCCTTAAGCATACTCCTACTTGGCCATCAAGGCTTTCCCCAACATGGTACCTGGTTAGGGTGTTGCTGCTAGAACCAATTACCATAAGTTTAATGGCTTAAAATAACACCTGGCTATTATCTTACGGGTCTGGAGGTCAGAAGTCTGAAATGGGTTTTACTGGGCTAAAATCAAGGAATCGATAGGGCTGTGCTCCTTCAGGAGATGCGAGGAGAGAGTCTGCTGCTGTGCCATTCCCAGCTTCCCGCGGTCGCCTGCGCCCCTTGGCTCGTGGCCCGCCCCTCCCTCCATCTTCAAAGCCACCAGTGTAGCATTTTCCATATTTCTCTTCCTCTGACTTTCCTACCTCCTTCTTCCATCTTTTAACAATGCTTGTGATTACATTGTGCCCACTGGGATAATCCAGGACAATCCCCCATCTCAAGCTCCCTAGTTTAATCACATCCGGAAGTCATTTTGCCACAGAAAGCAGCATATTCACAGGTTCTGGAGATGAGAACGCGAGCATCTTTGGGGAGGTACTTTTCTGCCTATGATAGTACCCAGGCTTTCTTCCACATTGTTTCTTCCTTTTCCTTAGTTGTATCTTTTTTTGCTGGGCAAGTAGTAATAGAATAATAGTGATAAACAACAATAAAAACAGCAGCCCACACTTGGGAGTGCTTATACTGTGCTCAGCACCTTCTGTGCGTGACCTCCTTAAACCACACGGCTATCCTATAACACCCATTATTGTTGTCTCCGTTTACAGATGAGAAAATTGAGGCCCAGAGAAGTTATTTTCCCAAGACTATGCACTAACGGATAGTGGAGTTTTAAAAAATAACTTGCTTGAAGTGTAATTCAGGTACTTTAAAACTCAGCTGTTGAAGTGTACAATTCAATGATTTTTCATCAATTTATAGAGTTGTGCGTACATCACCACAATTCAGTTTTACAACATACCTGTCACCCCAGAATGATCCCTAGTGGAGCTCTTAGTCCAGTGGGAAAGTCAGACATTTAAACTACTTATTATAGGATACACTAAGCTTAGGAATAATTACTTGTGTATATTGTAGGAGCACAGAAGGCAGGGATCTGAGGGGAAGGAAAGCTTTCTAGTCCCTAGAAACACTACTTTTCCTCTTCGCCTAACCTAATTAGATGAGAAAAATAGCCATTGGGACCACAGTTATCTCACTGACAGTAGCCCAGACCTGATTAGGCAGCCGTGTTGACGGAGGTTTCCAGAACAAGCGAGGCAAAGCTGTGTTATGGGCACTCGCTGTAGGGGTTCATTATTCCAGACTGTTCTGAACTGTTCTGGTTGCTGTGAACCTGAAATCAGACATTGGAGGGGCACAGCAGATATGACATCGGGTCCTGGAGAGGAAAGCCTGGGACAGAGTGCTCACCAGGCCTGCGAAGACCTTCAGCCCGACAGGCTGGGTGGAACCTAAGGAAAACCATTCCGGTTGCTGGTGCTTCTGCGTCTCCTCATCATCATGGCTCAGAGGCTGCCTGCCCTCTCTTTTTCTCTGTGGAAGATGCAGTTGGTGACGACGGCTTTTATCCTGTGCATTTGAGTCTTGCAAACCCTTGGATGGTGGGTTTTGACCTTTGATAACACGTCTGAATCCTGATCTTGTGGAGGATCTCCCCTGGATCACCTCGTGTGGCTCTCTCCCTTCTTGATACTTCCTTGCAGTTTTATAGCTGATGAAACTGACTCTGTTGCAGGTGCTCCTCTGCGTCATGCCAGTATGTCAGCGCTACGAGGTAGGTGGTATCACGCTCATTTTGCAGAAGAGGAAACTGTGGCTCAGGGAAGAACCCCGGCTTCATGAACAGTTTTCCGCTGCTATTTCTTTCCCTCTACCCCTTTGCCTCGAAGAATGTGCACTGTTTTAAGTCACATGCCTTAGACGTTGTGGGGGCTTGCTGAGAGTTCTGAAGCAGCCGAGTTTGATTTTCTTGAAAAGAGCACATGGATGTGGGGAACACACAAGATGGCGTGACATTTTATGCCCTTTAAATGTAAATTCTACAAAATCATCAAGGTAGCATGGAGGGCTTGGCTTTAAAATAGAATACGGATGGAATTCTCTGCCTTCACAGACTGAGCGGCCAATGACCTTCCTGTCGGGCCGCTGGTCTTTGGCACAGAAAACTGAAAATGACCCCTTTCACTGTGTGTCTGTTCCTTTTGAAGACTGGTAAACACGGCTGAAATCCCTGCTCCCTTCTTTGTAATGGCCTTTGTGGGGTGTCGTTTCTCACCCCCATCCGAGTGGTTGGCGTTGGGCACTTAGGATGAAGGACAGAGGTGACAGTTAGGGCATGAGAAGGGCTGTGCTGGAGGATGGCCTCGGCCTGAGGTTTGCCCTGCTGGCCTGACCGGCGGCCCTCGAACCTTCCTGAAATGAGAGGGAGACATCCTTCAGGGGGACCTGCGAGGCACCACAGAGGGTCTGTTGGAGGATAAATTCAGCGAAAGGACTGGTAATATCCTGCTTTTTTTAAGCAGCAGAACTGAGTCTCCCTTCAGTTCTCTGAGTTTTATTTCTTAGCTTGCTTAACAGCTGTGGGAGAAACTGGTTGGTTCCTTTATTCTGCCTGTAAGGTCTGTCAAAAAGCCCCTCCCACCCTGCACCCCTGAGCTGAGGAGCAGTTTCTTTGCGTGGGCTCGCCGCCCATCTTGGTGTACAGGTGCGCGTCCTTTGCATCTCTCCCCCTCTGGGCTTGGGAGTCACCCCTTCAGATCTTTGTTCTCCTGTGGCTTTCAGCTGTGCCAGCTCCAGCCTTAATTTCATATCAAGCTCACCTCTGCTGTCCCCCAAGAATGGGGGTGTCTCCTCTCAGCTCTGCCTGCTGACATCCCACCCAAAGCCTGGGTGCAAGGAAACTGCCCTTGTCATTCCGTCTGCTGCCTGTGTCCCAGTGCCGACTGCTCTCCTGGGGCCTGTGGCTCCGCCCGGGCAGCAGGCCATCTGTCCCCTTCTCCACAACCTGCTACTATTGTAAAGATGATATTTTGAGCTGGTGAGAAGTCAGCGCTGGCTCTGCCAGGCCAGGTACCCATGTGGTAGAGCTGAGGTTCTTCAGGGAGGGCACCCCAGAAATATTAGGAACTGGGGAGCAGTGCCTAATATGTGGGCCTGGCCACATGCCCCAGATTCTGACGCAGAGTCTCCGATGAAGCGCAGGCATGGGAAGTGGCATAGAGCGCACGCATGGACAAACTGCCGCCCAGATAGAAATCTCCCACAAGTGCTCCGTTTTGTGGCTTGATGGTGAAGTGCTGTTTTGCAGAAAGGCTTGCTGCCCTTTTGGTGGCTACACATTGCTGGTTGTCTCCTGGGGCAGGGCTAGGCAGGGTGGGCAGGGCTGGGGCACCAGGAGGCGTTCAGCAGGCGACAGCCTTAGCTGGGGCTGTTTGTTGTGGCCAGCACCAGTGTGTGACCAGCTGTGCTTTCCGTCTCGTCCATCTGACTTGCAGGCCATAGAAATGCCTCTTTGTTAGCATTTTGGGCTTTGCTTCTCCCTTGGTGTCTAGTGGGAAGCAGAGAGACACCTCCTCAGAGATAACAGCCAGATGTCGTCTTCACCTGGCACAAACCGTCGCTGACAAGTGCATCATGCATGCCCGGCACCTCTGCCTGGGTTCTGCTTCTGCGAGAAGGACGCGGTAGGACCTGGTGAACTGAGACCTGTGAGCCTGCCCTCGGAAGGCTTATTGTCTAGGGGCGGAGGCGCAAGACGGCCGAGAAGGTGCAGAGGTGTGGGTGCTCATGTGCAAGGCGTCCCGAGGGACCTTCATCCATCATGGTTCTCAGTCTCGCTTATATAAAACCATATAGGAAGAAGCATGAAAATCACTATTTTATTTAAGTACTTGATAATAATGAATCTCTCCAGTGGAACTCTTCTTTTTCTTTTTTTTTTAAACAGACAATAAGAACTCTATTACCCAGAGCATTTCCTGTTCTTCTGAAGCTGTCAGGAATCACAGCGCTAAATTCAGTCCCCAACTATAATAATTAAATCACTCCCTGGTGTCTGGTGGCAACTATTTTTCTGCCCTTTTTATCCCATTTCCCCACTTCCATTCTTATTTTTAATTGTCTTCGTTTTTTTTGTGGGTTCAGTTTTGCAGGGAAATCAAGCGTTTTTAAAAGCCTTTGGGAATAGCATGGGGGTAGAAATCCTAAACAGTAAGATTTACTGGCCAGTTCCACGCCCCACACCCTCATATTCCCTCCTTGCTTCATTTCCCCCTTAGATATGTTGCTCCAGGTTATGTAACTCACCTCACACTCAGAAAATAAACAACTCGTGGTTAGATACAGTGCAGCTCTGAGCAGGAGGCTCGAAGCTCGTTGGGGTCAGACTCCGCCTGGTGGGGCAGGCGCAGGGCGGAGCATCCCCCCAGGAGGCAGCAGCCATTGGAGAAGTGCCTTTACCTTCAATTATTTAGTCCTTCCACTGTCGTCAGCCATTCGGCTGTGTTTCTGGTCGTTCCGATCATAAGTAATGCTGTAACGAGCTGCAGTGGAAGAAATCTTTGCCTATCTTTGTGATTGTTTTTCTGAATCCTGACTTGTAAGGATTCAAGTGTAAGCGGCACACTGGGTCGGCGCACGTCACCGTTGTTGAGGGCTTTTCCTGTGGATGGCCAGATTGTTTCACCTTAGTTTCCACTTCCACCAGCTGTGTGTCAAGTCCCACCGCATTACACTCTGACCGACACTGTGTTCACAGTTTTAAGAGTTGTTGCTGATTTGGCTGTTTTAAAGAATATTGTATTATTGTTTTAATTGGTTTGCCAGGGAGGTTGAATTTTTTTTTTCTCTGTGGGGTTAGTCCAAGTATTTTCAGCATTCTTTGATCCCTGTACTATTTTAGTTTAGGAGGTAGCTCTTGCCTTGTTGCAGGATTTTGTTTCTCATACTGACCTCATTGACAATTCAGCCATAGAAATTTCTCCTGTTCACATAGGCCACTCTCGTACACATCTGGAGTTTCATATTATACTGCCTGTGTGTGTGTGTGTGTGTGTGTGTGTGCATGTGTATGTGTGTGCGTGCATGTGTATATATGTATTTTTGTGTGTGTATGTGTCTTCATGAAGTTTAATGAAAGTTGGGTTGGGGGGTGAACCTCTCCTTTCTGTGTTGATGCAGAAAGTCAGCGGACTCTTCAGTGAAGGGTGTTTGTCTCAATTATGGATGGCTGCACAACTGCCACTAGAGAGGAATTTTTCACATTCTGTGCTCGTGGTCAGATCTTAGAGTGACTAAAATCAATCAAAAAGAGAATGGCTGAGAGGTTATTTAATGAGTGCATTTTTGGTAAAAGTGCGTGTGGTAAGGCCTAGAATGAGGACGGGGTAACGCGTGGGGTCATTTTCCTCTGCAGCTGGGTGTTGCTGGGGTACCTTCAGGTCCCTCTGTCCAGCTGCTCTTGGAACAGCAAAATCTGCATCCCCCGCCCACCCCTCATGACTTTTCACCTGTGGACTAGAACAGATTATGTGAATTTAGCCAAAGTACACTGAATGGATTATGCAGCACCCCACCTCCAGAAGGAAATTGAATGTGGTGGGCAGGGTGCCTGTCCCCCCAAAAGCACGTGCTGAAGCCCTCCCCCAGAGTGATCATACCAGGAGGTGGACCCTTGGGCGGTGGTTAGGTTTAGAGGAGGTCCTGAGGGAGGGGGTCTCCAAGACGTGGTTAGTGCCCTTAGAAGTCAAAGATGTGACACCAGCGCTTCCTGTCAACGCCGGGTGAGGACACAGTGAGAAGGTGGTGTCCGCCTGCTGGGGAGAGAGCCTCACAGGAACTGAATCCGCCGCCCCCTTGATCTTGGTCTCTCAACCTTCTGAAATGGGCGAAATAAATGTCTGTTGTTTGAGCCACCCAGTCCGTGGTAGTTTGTTACAGCCGTCTGAGCAGACTAAGACAGTGCCTCACAGTCATTGTTCTATAGGGTCACATCCACCGATGTCCCTAAAACGGATGTGAGGACCTCACTCCCTGATGGCCTCCTTCACTTCTTTCAAGGCCACTTCTGCTTATCCAGACCTTGTCTGCTAAAGCAAAATGATGTTTATTTTTTGGAAACTGCTTCACTGAACATGCTGTTCTCTGGATTGCCAGGGTAGAGATTCCCATCCAGTCCCTCGCCCCACAGAACAGAAAACCATCAAACCACAACAGACTGCTGTGCAGACACTTCACTGTTGCTGCAGGACACGCTGGTTTGGACGGGAAGGTTCAGGGAACCTCTCCTTCCTCCCCGAGACCTTCCTTGGTGATGACCTCTGAACTTTTATCTGGCCAGTTCACTCGCTTGGCACGATCAGTGCCTTCAGTTTTGATTCTGTTTTTCAGTCCCCCACATTTCGCTCTTTGAAGTGCGCTGACTGCTATAGAAGCAGTGATGTCAGGGCCGGGGAGAGAGCTTTATTGGCACGGACAGTGTTTGACAAGGTTGTTTTTATAATAACGTTTGGGTCTGATGTTAGTCATACTGTAAGCGGCATGATGCCTAGTCCCAGGCCTGCAGTGCCCTGACGTTCCTCAGTTCTGTTACTGTCTGGGTGCTCTGCTGTCCTACCCTGGGGGGCTGGCTACTCCACACTCCATCTCCTGGAACCCTCCTGTCCATTTCGCTGTGTCCTGCAGTGGATGGACACAGCCATAGGGGGCACCTGGAGGTGGCACAGGCCTGTACCTTTGTCGGCAGAGAAGCAAACACCCCAAAAAGACACTTCCTGCCACCTCTCTGGGTCTTTTCTGGCATTTTCACTATTTCCTCCAATATCTTGTCACATTCACACTTTGCTTTAAAAATGCTGAAAAGGTGCCTCTTTTAGGGAAAGGGCTTAAGGGAGCAACAACTTAGCTATACTGTCCCCCACTTTATTCTGTAATCAGAGGGGCACCTGGCCTGCCTTTTGTGCCCAATGCCCAAAGAAAGAGGTTTTCCCCAGCTCCAGTTTATGTCAAACCTCAGGAACAGGAAGACAGGTGGGGGGAAAGTGAGGCGAAGGTTAGAGCCGCTCACCTAGGCTTCCTTTCTCGGGGCCTCCGTGCTGATCCTTCTCCACCTCCCGGGGGTCAAGGCACCTTGCACTTGGGATGTGCTCTATGATAGTTAGAAAAACGGCTCCTCCAAAGAGGCCCACATCCTAATGGCCAGCACCTGTGAATATATTACCCATGGTAGGGAGGAATTAAGAGCACAGATGGAAAGAAGTTTGCTAGTTAACTGACCTCAGGGTAAGGAGATCATTATTTGGGAGGGCCCAGCATAATCAAAGTCCTCAGAGGTAGGAGAGTCCGGGTCGGTGCGGTGCAGAAAGGCTGTTGCTGGCTTTGCAGATAGAATGGGGCCCAGAGCCAAGGCACACAGGCAGCCTCTGGCAGCTGGAAAAGTCCAGGAAACAGACACTCCTCTGGAGCCTCCAGAGAGAAAGCCCTGTCAGTACCTTGAGTTTAGCCCAGTGAGACCATTTCAGATTCATGACCTCCAGAGATGTAAGACAGTAAATCTTTTCTGTTTTCAGCCACCAAGTTTGTAGCAGTTTGTTACAGCAGCCATAGGAAACGGACATGCACGCCTAGGCCCTCTCAAAGGATCTGGCCTTCCACCGAAAGACTCCAGCCCTTGCACTGTGTCCCCCATGGACTGTCTCCCTGGGCTTCATGAACTCCAGGGGTGAGAGCACAGCCAGCCGATGGGCCTGGGCTGGGGTGGGCATCCAGGGGACTTCGGCGGTCACTGAGCGTGTCCGTTGGCTCTTCCTCACGGTGGATACTGAGGGGCCGTGTGCAGGGCTTATTTGGGAGGGGAGGTATTCATGGCCATGAAAGTAAGGGGCTGGAAACAGGCCTGACCAGAGGAGCCCCAGACTGCAACGAAGATGTGACAAAGCCTTGGCCAGACCAAGGGGCAGGTAAGGAGGGCCCATGTCTGGGAGTGGTGGCCGGGCCCGGCACCACTGGCTGGGGCTGCCCAGGGAGAGTGGCCACGCCAGATCTCAGGCAGCTCTTCGGAAGGCACTGCCGCAACAGCAGGTTCTTTCTTGAAGGGAGACCCCAGTGGCTCACCCATGCTGCTGCATGAAGGCAGGAACTACTGTCGGAGTGGCCTTCTTGAATTTTGGTCTTTCAAAGTATCCTGGGACATTCGCACTGGGACATCCCTGCCTTTTCCCTCCGCTGACTTGAACGTCTGAGAGAGGCGCTGAGCAGTTTGCCCTGTCTGTTGGGGCCGGTCTTCTGTAAAGGGGACAGCATCTGGCTGGGGAGGTGGCGCATGGCGCACGAGATTTGGCTGACGCTTTGGCAGCCCTGGGCGTGTGCACCTAGCCTGCCCTGCGAGGCTGAAAACCTAGCAGTGCCCCTGCTTCACCTGTGGCTGTAGCAGCTGCCACCCTGCCTCCCCTGCTGCTCCAGACCAAGGGCTCCCCGCCACAGCTGCGCCTAGACCCTCAGCTGGCTGAGCACGTGTCGCCTCATCTCTCACCCGTCTCTGTGGCCCCTCTCTGGGCTCACGGGCAGCCCAGCAGTGCGGGGGCTGCAGCTAGTGGGTGCGTTCTCCTCCCTCCTTGCTGGGACACAGCACCCTTGTGAAGGTGCCAGGCGGAAGATGTGGCCGTGTGGTTTTTCAGAGTTGCTGCACCCCCTTTCCTGACGCATTCCCCTTTCCCTTCACTCTTGCTTCCCTGGGATTTTCTTCTCCAATGAAGTGTTAGCTCTTATGTTTTTTCTTAAAACAGCTTTACTGAAGTACAATTTATATACCATAAAATGTACAGCACTGCGCAGCCATCACCGAAATCCAATTTTAGAACATTTCCATCACCCCAAAAACACGCCTCGGGCCATTTGCGGTCATTCCCTGTTCCACTCCCAGCCCCAGGCAACCACTCATCTGCTTTCTGCTTCTTTAGATTTGCCTTTTTCTGGCTCTAGCTTTTGCCTCTGGCTTTGTTGTTTAGGGAACTCAGGTTAAGAAACACAGCAAATGATCCAGAAAATTCCCTGATCTGAAAGCACCGCCACTCGGCCTCCTCTGACCCCGAGGCCCGTGTGACCATCCTGGGCAACTTGTTAGGAATGGAGAACAAGGACGTGTTAACAGATTTGAGTTATTTTTAATTAGGACATGCGATGCATTAAGGATTATAATAATAAGGCATGATGGAGCATGTCTGAGTGTTAGAAAGGTTTTGCTGAAGCAGCCCCATTTCCAGGTAGAGAATTCCATTCTGGTCAGAAATTCACTTTCTGATCTCATGCTCTGTGAAATGAGGGACCAGCAGCAAGGAGGGCCCTGAGGGTGGGCCTTTCTTAAAATTTAGAAAATTTCCTGGCCCCCAATCAAACATTCCCTTCAAGGATTTCCCTGAGCTGAGGGTGTCCACAATGGTTTTGTATTAGGGTGTTTTGCACTGTGACTATTTACAAGTTGACATACTACTCTCTCCAGAAATATGTTTATATTAAGTTAGATCTTTGACCTTTTAACCCTCACTCATGACTGAACATGTGGACGCTATTTGGGGGAAAGGGGACCGGGCACTCCCCAAGCCCCTCAGGACTTCCCATGTCATTTTCAAATTGGGTAGGCTCAGCCTCTCTGTGACACTTAAGGAAGAACAAGGGTCTGGAGTACAAAAAGGCACATGTCAGAGAACCATAAAAAAGGTTATTTGTCAAGCATCTATTATGAGTCAAATCTTAAATTATATATAAAGCAATTTATTGTGCCTTTAATGTGGGCCAGAAAAATGTGCCAAGTGCTTGCTATCATTATCTTCTTTAATCCTCTTAACCACACTATCATATTTTCATTTTAGAGATGTGGAAACTGGCCCAGCTAATGGGCGGCAGTATATTTATTCCAACCCAGGCCTGACCCCATTGCGGGCTTCTGCTCCTCAGCTGCCATGTAGAGGAACAGGACCGTGCTGAAGGGGCTCACGTTTCAGAAGCACGGCACAGAAGTATTGGTGGGCACATCCCGGGAAGGTTTAGCTGGTATTCATGGAACAGTCATGATGTGCTATTGTTCATGCTTTAGGTGCTCATTTAATTCTTGAAAGGACCTATTGAGTCATTTCTGTCATTACCATCATTTTACAACCAGCACGCTGAGGCTCAGGGGATTAAGTCAACTTGCCCGGAGTCAGGAGACAGGACGTGCCATGCTGTACAGGGTCTCTCAGAGGTAGTGAAATAGGAGACATGGAGCTCAGTAGGGCCCAGATGACAAACTGAGCTGTCACAGAGTCAGGAGGAGGTGTTTTAATGGACCCTGCAAGGATTACTAGGTGCTTGTTTACTGGGCAGACAGAGAAGGGAGCAGCAAGGAAGAGCATTTTAGGCAGAAGGCACGGATTCAGCAATAATGAGGGTGTGTGAAACAGTGTACTGATTAGGGGACCCGCCCAAGGCTCCCTCATCTGGAGCGTGCATGGAGCAGGAGAAGAGGCACGAATGAGGTCTGCCAAGGTGGGAAAGGGGCAGGTGGGGGGCAGCCTTGACAGTAGGCTGCAGGGAGCCTGAGTGGATTTTGTGGGCCATGGAGAGAGGCTTTGGAAAGATTTTATTAGAGGTATAACAAATTTTCATTTTAGGACGATAACCCTTACAGCAGAAAATATCTTACCGCAAAATAATTTATTCTTCACGTTCACCGAGACTCCCAGGGGATAGAAAACACACAAGAGAAGTCTTACGGGGTGGGGAAAGGGAGACCAGGAGCAGTAGAACTGGCAGGGTACTTACTCTAGGGCCTTTCTGAAAACCTCTGGGCCCCTGCTGTTCTGGCGGGACCTAGGGGACGGTCAGCAAGACGGAAGAGGGTGAATATGAGCAAACTTTCAGTACCTCTGATTGTCTTTTTAGTAGGACAAAGGGGGATCTGTGGTGAGCGGCTGGGAAGGGATCCCCAAGGTGGATGGAGAGGTGGGGGAGGGTAAGCATCTCCAGAAATGAGAGCCCCAAATGGACATTGCTGGGACACCTTTGGACTTGAGTTCTCATTTTTATTGTGTGGAATTTTTTTTCTTGAAGGATCCCATATGCACAGAGAAGCGCATGCAGAATGTACAGCTCAGAGAATATTCACAAAGTGGGATGACCAGCATCTAGTTCAAGAAAAAGGACTTGAGCCTTGAAAACATTATGCTACATGAGAGGATCCAGACATAAATGATTCCATTTATCTGGAATAGATACAAAGACAGAAGGCAGATGAGTGGTTGCCCGGGGATGGGGGTTGGGGAGTAATGGTTGAAGGGTACTCGGTTTCTTTTTGAAGTGATGGGAATGTTCTGAAGTTGACCGTGTTGATGAGCGGATTTTCACATGTGTGTGAATGTACTACAAATTACCGACATGTAGAAAAAAGAAGGAGTGGAGGGAGGGAGGCAAGGAACGTGACCAGAATTTTGGAGAGCGGGTGGTGGTGCCTCCCAGCCACTACCCTCACTTCTAACAGGTGTATTTACTTCTCCTCTATTCGCGTTTTATGTAAAAGGAGCCAAATGGTCTATGTGTCTGGCTTCTTTAGCTCAACTTTCTGTTTGTGAGATTCTCCATATCGCACATGCCCTTTGGCTTTTTAAAGAATAGTTTTTTTCCCCATTGTAAATGAATACACATATATCGAAATATCCTAGAACATATGGAAAAATGAAAAGGAGTGAAGGTCTCCCAGTACTCCCCCACCTGGACAGAACCACTGTTAGTATATCGGCGAATTTTTTTCAACTCTTTTTACTCTGCATGTTAACTTTTACACAATTGCCAGTAGAAGGTATATCCCCATGATTTTCAAAATATCTTCCATGAAATGTCCATCGGCGATGGATGTGGTTAAGTGGTTTATTCACATTTAGTATTTTAAATATACTCCAATCTAATTATAGCCATAACAAAAATAACACAATCAAATGCATTATCAACCAAATTTACCAGCATGAAAATTTGTTGTACTTTGGTTGATTTGTGATTGTGTAAACTTAAGAATAATTTTTCTTCTATAATCCATGTTTAATATGAAACAGCTAAATTAAAGTAAGGGAACCTCATCTGAGGCTGTCATTAGACAGAAACTTTTATCCACAGTCCTCAATTTAAAATGAAAGGGTTTTTGCTAAAAAAGCCTCATTGTTTTATTGATTTTATAAAAAAACCAAGTGTTGTAATCTGACCTTAAAAGAACATTGATAATAAATATTGCTTTTTACATCTTTTGTATGTTGAAAAACTCCACAAAGATTTTGTAAAAATGATTTCCTACTAAAAACTTTAAAAATCAATTGTACATATAAAATGCATAGACTTTGTTTAAAAATATATTTTTAACTATAAAAGTAATATATATTCATCATAAAATATGAAAAATAAAGAAAAATAAGAGGAAGCCAAAAATCACTGAGTCCTGCCTGGCATATATAACCATTATCACTCAACAAACATTTGTAGCATCTCTGCTGTTTTACACAGACTGTTCTAGATTCTGGAGTTACAGTGCTGAAAAGACAAAGTCCCTGCTTTTATAGGCTTATATTTTGGACACAGAAGACACATATAAGATAACAAATAAATAAAATGATTTTAGTTCCTGGCCAGTGCTATCAAGAAAATAAAACAGGCTGGTGAGATAGGAATGTAAGAGGAGGGTCAGTTATGATGGTCACGGGAGGGACATTGGACGTAGACTTCAAAAACAAGAAGTTGTCTGCCATGGAAATCTCTAAGGGCAAAGCATGCCTTCAGCTCAAAGTTCAAAGGTGGGAAGACGTCTGTGCTTGTTGGAGGCCAGGGCAGCTGGGCATAGTGAGCTGGGGGGAGAGTGAAGAAGAAACTTGGGCCAGATCATGTTAAGTCCTTGCTAACTGTGGTACAAAGTCCAGGTCTTACCAACATTTTGAGTGGTTCCTTAGAGTCTTTTTCTTTTTGTCCTATTTTAATATTTGGTGTTTTTTCATATATACTGATATTAGATTAAGCTGCTCTAGGAACTGTTTCAACAACATTTTCACTGACAGTAATATGAAGAGGGGCTTAATGACTGATACTGCCTGCATTTGGGTAGATCGCTCTTCTTTATTTCTTATAAAAATATAGAGACCTCAGTCATTCAACATGATCCCCACTTCCTGGGTCAGGTGAGAAATCTATGACCAAGGGAGAAGTCTGTTCTCAGTGAAGCCTACATAAGCAGGAAAAACAAAGCCTTCAGTGTGGGGCATAGAAACAAATTTGCAACTTGAACGAGATAAACATTTCCAGCAAGAAGTAAAGAAAGGGCATATTTAAAAAAAGATTTTTCTTCAAAAACAAACTTTTAGTCAGCATCTGTTTTAGCCAGTCATAAGGAAACTTAAGAAGTCATAGACTCTACAAAAAGAGACAAAATATAAGAAAGCTAAGCTTGTATGATAAGGCAACAGACTAAGATGAAAATGAGTTTGGCAAAATTTTGAAGAGAATGTAAGGAAGCAAACCATTTGGAAGCCAAGATGTACATAATGTTAGAAGCAGTGAGGAGCAGAATTAATATTACAGTGAATCTATTCAGTGACAAGAAAGATGGGTTTGAGAAGAAACGTGGAATCTAGAGGACAAGTACAGGAGACTGAGTTATGAGGTTATGAGTACAGAGGGCAGACAGCAAAGATCCAACATATGGATAATTTATAGTTTTGAAGAAGAGTTCAAAACAAAAGAATAACAGCTGCTGTGTTTCAAAAATAACAACAACAAAATTCCCACCGGGCACTTTTGGGAATGTGACAGAATTATTATTCTAAAGTTCATCTGAAGCATATTGCTAAGAAGAGCCAATTAAGTTATTAAGAAGACAAATACAAAATAAGAGGATACTTGCTCTTCCAGATATTAAAATTCACTTTAAAACTATAGTAATGAAAAGGGGTGCTAGTGTCAGAATAGTGCAAAATGGAATAGAGAAGCTGGTGCTATGTTTGAGTTTATACGATTAGCACGTGGCAAAGTTCCGAAATCTGTGAGAAAAGGATCCAATAAATATGGTTGGGGAAATTTGTTAATATTTAGGAAGAAAATTGTTAGTTTGTTTCCTTACACTAAAGCATAAAATGAATTACATTTGAGTTAAAGATTAAATATAAAATATGAAATCACAGAGAACCGTCAGAGATGGCAATATAGGGAAAGTACACATGAACTTGGACTTGCGAATGCTTTTCCAACTATAAATCCAGAGTCATAAATCATAAAGGAAAAATTTGATAGATTTGATGTTATAAAAATGTAAAGCATTTTTAAACAATCAAAAATTGTAAACAAATCTGTTTGTAATAACTAATGCTAATGACAAACTGAGGTATAATATTTCCAATATATAATATAAATGTCTATTCCTAAAACATAAAGTTTTTTTGGAAATCAGTAGAAAAATACTCCTAACAGAAACTGGGCAAAGAACTTGAGCAGGTTTTGTATAAAAGAATAAAAATGATTAGTAAGCCGTCATGAGAAATGGTGAGCTTTATTGATAAAAGAAATGCAAAATAAGGATCCGCAATCTTAGAGTCGTGGGAGAAAAGGTGGATTTCCAGTGCTGGCAAGGCTACGTGAGAATAGGCCTTTTGTGTTTTTGTTGATCGGATTATACAACTGTACAACTTTTTGGTGTGAAATTAGACAATATGTACACAGGTTTTAAAAAAACGTGAATTGCTGCTGGACCCAGCAATTCCATTTCTAAGAATTTTATCTGAAAAATAATTGTATACGTTAATAAAAAATACATACAGGAGAACACTCATTCCATACTGGCCAAAGAACTGGGTAATGAACAACCTACACGCATACTGTTGACATGTTCAGGGAATGCTCAAAGGCTTTGCATGAATTAATTCATTTAATCACACAATTCTGAGTTAAATAGTGTTATCCTCCCATTATACTTTTGAGGAAACAGGCACAGATTGTTTTAATTAAATTGTCAGAATTGCATGGCTAACAAATGGTGGAACAGGAATTTGATCTCAGGAAATTTTGTTTCCAAACCTAAACTTTCAGTTACTTAACAGCAGAGTGTAATGTATAATGTGTTGATAATTCCTATAATGTCCGAAGTAAGTGTCCAATAATCAGGGATTAAGTCAACTATGAGTCAGTTATTCATGGGATGGGATGCTGTATAGCCATTCAAAATATTATTTTTTTGATATGGGAATTAAAAAAATCAGATGATACTTGGTGAACAAGGAAACTATAAACTGTATAGTTAAATACGATTAACAAGAAAAATAGTACTCTTATATGCAGGGTAGGCGTAAGAAATGGCACATAAAAATGTGAAACTTAGTGTGTTTCTCTTTGGGCATTTAGATCATACGTACTTATTTCCTCATTGGTATTTTTGTATTTTTGGCATTATGTGTGTATTGCTTCTACATTTAGAAAAAGTGTAATTAACTAATAGACAAAATCAGACCTCAAGTTGCTTGGCAGTGGCAACACCTGTTAAATTGTTTATGGAAAGGAGAAGTAAAGCTTTTGTATTAATTCATATACAGTGTACAACAGTGTAAATAATTTAGCCTTTTCTGATTAGAATGGAGCAGAAAAAAGCATGCTATTGTCTGAAGAGGTCATAAAACTTGGTATGAACTGTAGGGTTTGGATGTGGTTCTGGTCCTGGAAAGTGAGGAGAGAAGGGGAACCACCCAGGGAAATATCAAGGGATACTTGGCCCAGGGCCCCCAGAAACATCCTGACAATCCTTAACCCACTGGATACTGGCGTTAGGGGACTAAATTATTGAAGGGAAAACTCACAATGTCATTATAGCATGACCTACTCAGTGTTTGGCATAAATTTAAACTGATTTTTTTTTAAAAAGATATTAATTGGTGGTTATAGTCTCAAGGCAGGAATAGCTAAGGATGTTGTCTTCATAGATGTCACATAACCCAAGTGCATTTTCAAAATCCTGGGTCACTCCTTGGGCCTCTAATCCCTTTCTCAACTGTGTAGATGATATTCCAGTGTTTTCTAGAACTTTTTATTGCAGAGAAGCCAGGCCAATCTGATTTTTGTTCCTTCCTGAGTACTTTTTTCTCTGATCTTTGAAGGGTTTTAATTTTTCTGTATATTTTAACAAATATTTTGCCAGCATATGTCCACATGAGGATCTCTTCTCGTAGAATGTCATTTTTCTAAAGGTCAAGAAAAGACTCTTTTTTCATTAGTGTGTTGTTTTTGTTCTTTTATTCTGAAAATTAATTATCTTTATATTGGAATTTGAAAATTGATTTTCCCCTATCATTCTCATTACTTTTCATTTTACTTATCTTTTTCCTCTGCATTGTTGGAGAGTGTCTCAAGTATACACTTAAACCACTGATCCAATTTCTCTTCAGTATCTGCCTCGCCTCACCATCATGTGGATAGTTAAATGCATTTTGATGTCTTCAAATTTGTGTGAAAGACATCAAAATCCTATTCACCTCCTGTTTTCTTTTTCTCTCAGGCTGTTCTTTTGTTACAACTTATTGCTCCTGTTTCATGAAGTTCATGCATCCTTGAGTTCTCTTGGGGCATGCTTTTCCCCTGGGACTCCAGGATAAGTTCTGAAATAGCTTTACAGACCTCCCTGTCAGTGTTTACTCTTTATTTCAAAGCAGCAGACCGGGTTTGTGGATCTTTCCAGGCGGCACCTGCTGTCTCCTTGGAGGACAGGCCGTCAGCTCTCCCTCTGAGGCTAGAGTTAAGTGTGATGCATGATACTCCGAATTTAGGTCTCAAGTTTTGATCAGCTAATACCGGAACTGCTTTGATGTGGTGACATTGTGTCGTTTCCCCAAAGTCTGGTTCTCTCCTATTTTAAAACAACAGAGCACTTGAAAAATGACCATCATCTCCATATGCTCCTACCTGAGTTGGTGTTTTCTTTGTCCCCATGTGTCGTCCACTACCCATGGAGGCACACCTCTCAGGGAGGTAGCAAAGTGCGTTGATAAAGAGCCCCTGCTTTGATGTCAGACCTCAGTTCAAGTCCCAGCCCTGCCCCTTCTAACTCCGTTACGCTGGGCTAGTTATAGAGCTTCCCTGAGTCTCTGCTTGCTCAGCTTTACAATGGGACCCAAATTACATCATATAATATGAGATACTGTTTGTAAAATGTTTGAAATCTGAGTGCTCACCGTGGCCCAGCCCTATTTTGAGCATGTCACATGATTTCAAGTATGCAGGAGGCACTGTTCGTGTTTCCAGTTCACAGGTGTGAATGAGGCCCCGAGAGGTCAGGGCGTTTGTGGGGGGCTGTGCACCTCGTGGGTGGTGATGCCGGAATTCGCCCAGGCAGTAGGCTCCAGACCCTGGGCTCCTCACCATCATGTCCCTACCCATATTGCCTCAGAAATGTGTCTCTGTGTCCCTGCCACTCCTTCCCATTCCTCACATTTCATATTCATTTGGTTCTTGTTGAGGTGATTTGTTTGGACATCAGACTGCAGGAGGAAAGACAATGAGACGGTGAGAGAGAGGGGAGTTGGGGTGTAGAGTGCCTGGGATGCTTCCAAGGCAGCCCCATTTTCTGTTTTGTGAAGACTGGGGTGGTAGTAGAGCTGAAGCATCTTGCCGGCCTTCCCAGGTGGTTGTCTTGTTTCATGGCAGAGCCAGGGGCCCCAGGAAGCCAGATCTGGGTAGATTTTGTCAAACCAGCCTGATACTTCAGGATAGAGTGGAGATTACCTCTGGACTTGGGCTCGAATTTGGCCATTGGCTTATTAGTTTGTGAGGGCGAGCTGAGCTCCCACCTCTTTGGGTTTTGACCTTTCATGGGGAGCTGGGAGAATGGGCATTAGATGCTACTCTTTAAGCCTCTGCTCCTTATTCTTCAGATGGTCTGGAAAAATCCTTTCCTCCACAGGGTGCCTTTGGGAGCACAAAGATCCCTGATTAGGGATTGGTGAGGACTTGATGGCCTGGATGCCCTTCTCTGGTCACAGCACCTCCTAGATCATCTCCACTGATAAGGATCTGCCCAGCCAGAGTAAAAACAAGCATGAGGTCACAGGCCATCTATTTGCCTTTCAGTGCTGACTGTATGCACTTGTGTGTAGAATGACAGATTCGGTGCCTGAGGACCCTTCTGCTCTTCTCTGGCAGAGTTTTGATGATGAATTTTTTCATACCTCCTTGTTCTTTTTTAGGCTGGTGCCATGCTATAAATGCAGTAATTGGTGGAAGGCAGAATTGGTGGGAACGGCTTATTTTAAGGGGAGGGGTGTGTAGTAGGCAGGGAAGAGCGAGGAGAAAGTAGGATGGGTGGAAAGAGAATGGTTTCTATGTATAGTATACTTGGAAATCCTGTTCTGCAGACTTTGATGCCAGGACAAAATGATTCTTGCTTGAAAAATTGCACATTATTTTAGGAAAAAGCCTGGTAAGGCTTGATAACAGTGATATTCTTATCTAATCTCAGGTAATAAATAAAGCAAGGTACCTATGATCCTTTGCCAAAATTCAAATGTCAAATTGATTATGTAAAAAGCAGAGGAAGCCAAGTCTTTTACAAGAAGGTTTATATCTGTTTATGGCCATTCGTCGTCCTAGAGTAAAAGTCCTTGCAAGTACTGAAATATCTGATTACAAATGGCTGCGTTCTTCCTGGCCTTTTGAATTACACAGACATATTCTTCCTCTTTTAACTTCTAAGTGTGTTGCTTGCATTAAGAACATAGAAGGCCATTGCTGTTTTTAAAATAATTTAAGAAGAAATAGGAATTTTCTTTTTTTTGGAAGTCTTTAAACAATAATTATCTATCTACCTACCTATCTATCTATCTATCTATCTATCTATCTATCTATCTATCTATCTATCATCTATCTATCATCTATCTATGTACTATATCAGGGGATCATTAGGTACCCCCTCTGTAAAGAGAGCGTGAGCCTTCTTTTGCAAAAGAGTCTCTGGGATTTTTACAAAACTTGGTAATACATTGCATCACCAAGAAAATGTATTAAATCCCTCAGTGCAGAAACTGTGCATACCATGTCCTCTGGGAATAATGTCCAAAGACATAAACCTACCATTTGATAATGAAAAACCACCAAAAGGAAATCAAATATAGAAATACAAAATGTTTAGATAATAAAAAATGAGGTCAGTACAAACGACACATGGCTAAAGTTCTCTCAAAAATTATGCAGAAGTGATTTCATAGATTTAAGTACTTTCATTATTAAAGAGAATAAATAATTCATTGAACTCAAGAATTGTAAAAGATTATCCTCCCTTGAAAAGAATAAAAGAAAGAACTCCACATATCCACCAAATCCATACACAGAGCAGAGTGGTCCAGTGTGTGGGTTTGCATCTAGCCTGCTTGAGTTCAGATCCTGGCTTTCATCCCCTGCCAAGTGTGTGCCATTGGGCAAATGAACTGGAGTTGTCTTTGCCCCAGTTTTCTTATCTCTAAATAGGAATAAAAACATTTAGTTCATGGGAATGAAAGGAGAAAATGCAGGTAAGGTGCTTAGCATAATGAATGACACGTAGTAAGAGTTTAATATATGTTAAGTCTTATTCCTTTCCCTGTTCCTCACTGCCTGCCTGGATGAATATACACCACTAGTTGGGTCTTTCAGCACCTCTCCAATTCTTTCTTTTTTTTAACAAATCATATTTTGTTCTAAATATGACATCATCTTTTGACAACAGCTTTATTGAGATATAATTCACATACCATCTTGTTCAAGACTTTTTTTGGAAGTCTTTAACTTACCCATACAATTCACCTATTTGAAGGGTAGCATAGTCACATATTTGTGTATCCATCAGCATGATCAATTTTAGAACAATTTTGTTACCCTAAAATGAAACCCTGCAGCCCTTAGGCGTCACCACCCCCCACTCCTCATGGCCCCCCTGAACCTGAGCAATGAATCTACTTTCTGTCTCTATTGATGTGCCTGTCATGAACATTTCATGTGAATGGACTCATACACCATGTGGTCTTTATGACTGGAATCTTTCACTTGGCCTAATGTTTTCAAGATTCATCCGCAGTGAGCATGTATCAGTACTTCATTCCTTTTTATAGTTGAATAATATTCCATTGCGTGGATATACCATATTTGGCTATCTATTCATCGGTTGATGGACTAAGTATGACATCTTACAACTTACAGTGACTCCATTTTATTGTTCATCTTTTTTCATTGGTCAACTTACTCATTGACCGAACACTGATTTAGAGGCTATGGATGTTAGATACTATGTTAGCCACCAAAATGGATGATGAGTAAGATATTGTTCTTGATTCAGAATGCTTGTGTTTTAGCAGTGGGAGAATTATGGATCTGAGTGTGACTACGTAAAAATAGTGAAATCCCGTATCTAGTTCACTGATAGGGACAGGGCAGTGGTCGTTCTACCTGGGAGGGCCATACAGGAATGCACAGCGGAGCAAAGGCTCAAAGGGTGAGTATATGTGCACAGTCACAGTGGGGACAGACAGTGCAGGCAGTGGTGGCAGTATGAACTGATACATGAAGGCCCTGAGCGTGTGCCCTATTGGGTAACAGAAACTCTAAAGTGTTTTGACCTGGCTGAGGTTGAGGGTTGGGATGGGTGAGTGTCAAGAAATAATAGCTGGAGATGTGGGTACGGGCCAGACCATGACGTGCCTTTAGACTGAGGAGTTGATTTTAGCTTAAAGCATGTGGGACCAGAGGAGTGAGGAAGGTTGGTGGGGGACAGAAAAGGGGAGGAATAGAAGTAAGAGACCTCTTGGGGGAACACGTTTGCATGAACCTGTCCCACTTGGGAGGGTTTCGATCTTGGTTACTGGCATTGCCCTCCTCCTACAACCAATGCATCATCCAGGCCATCAGCTCTACTTGTTTCTGTGATTGGACTCTGCTGTCTATCCCCAGGGTAATTGCTTTGCCTTAGATATTAAATCTTCACATCATGCTGGAGGTCTTCATACCTTCATCCTGCACCTGCTCCAGGCTGCCTTCGTGTTGCCCCCAGAGTTCTTTCTTATGATCTGATCATGTCACTTGCTTGTTTAAACCTCTCCCATGGCCCCTTATTGCCTGCAGCATAAAACCCAGACTCTAGGCAGGGCATACATGGTCTTGAGGTTGAGAGAATCATGCCCTCTTCCCCCAAAGATCTCCATATCCTAATCCCCAGGACCTGTTAATATATTATGTTACAGTGTGAGCACAAGGCTCTGTATGAGAGAGAGATGGGAGGGTCAGAATGAGAGGAGCTGTGATGCTGGAAGCAGAAGGTCAGAGGTCGGATGTGGTGATATAAGCAGAGGGTCACAGGTCAGAGGGGAAAGAGGCTAGGCTGCTGGCTTACAGGCAGAGGAAGGGGCCACAAGCCAAGGAATGCAGGTGCACTTGGGAAGCTGGAAAAGGCAGGGAACATATTCCCCTAGACCCTCTGGAGGGACATAGCCCTGAGGACATCTTGATTTCCAGCCAGTGAAACCCATTTCAGACTTCTGAACTCCACAGTGTAAGACAATGAATTTGTGGCTTTTTTGTGATAATTTGTTGTAGCTGCAGTAGGGAACTAATACAGATTGAAATGTGTGCCTGCAACTTTCCCAGCCTCACTGCCTGCTGTCCTCTGCCCCATGTTCTCTGGACTCCATCCTCCCTTTTGTTATTCACGTGTCATTATTTAATGACTCATAGCCTCCTCCTAACTTGCTCTGTGGTTCTCTATTGGTTTTTGGGATCTGAAGTCTTTGAAAAGGACACCAATTCCTCCAGGCTGTTATTCATGTTATTGTTGTCTTCATGCCCCGTTGGCATGCCTTTATTATACCCCTCATTATGAGGAATTGTGATTATTTGTTTATGTGTCTGTCTCTCATACTAGACCAGGAGTTAACCAAAACAATAACTTAGCCATTTTTTCATGCCTCGTTCTAGCTCTACCATAGTCACCTCAAATTCTTTGTTCAATGAATGAATGCCAAAGATAGAACAAAATTAGAAATGAGAATGTGTATGTGACAATAGTCATGAAGTATATTTAAACACGAGAAAATACAACTGAATGCTAATCAGGTTTTAATCTTTAAGTAAAATAACACATTTTTTAACTGAAAAAAATAAAGTTACAAAAGTTGTATACTTGACTAGGGCAGGGTAAGGACTGAGTAGAGTAGATAAAATTTATCAAAATGCCGCCCTTTTCCAGGACACATCTAATGGACTCACAGTGTATTTTTTTTTTCCAAATTTTCAAGGGTAGATGACTCCTGTATTTAAAAAGCCCTTCTGAAACACAGACAATTTTAGTAAATGTATTCTATTAGGCAAACATGGCCCTGAATCCAAAACTCAAAAGAAGTATTTCAAAAACAAACAAAATAAACAAGTCTTGTTCTTTAGTTAACCAGCATTTTGAAATCTGGTGTTCTGCAGAACACCGTTCTGGGAAATGTAAATAGATGTGCTGGAAAAAGTTCCATAGTCAAATCGGTTTGGGAAATGCAGCACACTCTCTTCTCCTTGAGATTCACAGCGCATGCCAGCCTATCAAAGCCTCCGCGTATTCATGCAGGAGAGACCTGCTAATGTTGTTTTAGCCCGCCATTTACCAAGCTGGAGGATAAGCCCTTTTTAAAAATCATTACATATTTAATAATGTCTTTCTGAGCAGTATAGAAAATGCTCATATGGGCACAAGAGTCCAAAAGAATTTTCTAGTGGAGAGAATTTGGCTATTTGCATTCAGAGTATCCCAAGATGGGAGGCTTGTTTTAGGAATGCAGGAGTAATTCAGTATGAGGTGATTCATTAATGTAGTGCATCTTATTAATAGTTTAAGAAAGAGAAGAAAAATAATCTCAATACATAGTGAAATTATTTACTAAAATCCAGTATTTATTACCAACTAAAACTTTATAGTTCTAATAAAATCCTATTTGAAACCAGGAGCCAAATGTTTAGATAAACACAGAAACAAAATCATTTTCTATAAAGCTAGGAGTAAAGCAAAAATATCTATGAGGCCCCGCTGCTCACCCATCTGGTTCCCTTATCAAGGCATCGGTCAGTTACCTGCGGGGAAGCACAGCTATCTCCCTGGGCAAAGAGCCCTGCCCAGGGGAGAGCTCAGTGTTCACTTCGTCGTTTGGCAAGTCCCACAGTTTTGGTCCTCGTAGCCCTGGTCCCGTGGCACTACTGCTTGGTCACAAAGCCAGCCCCTGGGCAGGTGGAATGGAGACAGACCCACGCTTTGGGCTGTATTAGCTACATTACAGTTCCATCCTAATAAAATATCACAGGATACATTTTTCACAAGGTGAAATCATGACTCTCATACAGATATAAAATGAACATGTGTCAAGGATGTTCTTTAAGTCATCAATTGAGGGAGCCGGTAGGATGATACAACTTGTTCCAAGGGAAAATCTGAGAACCACAACATGACTAGGCACAGAGGGATGCTGAATGAAAACTTACCACTTATAAAGTGGCCCGTCCGCCAGGCGAGGATCGCACCCCACGGGGTGCTACTAAGCTGCATCTCTGCGAAGAAGACTCCCTTACAGTATGATTAGTTTTCTACAATTTACAAAATGTATAATAGTTCAAAGTTGATGAAAGGCTGAGAGAACCTGGAAAAGCGTGTTAGACAAGACACTCAAGAATTTTTTTCATCCATCTCAAAGTTTCATAATACTCCCCCACAAAATATGTAATAATAATAATAATAATAATAATAATAATACTCTCTGGACACTCCTCACGGGCTAAGGCAATCACATTCTTTTGACAAATTCCATCAGGCCCAAGTTGGTTCACTTCCATTTTCTTCTGAACTCCCTATGCATCCCATCACTCTTAAGTTGATGGTACTTGAATTTCTTTGCTTCCCAACTTCAGCTCTTGCTGTCTTCTCCTTGCATATTTAGGGAGTGGATGTGGGCTTTGCTCCTAGCGCTTCCCTTTTCCACAGGTGTATCTGTTTCTTATTGCTGTTGTAACAATGATCACAAACAACATGAATTCATTATCTTCTAGTTCTGAAAGCCAGAAGTCTAAGATGGGACCACGGGGCTCTGTTCCTTCTGGAGGCGCCAGTGGCGAGTCCTTTTCCTTTCTCCAGCTTCTAGAGTCGCCCGGCTTCCTGGGCTCATGGCCCTACATCACTTCGACTCCCCCTGTGTTGTCACATCTCATTTTCTCACTCTCCCGCCTTCCTCTTAAGGACCCTTGTGATTACAATGGACTCACCCAGGTAATCCAGGAGAATCCCCTGTCTCAAGATTCTTAACTACTCTGCCAAAGTCCCCTTTGCCACGTAAGGTGACATACTCATAGGATGGGCACATCTTTGGAGATCCACATTCTGCCTGCTACAACCTTGAGTGTTCTGTGCTCTTCTCTGCCCATCCTGGGGCCCTTCCAAGAAAGTTTCCTGAACAGTCCTGAAAACTCTCTGATTTTTCCCCACCTGCCCATTTGTCACAGTTTCATCCCATTGCCCCCAGGCTGCAAATCCCTCACTCCCATTCAGACATGCTTAGGCGACTCCTCCTGGCTGCCTTATCCCCTAAGCACCTGCAGAAACCTCAGACAATTCCTGAGGTCCCTTTGGAGCTCTGTAGTGTGTTGGACTATTTTACTACAAAGTAGAACAGAGAGGAAGCAGCGGGGAAAGAACCAGAAAACCACCCATTATTTGTATAACAAATGCTGCGTGCTTGTCTCCAGGTATGACAGAGGACACTTGCAATATGCGTTACAGAGCAAAGGATTATTGAGTGCTTACTATGTGCCAGAACCCTCTCCATTTATTAACTTTTTAAATGCTCACAATGCTGTGAGGGAGGTCCCTTTATTATCTGCATTGTACAGATGAGGAAACTGAGGCACAGAGACAGTAAGGAATTGCTCAAGGCCATGCAGACATTAAGGGCTATAGCCAGGATTCAAAGCCGGTCCAGAGCCTGTGTCTCTAGTGAGTTGGGGAAGACAGCTGAGCAATGAATGGCCAAGGCAGTGCCTCCAGGGTTACACCAGTGAGGAGAAATGATCATGTGCCGGGTTAGTCAAGGATGGAAAATGGGCACTGACAGGTACTGAGGATTTTAGAAAGGTTCTTGGAGAAGGTGAGATGCCCCCTGCTGGTTGTGCAAATTCCATTTTCCTTAACTGAACTGAAGTCATAAGGTCGGGTTTTAATGATCATTTCCTCTGCTCCTGTTTTAGAGCTGTGAAAGACTTTACTGGGGGAAAAAAATGTCAGTTTTTCTCTGCTCCAGGGAACTCTGGTTGCTAGGCAACCTATACCTCAAATTTGGGAATCTTCTTTGACTTTAGAGATGGCATCTGGGCATACTGGTCATTCATAATTTACTACAAATAGATCATTAAAATTTAAAAATGGAGAAGCTATAAATGTTGCCTTGCATGTGTTTTCAAAATAGAACTCCTGATGAGTTTATTTCACTGCGATGTTTTTTACAACGTGCCTATTTGCACATATACTCAATATTAATTCTTAATCAATTTGCACTCTGCTTTGGCTAGTTAGAAAATGGAATTGCATTTCAACTCCTTCCTGTTTATACTCAGAGACCTTGGTGTCCTCGTCTGGCCTTCTTCTCCTGCGTTCTGACATTTCATGTCACAAAGTCTTATATGTTTCACCTTTGAAAAGCTTCTTGATTCCATTTCTGCCTCCTTTTCTCTGCCTGGCAAGTTCAGGGATTTTTCTACACCTTGTGATTTTTCATCTGAACCACAGTAAGCTTCTAACTCATTATTTTTTTCTTTACATTTTCTCCCTTTTTATTCTTCTCCCCCTTCCCCTCTCTGCCTCCCTTGAATTATCCTTTTAAAACATAGACCTGACCGTATTACTTTTAACAATCTTGACGGTTTTCTACAGACAAATGGGAGCACCAGAGTCTCCTTGTTGGGGCGTCAGCTCCGTCACCACCTGGCCCCACCTGACCTTCTCTGCTACTTCGCAAACACATTCTATTGGTCACACAAAACCAAGGGCTATTGTCCACACAGGTGTTACATTTCTATACCTTTGCAGAAGTTTGCCTCTCTACCTGGAACATCCTTTCTTTCTTTTTATCAACACAGATTTTCAGACATTGTTTAAAGCCCAACCGAAACCCCAGAAGGGTTTCCACATGCAGGAGCTTCTGTCCCTAGGGCGCTGGGTTGTGCCACCTTCCCAGTATTTAGAGGTGTCCACCCACTGGAAGCTTTATAGACCTTGTACTTTGGGACTTTTATAGAGGCTTCCATCTATAGGTGTGATCAATTTCCAGCCCCTCTACACTTTCTGGAGCATGAGGGGTGGGGCTGAAAGTTCCAAGCCTCTAACCATGGCTTGGCCTTTCTGGTGACCAGCCCCCACCCAGGAGCCCCACAAGAGCTGCATCGATTAGAACAGAAATGCTTCCATTACCTGTGTCAGGAACAGGGTCAAGGACTAAATATTAGCAGTAACCGGGGTCAGAGACCAATATATATACATTTACAGTTTCACAGTGAGACAATCTGCAGGACACGTTGTCTAGTTTCTGTAACAAGTTAATGGCTTGAAAACAGTGGGAGGTGGGGAAGAAGGGGGTCAGTTCTAGATGAAGTCAGGGAATATGTGAGCCTTTTGTCTTGCTTGTATCTCTACGGGGCCATTTGAAATGACCAAGTAAGACCATCAGGGATATGGGATATGGGTGGGTATTAGATGACACTGAGGAATTTTTGTCTCTTTTGTTAGAGTGATAACAGTCTATGGTCATGTAAGAAGAAGCTTGTTTTTTTTTAATAGATGTGCACTAAAGTATGTAGGAGTGAAATGACATGATGTCTGCGTTGTGCTTTAAAATATTGTGGCAATGAAGGGGGGAGAAAAGAACAGATGAAGTACATGTGGCAAAGTCTTCAAAATTGTTCAGTCTGGATTATGGTTATGTGGGAATTCATCTTATTATCTCTAATTTTGAACACGTTTGGAAACTACATATACATGTGCAATTATACATGTACACCCACATATATATGCACATACATGTATATTTTCCACTTCAATTTTCATTGTCATGACAGTAAATTAAATAACCCACATGCGTATAATGAGGTCAGGCAGAGAAAACTTGCCAGTTTCAGCTGATGGCAACTAATTGGAGTATTTAGTAGTACTTGGTTTCAATTCAACTGTTTGGTTTTCTGGGGCAGGTGAGTTCACGGGGGCTAGCTGTCACTCTGAGCCAGAGTAAGGATGTTCAAGTAAGTTATACGTCCTATAAAAAAGAACTTTTAATCTCAGGTATATTAATATTCGTGCAAATGATATTAATTACCTGTGAAATTCATTTAGTCTTTATAGCTGTCCTGGTTAGATGTATAAATGGAATATTTTTCTTATCTACTCTCTTTTGTTATTGAATGTCCTTGAAAGTCGTACTGAGGAATTTATTTTGAAGAATCTCTAACTCATATTATTACCCAAATGGTCCAACTGAATTGAAGTCTGAGTCCAACTAAGAACTCACTTGCACCTGAGAAGATATCTAAATTTTGCTCTTCATTCATTTTAGACTAAAGAAAATCACCAGATTTCATTTAGCCTCTTGTTTGCTGCAAGGGAAACCATTTGTTGTGTAAGTTAGTCTTTTAAATAAGCCATGAGGCCTTAAATAAAGAAGTTGAAACATGGAAGAAAAGCTCAGACTTCAGACTTTATCAAACAAATTTGATATAAAATATAGATAAAAGCATTTCGGAGTTCTATTCGATAAATCGAGTTTTGCAGTGTGTACGTGAACTGGACATCTATGTTATGCATAAAACATACTAACCATGTGAAAAATAAAATGAGAACATGTCAAATTAGTAATCAGTGATTACGTGTGGGACTCAGTTCAGTCTCTTGCACAAAGATTAAATGCAGCCTTTTACAGTGTTCACACTTCCCATTGCCTTTTCTTTATCAGAACGTCCCTTTAATATATATATATATATATATATATATAGGGCTAAGATAATTCTCAGTGCTGACCAGGGCCTGATCCGGATCTGCTGGAAAGGGGTATCTGCCTGAGCCTGACCCTGCCTTTGTTTCTGGTCTTCTGCTTAGTCTTCAAGGACTCACAGTCCTTTGCCCAGGACTCACTGGACCTTCCTTATTCTCCCTCTGAATAGCTTGCAGGTTTTTCCATTGCACTTTCAGGATGTTATTTAAAAGAGCTAAATGCAACTACACCTCCCTATTATCCTTTCAGATTGGGGCCAGTGAGATCAGTGAAATGAAAAAAATCTGCAGATCAACTCACTGACCAAATGAGCTGCTGCCTTCCCTTTCTGAGCAGGAGCGGCGGGCTGGGAAACAGGTGGCTGGATCAGAGCGAATGCCCCTTGTTGGCTAATTGGCACCTGGTGCAGGTGCCCATGAACACTCACCGGTCCACAAAGAGAGTTTGGATGGGACAGAAGGAGGAATTGCTTGTCTGCCTTTGGGGGCTGTAGTCCTGGGGAGTGACTCTGTCCTACAATAGGGTCAGATCTCCAGAAAAGGTTCCATTTTAATCTGGAGTTTGTCTTAGAAGATATGAACCCCAAACCTTCTGAGCTTAATCAGAAATGAGCAATAGAAATCCTGTGCTATATATTTATCAGTCTAACACAGACCCTCTGGCCAGGCCTGCATGAGCGTCACGTGGCAGCCTGGGAGGTCTTACGTCTGTGTCTTGCCAATGGGTTTCAGCCCAGGACAAGTTCACTATGGATTCAGTGAGATCAAAGAAATGGCAGTAGAACGTTCTTGGGGTGAAAGGGCTATACCCAACTTTATTCCCACGGTGGCAGGTCAATCACTAGAATCCTGTTCACTCAGAGCGAGTCTGCATGCAGCAAGCTGGTCTCTGCTTATGGGCCTCTCTACCCCCGCAGCCGTCTCAGTCTCTGTCCTCAGCGCTGCCACCACTCCAGTCTCATCTCTGGTCTCCTGCACCCTTGCAGCCTTGCCACCGTGTCACCCAGAGCACTGGGCGGAGTGCTTTATACAGAGTCAATAACAACGTATTGCCCACACGTGAGCAGTGAGCTACCCAACCAGGGCCAGGTGAGAATCCTGGCCACAGGAACCTTCACTTTATCCACAGTCTGTTTACCTTTCTTAATTGCATCTCCTTCGATGAGTATTGTCCCCCCCTAAGTCAGGTTAATCACTGGAAATAACACTGAGAAGAGCCCGCACCCACTATCAAAGCAGACGGAATGCATCCCGGTTTATCAGAAGGCTCCATGTTCATTCAATGAGCGAATGAATGAGTGAAGGAGTTCTTGTAGTTTTACCATAATACTTAAGGATCACGTCCACACTTCTCTTCAACACACTGTTGCAGCAGGAGACAAAGGTATGAAGTAGGTGTCACCTGAGGGTGACTTTGAGAGTGAGCCACCAGCAACTGCAAGAGGTGTTTCCACTTGACCACCACTGTTGGTACTAATTTCAGGCAAGTTATTCATGACAATTTAAGTTTTTGGGAAGCAAAAGCAAAAATCATCTGTCTTTAGTGAAACTGTTCCTGAGCCATAAGAAAGAAAGGGGTCTGACACCAAACAGAGAGGGTGGAAAATTCCTCCTCAATTTCATCCTGAAAACTATCTGGTAAAGCAAGATGACATAACTTTGGGCTTTTCTATGCCAGCAACAAACAATAGGGAACTTCTAGTCTTGCAGAATTCTAGACTCTTCACGTTCGAAGAGGCCTTAAGTGTTCTCACTACCTTTCCAAAAATGTTTCCACAAAGTCCTAGTTTGCCTGCTACTCCATGAATACCTCCAGTACAGAGAAACTCCCTCCTCAGCATGACGGCCAGTTTTATCTTTGGATTATTCTTTTTGGTTAGGTAGTTGTTCTTTATTTGCAGATGAAGTTTGCTGTCTTCAGGGCCCCACCAATTTATTGTGGTCCTTGCAGTGAGACTGCGGAATCAGACTCCTGACTCAGACACCTGGAGGCAGTGATGATGTTCCCCAAGAACCTTCACTTCTTTCTCAGATGGAACGTGTTCTTGCCACTTCATCCTGTTCTGAATTTGCTCTGGTTTATTCTTATTTATTGAAAAAGCATTGAGACAAAAACCCTAAAGAATCCACTCTAAAACTATTAGATCCAATATCTGAATTCAGCAAAGTTGCAGGATACAAAATTAATACACAGAAATCTGTTGCATTCCTTTATACTAACGATGAACTAGCAGAACGAGAAATCAGGAAAACAATTCCATTCACAATTGCATCAAAAAGAATAAAATACCTAGGAATAAACCTAACCAAGGAAGTGAAAGACTTATACTCTGAAAATTACAAGACACTCATGAGAGAAATTAAAGAAGATACCAATAAATGGAAACACATCCCATGCTCATGGATAGGAAGAATTAATATTGTCAAAATGGCCATCCTGCCTAAAGCAATCTACAGATTCAATGCAATTCCTATCAAAATACCAATAGCATTCTTCAATGAACTAGAGAAAATCATTCTAAAATTCATATGGAATCACAAAAGACCCTGAATAGCCAAAGCAATTCTGAGAAAGAAGAATAAAGCAGGGGGGATTACACTCCCTGACTTCAAGTTCTACTACAAAGCTACCATAATCAAGACAATTTGGTACTGGCACAAGAACAGACCCATAGACCAGTGGAACAGAATAGAGAGCTCAGATATAAACCCAAGCATATATGGTCAATTAATATATGATAAAGGAGCCATGGATATACGATGGGGAAAGGACAGCCTCTTCAACAGCTGGTGTTGGCAAACCTGGACAGCTACATGTAAGAGAATGAAACTGGATTACTGCCTAACCCCATACACAAAAGTAAACTCAAAATGGATCAAAGACCTGAATGTAAGTCATGAAACCATAAAACTCTTAGAAAAAAACATACATAAATATCTCTTGGACATAAACATGAGCAACTTCTTCATGAACATGTCTCTCCAGGCAGGGAAACAAAAGCAAAAATGAACAAATGGGGCTATATAAAACTAAAAAGCTTCTGTACAGTAAGGGATACCATCAGTAGAACAAAAAGATATCCTACAATATGGGAGAATATATTCATAAATGACATATCCGATAAAGGGTTGACATCCAAATTATATAAAGAGCTCACGCATCTCAACAAACAAAAAGCAAATAAGCCAATTAAAAAATGGGCAGAGGAGCTGAACAGACACTTCTCCAAAGAAGAAATTCAGATGGCCAACAGGCACATGAAAAGATGCTCCACATCGCTAATCATCAGAGAAATGCAGATTAAAACCACAATGAGATATCACCTCACACCAGTGACGATGGCCAACATCCAAAACACAAACAACAACAAATGTTGGCCAGGATGTGGAGAAAGGGGAACCCTCCTACACTGCTGGTGGGAATGCAAATTAGTTCAACCATTGTGGAAAGCAGTATTGGAGGTTCCTCAAAAAACTAAAAATAGAAATACCATTTGACCCAGGAATCCAACTCCTAGGAATTTACCCTAAGAATGCAGCAGCGCAGTTTGAAAAAGACATATGCACCCCTATGTTTATCGCAGCACTATTTACAATAGCCAAGAAATGGAAGCAACATAAGTGTCCATCAGTAGATGAATGGATAAAGAAGATGTGGTACATATACACAATGGAATATTATTCAACCATAGAAGAAAACAAATCCTACCATTTGCAACAACATGGATGGAGCTGGAGGGTATTATGATCAGTGAAATAAGCCAGGCAGAGAAAGACAAGTATCAGATGATTTCATTCATATGTGGAGTATAAGAACAAAGAAAAAACTGAAGGAACAAAACAGCAGCAGACTCACAGAACCCAAGAATGGACTAACAGTTACCAAAGGGAAAGGGACTGGGGAAGATGGGTGAGAAGGGAGGGATAAGGGGGAAATAGGGCTATTACAATTAGCACACATAATGTAGTGGGTTGGGGGTGTGGGTGGGGTAGGAGGATAAGGGGAAGGCAGTATAACACAGAGAAGACAAGCAGTGATTCTATAACATCCTTCTACACTGATGGACAGTGACTGCAATGGGGGTATGTGGTGGGGACTTGATAATAGGGGGAGTCTAGTAACCATAATGTTGCACATGCAATTGCATATTAATAATAGCAAAAAAAAAGCATTGAGACATAGTTTATATATAATAAACTACACATATTAAAAGTGTGGAATTTGATAAGTTTTGACAAAGTATACACCTATGAATGTACCACCCTAATCAAACATCAAAAATTTCCATCACACTCCAAGACTTCCTGATACCCCTTGAAATCTATCCCTTCCTCCTGTCCCCAACTGATCTCTCTTCCGTCTCTGCAGATTAGTTTTCATTTGCTACAGTTTTATGTAAATGGAATCATAGTATATAGTCTTGTGTCTGGCTTCTTAAAAAAAATTTTTTTTTTGAGACTCATCTCCATGTTGTTCTGTGTCATAGTTCATTTCTTCTTATCACTGAGTAGTCCTCTATTGTGTGAATATTCCACAGCCTGTCTATTCCCCCATTGATGGGCTTTTTTTTTTCCCCAGTTTTTGACTTCTTTAAATAAAGCATTCTTATACAAGTCTTTCTGTAGACATATGTTTTCACTTCTCCTGGGTAAACACCTAAAAATGAAATTGCTGGTGTTATAGACTAAATGTTGTGTCCCCTCAGAATCCTTATGTTGAAACCTAATCCCTAATGCAATGGTGTCTGGAGGTGGGGCCTTTGGAAGGTGATTGTGTCACGAGGGTGGAGTGTTCAAGAGTGGGCTTAGTGGCCTTATGAAGGAGCGCAGAGAGCTCCCTTGCCTCGTCTGCCATGTGAGACCTATGAGACGTAAATAAGCTTAAATTGTACCTTTTAATTTAGAGGTCTTGCATATCTTTTGGGTGGAGTTATTTTACTTTTTCACCTTTTTTAAGCACTACTGTAAATGAAACTGGTTTTATAATTTCATTTTCCGTTTTTTATGCTCCTAGATAGAAAAACAATTTTTTTTGTATGAACCTTATATCCTGTGACCTTATTCAATTCACTTATTGGTTCTAGAAGTTGTTTTGTACATGCCTTGTAATGTCTGTGTAAATAGCTTTATCATCTACAGAAAGGGAGTTCTATTTCTTCTTTTCAGATCTTTATCTTTTTTTTCTTTTCTATGGGTGTCCCATGATCCGATTCTAATGTGTGTGTGTGGGGTGTTCCTCCCTAACAAACCAAGCAATTCTTCGACACCAGCAGGGTGTCTGAGATATTCACCCACTTCTAACGATATCTACCCGGAGATGGCCTCAGATTCCACAGGTTAGAGGTTCAGGCCTTCAGATTAGAGTCGCAAGCCCCCCAGCCCCCCGCAGGTACCAGTCGTAAGTCCCAGGCTGTCACCTGTGCTCCCTGATCGGCTGCAGGTTGGCAGTTCCAAAGAGCCCTCCTCAGGCGCCATTGGAGGAACTCACAGAACTCAGGGAAACACTTACTTCTGTTTATCAGTTTATTAAAGGACATTTGATAAAGGACACAAATCCATGGCCAGATGAAGAGATACAGAGGGTGAGGTCCCAGACAAAGGAGCTCCTGTCCTCCTGGAGGTCAGGGCCAGCTCCGTGGCACTTTGAAAGTGTTCTGGTTCCCCAAGTGTGGAAGCTCTCTGAAAAGAAAAAAAGGACCAAAAGCTGTTCTTTTAGGTTTTTATGGAGGCTTCATTACAAAGTTATGACTAAGTCATTGGCCACTGTCTGATTCAGCTTCTAGCTCCTCTTCCCTCCCAGGAGGTCTGGGGGTGGGACTGAAGGTGCCAACCCTCCAGTCATATTGTTGGTCCTCCGGACAACCAGCTCCCTCCTTTGGGTGGGGCCTCGAAGTCACCTTCATTAATAACAAGACACTCATTTCCTCTTTATGGCTCTGATGCGTTTTTGGGAACTGTGGATGAAGTCCAGACATATCTCAGAAACATATTTTTGTCATCCGAATGACCAAATACATATTTTTTATAAATCAGTATCTTGCTTCTTGCCTATTGCCATGGCTAAGACCTAGTCCAAAGGTGAATGGAAGTGGTAAGAAGCCACATCTTTTCTTTGTTTCCAGTTTTAGACAGGAATACCTTCAGTGTTTATGATAGTAGCTGTAGGTTTTATCATACTCTGGAAATTATCCACCATTCCTAGCTTGCTCTGAGGTTTTATCACTAATGGCTTTTTAAATCTTGACAAGTGCTTTTCTGTATCGATTGAAATATATGAATTTTCTGCTTTATTCTGTTGCAGTAGTAACTCACCTTTATTTTTGAATGTTAAACCAGCCTTACATTCCTGGGATAAGCCCTACTTTAATTATGATGTATTAGTCTTCTTACATATTTCTGTACATTATTGGTTTAATTTGCCAATGTTGCATTAAAGAATTTTGCATCTTTGTTCCTTAGAGTAGTAATTCTTTTACTGTAGTTTTCTTTTCCTGTAATTGCTTTTGCTCCAGTCCATGCCAGGGCACAAGGCACCAGAGCTACCGAGCATGGCTGGCTGGTGGGCACCTTCTGCCTCCGAGTGTCCTCCATCAGTGGTTACTAGGAAGAAGGGACAAATGATCTGAATGTGACTGAAAAGGTATCAAAACACCTTCCTGGGAGACATCTCACATATCTTTACAGTTGCCTTTGTAGACAAGGATAACCTATTTTTACTCAGAAAAGTCTTAGAAAGCTGAGAAATAAGCAGCTTGTCTTTGGACAGTGGCTCAGATTGTTTGGTCTGGCCTTTCCGCAGGTTCCCTGCCCCCAACAGTCAGGCCAGGCTCTGTTGGTCAGCTGCCCTGTAGGTTGCCCTTTCGCTGAGTCTGTCTGTGACTATGAGGGGGTGGTGTGGTAGTAAATGAAGGCGAGCACCCAGGGACAGTGTTGGGGTGTCTCTGTTCTCACTCTGGTTCTGGCTGTGCCACTGCATAGCTATGTGACTGCGACAAATTTTTTGATCTTTCTGGACCTCAATTCCTTTATATTTCATATAGGATGATGAAACATTCCTGGTAAGGTTGTAAGAATCGAAGATACTGTATGTATGCGTGAGGGTCTACGTATGCAGAAATGGTAACCCTTATTGCTGCTTCAGCATTTAAACTCTTTAAACCTTAGTTTACTTGTGTATAAAATCAATACAAATATGTGTGACAGGAAAATGACCCGGGTGTAATTTTGAAACTAAAATAAAGTAACATTGCCCAGCACACAGCAGATCCTCAAAAAATTATTTCCCTCCTCTCATTTCCTACTTGACTTTTTAGACCTGGTTGGGGTATCTTTTTTGCAGGCCAACAAATTTGCACTAAAAACATATTAGTGCATATGTAAAAACGAACACAGGTTTTCATATGTTTTTCATTCATTAACGTATCTAGCCATTTATTACAAATATCTCCGTATCAGTCACCATGCATTTTAGGGATGTATTTTAAAAGACTTTCAATTATTTGGAAATCTACAGCTCTAGATGTGGCTCCGAAGTTGAATTTGCTCAGAAGCAGGCTTGTCTTTTGGGGATTGGGGTGACAAATTTAAACCAGCCAATACCTAACCTTGCCTGTGTGAAGTCCTATTCAATGCATATCATTCTATCTGAAAGTTCCCACTGGTATAAGTTACCAGTACTTATTCTTAGCTCAATTGTTCAGTTCATACCAAATCTATGGTACAATATAATAAATAGCTCTTCCCTTTCTCTGAATAGATCAAAGAATCTGGGTATATTGAGATTTCTTGGTTGTTTTGAATCCTTGGCAAAGACGTGCCAGTGACAGATGACTAAAACTCAGCTGAGAATTACTCAGGGACCCTCTCCTGGAGCTCAGAGTCTAGCCTCTTCCTCATGTCTGATGTTTTCTGTTCTCTGCGGGGACCACAGGGATGATTCTACTGGGCCTCATAACATCCGGCCTGATATTCCTGAGATTTTGATGGAGTTACTTAAACATGGCATTGAACTTTTTACCCCTTTAAAGATTGTTCTGCAAGTGGCTGCAGGTGCAGCTCACCTGGTTAGCTTTGCGCGGACCTCTTTGTGAGCGAGGACTGAGTGATGATGCTGAAAGGACACGAGGTGCCTTCCTAACTAGCTTCAGAGTCACTGAAGCCATAAATGGACCGAAGAGTGGAACTAAATGGCAGCGAAAGAGGAAGAAAAGGGAGAGTGAGGGGTTAAGCAAGAGGCAAGTGGGGCTGTAGAGGGTGAATGGGAAATTTCACTTTTGGGGGACATTTTTCTCCTTCAGTTCCTTTTCATAAGGTGAGGCAGTGTGATGACAGCTCTGGTCCTTCCTTCAATAATGATTTATTTCTCCCTGCCACACCAAGTATGTGAAAAGAAGAGGGTGACGAAGACTATGTAGATATCACCATTTGCATCCTTGAAGAATTTGTTATAAAAGGGACACAAAACATAGCACTATGACATTGGCAAGTGAAGGTACGATAGGAAATTGTACTGGCAAGTTTATAACAAAGAAAAATATGATAATAGGCTGAATTAGACTGGGAAGGAGTCAGAACACCATCCCTTTTATTTTTCCAGTTATAGTCCGTAAATCTGGTTTTGAAAATATTTCAGAAGAGACAGATGGGCACAAAGTCTAGCTCCATGCAAACATCATAAATAAAACATTTCTTGTAATCCTTGGAATTTTGTTTGGTGCATTTTAAAAGACCTATATTTTAAAGCCCTGAACTGCAGATTCACTAGAAAATGTAATTTTACTACTGATGCTAAACATAAATACATATCCATGTAATTTCCTACAGCTTGAAAAACTTTTTTTTTTCAATTTATTCATAGTCTACTTCATAAATAATCAACTTTTGCTTCTCCGGCCTGAAAGATTATCAACTCTGTGAATTGTCTATGTGAATATTTCATCTCAGGCCCTCATCTTAATTCACGTTCCAAGTTACTCTCTGTTTTTTTATCTTTTCTTTTGCAAAAAAAAAAAAAAAAGGAAAAGAAAATGTCAATTAATTTTAATGTTAATTACAGGGGAGAAATAATTTTGTTGCCTAAGAAAACCATCACTGTATCCCCAAATCAAATAAAAATGGGCTCTGGCCATTACCATAAAGTGTATAGGTGTGACAACAACTTCCATCTTACCTGGACAACAATTCCTTTCTTAAGCTCATAGCTGGTGTCTTAGACTGTTGAGGATGCTTAGAAAGTGATTATCTTTATTGACAGAATCTTATCTGTTTTATCCGGCCCTGATCATTTGTGCCAAGCGTTTGGAGCTTGGGGTGATCAAATTACTGTAGCTCCCTTGACATGATCACGATTTTTCATAACTATTTCATGAATTCTTACAAATCTAGGCAAAGTACTTAGGCCAGCCTACATAGGTTGGAAATTAGAATGTTAGGTCTCAAGCGGACACAATGGATAATTTTCTCCAACATTTGTCTTTAAGGGAAGAACTATCCCAGAGATATTAAGTGATTCTCCAAATTCACAGAACACATACATAGTAGTGTTAAAACTAGATTGCTCATCTTCTGATTCTCAGTCTAGCACTCTTTTCTGATAAATTTTGGTAGCAGCCCCGATACCTGGTGGACCCTAATGCTTAACTGGTACTCTTTCTTGACATCATCATGTATAAGAGTTCTCATATGAATTGGTAATGCAATATACATAAATCATTCAGAATCTAGTAAGCCATGGGTAAATGTTAGCAATTCTTATTTTTCTTTTCTTCCTCCTTATTTTATCATTAACTACTTTTCTCTGATATTTTCATGCTAGAGGTTACCAACAGGGAGACTTAGATCTACCCATAGGCTTTGAAGGCTACTTGGTCTATTTACAATTCATTTTCCACTTCTTCCATTGCCTATCTTTCTCTCTTGTTTGCTGGGAACTCTTAGGTAAGAGTGGTAAAATTATTAGTCTTACCAGTTAGGAATGTGTTCGGTAGCAAGTAACAGAAATCTCAATGAACAGCAGCTTAAATCACAAAGATGATTACTGTTTATTTAATAAGAAATCTGAAAGTTTTAAAAACTGTTATAACACACTGATACCTTACAAAAGTCTTCAGGCTTTTTCCATCTTTCTATCCTATCACAAATAGCTGTTGGCTTTTTGCCCACCTCTTTGGTTGCTTCATGGCCTCAGGATGGCTGCCTATGTCTAGGCATCACAGAAGCATCAAGGAGAAGAGAAGGGCAAAACACCTTCACCTCCTGACACTCTTGTTGTTTGAGAATAGAAGCTTTCTTCTAGTGTATTTACTGGCCAGAACCGTAAGACATGACCAGACCTAACTGCATGTGAGGCTAGAAAAGTGAATATTTAGCTTTTCAGACTCTGTAGCAAAGGACGGTAAGGGAGGAGATTAGGAGTGGCTGCTAGGTCAGCCAACTGAAAGGTCTGTCATAGACTACCATGGTAGCTTGCCTGCCACAGTGCAATGCCCTTCCTCCCTGCATTTTATCTAGTATGGATTCAACCTGCTATGTGAGACAACCACATTGCTGGAGTTCCATTTATTTACAGTCAACTTTAAGTGTGAATACTATAGCTAAAGGTCTTATTTTGGTATCATTAAAAGACTTTGATGATTCTTATCTGTTCCTATAACTTTCTGGGTCCTTCCATCCTTCTTAGACCTAAATTTATGGGCAGTTACCTTGAAGAAATTTGAAACAACAGGTTCTGGTGGGTTGATACCTTGCTGAATCTGTTTTTTGTTACCAGGGTCTCCAATCTCATATTTTGGTGAAGTTTCTGCTTCCTAGCTTATACTTTTTTTAAAAAACTTTTTTCCCCCTTTATTACTCCCAATTTAGAAACAGTGAATTATACTGATCTTCAATGCACAATTTGAAGAGTTTTGGTAAATGTGCATGTCCATTTTGTAACCTTGTAAATATATACACCCATGTAACCACGTGTATTAGTTTCCTAAGGCTGCTATAACAAAGTATTGCAAACTGGGTGGCTTAAGCAAGTATTTATTCTTTCACAGTTCTGGAGGCTGGAAGTCTGAAATCAAGGTGTCAGCAGGGCCATGCTGTCTCTGAAACCTGTAAGGGAGAATTCTTCTTTGCCTCTTCCTAGCTTCTGGTGGTTTCCAGCAATCTTTGGAATTCTTTGGCCTGAAGCTGCATTATTCCAATCTCTACATTCCTCATTACATGGCCTTCTCCCTGTGTGTCTCTGTCATCATATGGCCTTCTTATATTGACACCAATCGTATTAGGGGGCACACTACACCAGATGACCTAATCTTAATTATATCTGTAGTGACCCTATTTCCAAATAAGGTACATTCTGAGATACTAGGAGTTAAGACTTAAATATTTCTTTTGGAAGGCACATAATTCAACACATAATTCCATGTAAATATATACACCCATATAACCATGTTACCCCATGAAATATGTTACATATTGGAATAGAGGTCAACAGATGATCTTCTATAAAGGATCAGATAGTAAATATTTTAGGATTTGTGGGCCATACTCTATTGCACCTACTCACCTCTGCCTTCAGAGTGCAAAAGCAGCCAGAAGCAATATGTAAACAAGTGAGATGGTTGTGTTACAACAAAATTTTATTTACAAAAATAGGAGGTGGGCTGGATTTGGCCCTTGGGCCATAGTTTGCTGACTCTTACATTAAAACATTTCCATCACTCCAGAAAATTCCATCAGTTCTCCTTCCTGCTCAGTCCTCATCTCCCATGGGTGAACACTGTGCAGCTTTCTATTACTGCAGGTCAGGTTTGCCTGTCTTTGAACTTCATATAGTATATGCTCTTTTGTGTCTGTCTTCATTCAAACAACATAAGGTCTGTGAGATCCAGCCACACTGTTGTGTGAATCAGGATTGTATTCTTTCTTTTCCCAGCTTTATTGAAGTATAACTGACAATAAAATGGTAATATATTTAAAGTATACAACATGATCATTTGATAAACATAGACACCATGAAATGATTCCAACAATCAGGCTAATTAATATATCTATCTCACATAGTTACATTTTGTGTGGGTATGTGAAAATTCTTAAGATCTACCATTTTAACAAATTTCATATATATAATACAATATTGTTAACTGTAGTCATTGTGCTCTACACTGAATCCTGGGAACTTTTTCATCCTACAACTGAAAGTTTGTACCCTTTGAGCAACATTTCTCCCTTGTCCCTACTTCCAGCCCCTGGAAACTACTTTTCTCATCTGTTTCTATGAGTTCAATTTTTTTAAAGATTCCACATGTAAGTGATACCACACAATATTTGTCTTTCTCTTTCTGGTTTATTTCACATAGTGCAATGTCTCCAAGTTCCATCCATGTTGTCGTAAACAGCAGGATTTCCATCTTTTTCATAGCTGAATAATATTCCGCTGCATATATATACCATTTCTTCTTTAACCATTCACCCATTGATAGACGCTTCCATTATCTCCATATCTTGGCTATTGTGACTAATGCTGCAATGAATGTAGGAATGCAAATATCTCTTTGAGACAGTGATTCTATTTCCTTTAGGTATATAATCTGAAGTGGGATTGCTGGATCATATGGTAGATCTATTTTTGATTTTTTGAGGAACCTCCTGACTTTTCCATAGTGGCTATATCAATTTGCATTCACACCAACAGTGTATAAGAGTTCCCTTTTCTCTGCATCCTTGTCAACATCCTTGTTATCTCTTGTCTTCTTGATAATTGCCATCCTAACAGGTGTGAGGTGATATTTCATTGTGGTTTTGATTTCATGTCCCTGTTAATTAGTGATGTTGAGTATCTTTCATATACCTATTGGTTATTTTATCTTCTTCGGAAAAATGTCTATTCAGTCCTTTGTCTGTTATCGAGTTACTTGGTTTTGTTTTGTTTTTTTGATTTTTTGCTATTAAGTTGTAAGAGTTCCTTTTATGTTTTTGATATAAACTTCATCAGATATATGGTTTGCAAATATTTTCTCTGTTCAGTAGGTTACCTTTTCATTTTGCTCTTTCCTTTTTGTGTAGATACTATTTAGCTTGATGTAGTCCCACTTGTTTATTTTTGCTTTTATTGACTGTACTTTTAGCATCAAATCCAAAAAATTATTGCCAAGATCAATGTCAAAGAGCTTTTTGCCTGTTTTCTTCTAGGATTGTCATGGTTTTAAGTTTTACATTGAACTTTTTGATCCAATTTGAGTTGGGTTTTTTTTTCAGTGTATGGTATAAGTGTCCAATTTCAGTTTTTTGCATCTGGATATCCAGTTTTCCCAACACCATTTATTTCCCACATTGTATATTCTTGACACTTTTGTTAAAACTTAGCTAACTGTATATATGGGAGTTAGCAATTCTGAGTTCTTTATGCTGTTTCATGGACCTGTGTGTGTTTTTATGCCAATACCATACTGTTTTGATAACTACAGCTTTGTAATATAGTTCAAAACCAGGAAGTATTATACCACCAGTCTTGCTTTTCTTACTCAAGATTGCTTTAGCTATTTGGGGTCTTTTGTGATTCCACATGAGTTTTAGAATACTTCTTATTTCTGTGAAAAATGCCATTGGAATTTTATTATTGAAGTATAATTGACATACAATATACTTATTAGTTTCAGGTATACAACATAATGATTCATTACTTGTATATATTGCAAAATGATCACCACAGTAAGTCTAGTCAATATCTGTGACCATACATAGTTAATTTTTTTTTCTTATGATGAGAACTTTTAAGATCTTCTCCCTTAGCAACTTTCAAATATGCAGTACATTATTAACTATTGCTGTAAATTACATCCCCATGACTCACTTATTTTATAATTGTAAGTTTGTACGTTTTGAACACTTTCACCCATTTTGCTCACCCCTTACCTTCCCCTTTCCCCTCCTCCACCAATTTGTTCTCTATGTCTATGAGCTTGGTTTTAGATTCCACATATAAGTGAAAGCAAACAGTACTTATCTTTCTCTGACTTATCTCATTTAGCATAATTCCTTCAAGGTCCATCCATGTTGTTGGAAATGGTAAGATTCCCCCCTCTTTTTTTTTTTTTTTTT
>JAQQAC010010882.1:2359113-2497807 GCA_029783875.1 Phataginus tricuspis
GGCTGCCTGGACGCCTGGACACTCTGGGCTCCTCATGCCTCTTAATCAACAGGCCAAGAAGAGACTTACTGTGTTGGCCAGGGTGTTTGATCATGGCCAAGGGGAAATTGGACTACTGCCCCTCAGCGGAGGTGAGAAAGAATATCCTGGACACTGGAGAGCCCTGAGGGCTCTCAGCTTTGCCCCGTCCTGCGATCAAGTCAATGAAAAACTATACCAACACAATCCAGGCAGGACTCCTGTTGGGCCAAAACCTTCAGGAATGAAGATCTGGGTCATGCCGCCATGTAAAGAACCATGACTAGCTGAGGTGCTTCCTGCAGGCAAAGAGAATGCAGAGTGGGGAGTATAAGAAGGTTACCAGCTATGACCAGTTACAGAAATTCGGACTGGAATTGTTAGGAGTATCTCTTCCTTATTTTGTTACAAATATATTTATGTGCATATAAAATATATGGAGATATATGTCTGCTATATATATATGATATCTTTGCTTTCTTCTCTCTTATTCCCTTATCATGTAACATAAGATGTATTGATTTTATATCATTATTTAAGTATTGTTATTTATCTGTGATAGTATTTAAGTTAATTGGTTATCAAGGAGAAAAATAAGATCATTCAAGAACTTGCTTCTCTCTACATTTTTATGCACATCTCTGTTTTGCAGATACTTTTTCTCCTCCAAGACCCTCCTGTTACACTTCCCTGCTTGGCTGGAAGTAATGTCTCCTTCCTTCAATTTTCATAGCACTTAATTGATAACTCTTTTACATCTTCTACATTCCTACATCTCACGTCCTGAGACTACAACCTTCTTCCAGGTGTGATCCACGACAGCTGACACCGGGCTCCCTCTGGCTCCTAGCACAGTGCCCTGCAGGGGTAGATATTCTGTAAATATTTGTTGGTTAATGCAATAAATGAATGTCCACGGACTTGGCAAGCAGGTTTTCAGGGAACTGCATCTGAGGGCCGTTTTCTATGAAATGGGCAGCTGGGCCAATCCATTTTTGGCAGGGAGGGGAACAGCTCACACAGAGTCATTGCAGTGGGCCCTGCAGGTGGTACTGCCTCGCCTCTGGGACCCAGCTTGGACTGCATCTTCTCTCTGGGAGTGTTTCTGGTGATGAGTCCAAATGTGGTCTTTCTCTCTCTGAGCCCATAACATGCACTGATATCTCTTCTCTGCTTCATCTTCTCAAGCAAAGGCTGGTGTTGACTGTCTTATCCAGAAAGACTGATGTGGTAGTTGTACTCATGTTTTTTTATGCCCCTGGTGGGATGGTTAGCTTCTTTTATTTAACATATTTTTGTTGAGGTATAATTGACATTCTACATTGTATCAGTTTTAGGTATACAACATAATGTTTTGATATATGTGTATATTATGAAATGATTGCTACAATAAATTTGCTTAACGTCCATCACCATGCATAGGTACAAATGTTATAAGAACTTTTTTTTGTGATAAGAACTTCTGATAAGAACTTTTAAGAACTACCCTCTTACCAATTTTTAAATATACAGTACAGTATGTTAATTATAGTCACCATGCTATGCTTATTTATCTTATAACTGGAAGTTTGTACCTTTTGACTACCTTCACCTATTTCTCCCACCCCTACCACCCACCTCTGGCAAGCTCCAATCTGTTCTCTGTATCTATGAGTTTAGATGTTTTTTGTTTATTTAGACTCCACATAAAATGAGATCATATAGTTTCTGTCTTTCTTTGTGTGTCTTATTTCACAGAGCATAATGTCCTCCATGTTGTTGCAAATGGCAAAAATTTCCTCTTTTATGGCTGAATAATATTCCACTGTGTATATAGATACATCATGTTTTGTTTATCCATTTGAGATGGGTCAGGTTCTTAGGGCAGGGACGTGGCATACTGAGATATGATCCCTTTCTTCTTAACTAATGCCTTACACGTAGCTGGTACTCAACAAGTATTTGTTCAAAGAGGGACTAAATGCAACCCTAATCCCACCTCTTGTGTTTCTAGAGAAGCACTTTTAGGATATAACCACTGTGGCTAGGATTTAACACCCACTCTTTAGTCTGGAATTGGAAGTCCTTAAAGCTACAGGGAACTAGAAATGAAGCAGAATTGACGGGACGCTCTCCATCTAGTTCTGTTTTGACTTTCTAGCTGAGCTCAATCAGGCCTTGGGATTGGAAATGCCTCTTATTTCATGGCAAAGCTTTATGAACCAAACATCCAACAGGACTTAAAAACTGAGCCATGGGTGCGGGGGGCCGGGGGGGGGGCAGGCCTTACAAAAACATACAACAAAGCTTGGTCCCCTCAGAATGAAGTTGCAAAAGCTAAGAGAGGACGAGATTAAAATCTATAATATTGTACTTGTAGACAATTAACCCAGGATTATACATCAGATTTTGAAATCAGTACTTGGAGATCTCTGTGATTTTAAAGGAGAAATTTTGGATGCAAAAAGGTAAATCCTACTTCATGGGCCCTTAATAAGTTCAGGGAGCTCTTACGCCTTGAAGAGGATAGAAGCAGGGGATGTAAATGGGTTCCAAAGGGGTGCAGGCAGACTCATGAACCACAAATAGCTATGCAGGTGGGACATATTTAATATTTGAGGCTGGAATATTTGGGACCAGAACCTGGCTCAGTCCCACAGGCCTCCGTGAACAGCAGAGGGCTCGGCCAGGCAGAGCCATTCAGGCCTGAGGCAGTCAGACTGTCCCAGAAGGTACCTCACCTTTTCCGCCCTTGAAGCAGCAATGTAATAATGGTGACCCAGTGCGGGTTTTCTCCCAGCCTTCTGGAAAGGAGAGGATGGAGGTGTAGTGACCGTTCTGCATCCCTGAGAGCACTTCACCTTCATCTGCCTCTCCTCCTATGTGTTGTTGTGGCTGACCGGCTAAACTGGTCTTGACAGAGTGGCTGTTTGCTTTATAGTGACAAGGGTTTTTCCTAAAGCAATTAGAAAATATCAGGTGGAAGGGAGAAGAGAGCGGGGCAGAGCAGGGCCAGGGAGTTGCCTGGAGTCTGGTGGGCGCTGGGACTCTCCTCTGCGCTCCATAGGGTTTGGGGTAGATGCCGTCTTCATGGGAAGGATGCTTCTCTGCTTCTTTGGTCGGGTGGAAGTGATTTTCCTTGTACTCAAAAATGGTTCTGAACTCTATAACTTAGACTCAGTCTACTTTTGAGTTTGCAGTGTGTCTATACCCTCTAGCTTTACCATGGTCACCACTGATAATCATGACAGTAAAAAGAGCATTGTTCTGCATTGACATTTATGGTTTAACATTTTTGGAGACTTTCTTTATCATCTTGTGTGGGGCAGCTAAGTGTGTATTCTTAGTCCAATAGGAAAATATGGAAAATGAGGCCCAAAGAGGAAGGTTGATTTGACTCAGGTCAGTAAGAAATTAATATTAAAGCCATGATCCTAATTCAAGATCTCTTCAATTTCATCGTAGTTTACGCCCCTGGAATCCAAAGTGATGTGATTTAGGGGTTGTGGAAAAAACCCCGTGGGGGTGTGGGAAGAAAATGCAAAAGCTTCATCGTATCTATTTAAAGCTGAACTTTGCTAATACTAAACAAGTAAATAATATATGGATATAATAAATGAATGCCATCTGTGTTTTAAAATCTTTTGTTGATAGGACTGCTTGCTTTTTAAAAAGTATGGAGATTTCTGTTCTCTCCCATTATTGTCCTCTTTTGGACAAAACTGATGGTTTGGCTAAAATTATTTGAGGATGATTTGAGGTTTGATTCAGATTATATTTGAGCATGTGGACACAAATTGGTTGGTGATAATGAGATTATGGAATTAGTGTAATTTAACTCATTGTCTAGGAGGGAACAGACTTGTTAAACAATGAGTAATGTACAATGCCTGCAGAAACCGAGAGGTTTGGAGAGATTAACTATTAAAAAATCACAACACTTCACAAAGTTTGTGAGATGCGATAGAATCAGCTGATTTGCTTTGCCCTTCGTCTTTGGTTTGTATCGGCCACTTTATGCAGATGAGGGAGGCAGTAGAAGGTGGCCTGAGGTTAGCTTTTCTGGGGCAGGCTCCATATAGACAACATACTGCTATGCACACATCACAATGGCAGGCCATTCAGTGTACCTCTGGGCAGACCGTGCCAGCTCTTACATAGCCAAGCGATTTATTGACCAATCCTGCGTATTTCTTTTTGGCGAGATATCTGATGCAGTTTTTATTTTTTCTCTACAGCATATTGCTCTCCAGAATGCTCTGGAGGCTTAGGAAAGCCATGCAGCAGGTGCAGGAGACCCTTTTTGGCTCTAGATATCAGGTTCAGCTTGAATTGCTGCTTCTTTTTTCCCATCTCCCCTTCAATAGACTAAAACATAGACATAGCCTCTCCTCCCCATTTCCAGCCAGTCCTACCTGGGGGAGTAAGCGCAGAAGTGGTTCCTTTTCCAGGGGTTTTTACCTCCTTTGTGCCTCATTTTCTTATCCATGATGGGAAAGATAAAAACAGTACCTGCCTCTGTATCCCCTTCACCTATTTCACCCATCCCCCACTGCAAACTTCCCATTTTAAAATAAATTAGTCACAGGGCGAAGGTAAAGTTTAGGGAATACAGTCAACAATATTGTAATATCTTTGTATGTTGATGATAACTATACTTACTGTGGTGAGCATTTAGTAATGAATATAATTGTTGAATCACTATGTCACATACCAGAAACCAATATAATATTGTTTATCAACTATATATTAATAAAAAAATAGTACCCACCTCAAAGGGTTGTTGTAAGGATTAAGTGAATTGGATGTTTACATTTCTTAGATTAGTGTCTGCCTAGATAAGTGGTTAAAGGTGTAAGCTAATTTTATCACTGCTGTTGTCAAAGTGACTGATAAAGGTGTGGGTCTAATGCTGACATGCTTTCTAATAACTCTTTCTATCTTGTTTCGGAATAGGCACCTGGATTCCCTAAGGCTTGATCTTCTCAGATACTGAAACCTCCCACCCCTTTCCCCTACTGTGCAATGTCCATAATGACTCTCAGGATTCCTTAAAAAGTCCCTATGTGTCATTAGACCCCCAGGACAAACCAGGGTCCTAGAACAGGGATTTGTCAAAGGTTAGTCCTTACTGACTTCTGGCACTTACACTGGCCTTTGCACAAGTCAGATCACATAGAATTCCATCATGACTTTAGTACTGTTTCTGTCAAAGATTTGAGTCCTGGTTAACAGTCTCAGAGCGATCATCACCAAAGGCAGACCAAGTCATGTATGCTTGTTTTTGGTTATATAGCTATAAGTAAAAAAAGACAGTTGGTCTCTGGAAATATTTGAAAGAAAAATGTACTGAAAAGTAGGGAAAATGACTGTGGTTGACAGAGTGTATGTGAGTTTCACCAAGGCATCTGACCATTTTACTTTAGGGATATACAAGTACTAACAGACTAGTTGGAAAATTGTGGGCTGGATGCTACTACAAGTCCGTAGATTTATAATTGGGTGAATAACTATGCCCCAGGGAACATGCCACAGGACTTTGTCCCCAACTTCGTTTTGTTTAAAAAGTTTAGCAGTGAATTGCTAAAAAAATGTTATCAGTGAATGTAGCATGATGGAATTAGGATCCAAAAAGATCTTGACAGGCTGAAACAATTAGGATGAACCCAGCAAGCTGAGGTTTATCAGAAACAATGGCAAGGTCCTGCACTTGCACCCAAACAGCCAACTGTACAAGAACATGAGGCAGAGAGCATGACAAGGGATGGATGACTTTCGGCGCCATTGCAAATGCCAGGTGCCAGATGTGACATGGATCCACAGGACAGTGAATGTCAGCGACAGAATCTTATTTCTAGACTATGCCATTAGACATACTATATCATGACAAGAGAAGTATGGACCCCCTTCTGCCCTTGCTGTTTCAACACAGATGAAATATGGGGTTCACTTCTGGTCTCCTGACCTTCAGATTCCAAAGAACACATGTGGAGGAGAGAACCGGGATCCTAACAAGATTCCAAATTGCATTCTCCAATGAGTCACAGATGGGACTGGGGTTCTTGCTTTGTACAGGACATTTCATGAAGACATGATGACTGCCTTCAAACATTTTAGGTAGCCACTTGATATTTGAAGGGCTGTCATGCTGAAAAATAATTAAAGGGCTTCTGAGGGGTCCTCAAGACTAGATCAAGGGCCAACATGTGGAAGCCACTGTTGTGGGGTGGAGTTTGATATAAAGTAAGCAGTGCCTTTACTACCAACACTTCCAGCAGCCCACAGATGATTGACCTGTAGTGTCGGCATGCCTTAGAACCAGTAGTTAAGAATTGAGATTACTGGGCAGATTTAAGGATACCTTGTGTTGATTTAAAGGTGGCTGATGGTTTTTAAAATTCCAACTGTATATGTGACAAAGATCATTAAAATATAATAGCTTGATATCTGTTTGTGGCCCCAGAACCACATAAAAGCAGAGCCAAGATTTTTTTTTTTCAAAGATGAGTTTGGAATCAGCTAAATGCTGAGCAAGTATTTGCTGGACAACTGAGTCAGGCATCATGGCGTGTGAAGGAGATGACATTGAGTTAGGAGATTTGATCCCAGGATTTGCAAACACCCCTTTCTACATTAAAATGATATAGTTATTGTGAAATATACAATTTTCAGTGGGATTACATCATCATAGCTGGTCAGGATGAGCTGGCCACAAAACCCTTCCCACCCAACAGGGTAAGTCACCCAGTCTAATAGAGTTTGTTGAATTGTCCATCTGGCAAACAAAAGTGCCTGCCAAAGTGATTAGTTTTATATTACCTTAATTGGCTTTGAATAGTTTTCTCAGAAAAAGGTTCAATTGCACCTTGACAGTTCATAGAATCTTCTTAGTGAAAAATGTTCCTTTTTCCTTATTGGCCATTAACAAGAAGGCATATATCGAATTCATCTATAAAAGCTATGCAAAGTAGCTCAAATATACTTTGAGAAGTACTCTCCAAGTTAGACTCTTTCAGCTGCCAGTACATGAAATGATAAGGCTTTATTAACTCTCACGATTAATCTGGAGGATGATGAGTTCCTCGCTGGTTAATTCAGCCACACAGATGTCAGAATTTTAAGTCAGCGCCTGCATTTGTCTTGCCTTCCTCAAGGCTGCAAGATGGCTGCCACATACCATATCTTCACAGGCAACATCCAAAGCGAGGTGTGTCCCCTTTAACGAGAGAAGAAAACTTTTCCTGAGAGACCCCCAACTCCCTTCTCTTACATTGCATCACATGTCTTACCATTTTGAACGATTATTATACATTTTTGCAGATGTGGAAGCCTCTCATTCATTCAGACTGAGAGTTATAACCCTAGAAGACTTTGTTTTTTAATCAACATATAATACAATTAACTTTTTTGAGTGTACAGTTCTATGAATTTTAACTCATGTCCAGACTCATGTAGCCACTGACACCTTCAATGTACAGAACAGCTTGAAGGTGTGAAAAAAAATCTCATGCTTTTCCTTTATGTCTATGTTCATGAGAGATATTGGGTTCTAGTTTTTTTTTTTCTTTCTTTCTTATAATGTCTTTGACTGGTTTTGGTATCAGGTTTTATATTATTTCTTCTTTAAATGTTTGATAGACTTTGCCAATGAAACCATCTGGGTCTCAGATTTCTTTTTCAGAAAGTTTTATTATGAATGCCATTTCTTCAATAGGACTATTCAGGTTATCGTTATGTCTTTTGTCTTTGGTAAATATTTTGTTATCTGAGGAATCATTCCATATACTTTGTCATTCTTGCTTGGAGTTTGTATATTGTATCTACCTACAATAATTATTACTTTCAACTATCAAACATTTTTTAAAGAACAAAATTGGATAAGAATAGTCTAGTATATACACCCAGATATTTACCATTCTTTTATTCCTGATGGTTCAGGCTCCCTTCTGGTATAATTTTCTTTCTTTCTGAGGTTGTTAATTTAAAATTTATTTTAGAGCAGGGCAGTGTATCTCTATGAGATTCTATGACAATGAATCTATAGGCTTTTCTTCATCTGAAGATTTCTTTATTTTCCGTTTCTGAAAGGTGTTTTCAGTGGACATAGAACTGGGTTGATAATTCTTCTCTTTGCACTTTAAATATGTTGTTCCACTTCCATCTGGTCTCCACATTTCATGATGAGAGATCTGCAGTCATTTGAGTAGTTTTTTCCCTATTGGCAATGCATCCTTTTTCTCTGGCTGCTTTCTAGATTTTCTTTTGTCTTTCTCATCAGCATTTTGATTATGATGTATCTTGGCATGTATTTTTTTTCTTTTTTAGGTTTATACCTTTTGGGATTCACTGAGTTTTTTGTATCTGGTGGTTTATTTCTATAAACAAATTTGGGGAGTTTTCAGTCATTATTTCCTTAGATATTTTTTCTTTTTGGTAGTCTTTTTCATATCCCTTAATGAATCTGTTAGAATGTGTGTTATAGAAGGAGAGGAGAAGGAGCCATACTTTTTTATTTATCCATCTTGAAGTTCATTACCTCTTTCTTCTATCATTTCCATTTTGTAATTGAGCCTATTTGTGGAGGATTTTGTTGTTGTTATTGGATCTTTTTCAGTTTTAAAACCATCAGGTTTTCATTTATATCATCTATTTCTTTGTTGAAAATTTCTATCTTTCATTCTTCTCAAGAGCAGTTGCCCTCACTTGTTGCAGAAATTCTGTAATGGTTTCGTTAAAGCTTTTTTTCCAGGTAATTCCAATACTTGTGTCATTGGCGTGTGTCAAAACACATTGTGTTTTCCTATGCAGGTTGAAACTTTCCTGGTTCTTCATATGCTGCGTAATTTTGTATTATACCTGGGCATTTCGAATATTATGTTATGAGACTCTGGGCCTTTATATCCTATGAAGAATATTACTTTCTTTAAGCAGATAATTGATTTGGTTGGGTTTAAGCCACCAATTCTGACCAGCTTTCTTTGGTTTATAGTTCCCAATGTCTGCTCAGTTTTCAAAGCCTTTGCAGTACATTCAGCTCTGTTCTGCTTGAGCACCACTTACTGGACGTGAGAAGCAGTCGATCTTGCTTTCCAGTTCACAGTCTATGGGATGCTGTTCAGGGTCATCTGCATGAGCAGCTTCTGGGTGAGCCCAGAATCCCGTAACAATATTACGGGTAAGCTTTGTCAAGCTTATCACCTTCCCAGGTCTCCCTGATGCTTTCCAGTTCTTTTCTTTTTTATTCCTATAGCATGAAATCTGGGGCCTTATTTGTCCAATTCTGCTGCACACTTTCCACGGCTGGATCAGCTTCTTGGTCTGCATGACAAGAGAATGGAAAGAGAAAAAAATCATCAAGGGTTTTCCCCTCTGGGAGACAATGGCTCCTCTGATCAGAGCGGGGGGTGGGGGTCCTCCTCCCTTTGAGCTTTTAGGTGCCTACAGGTTACCATGGTTGGAACATGGGGGAAGGGAGAAATGAAGAAGAATTATTTCCCCCACTCTGAGTATTGGCAGACCCCTTTTCCACTGCTGAAGCCAGAACTAGAGGGCTTCCTGAAGCTCTTGCTGTCCATACCAATGCACATCCAGGCTTCACATGGCATCGCATCTCTCCTGGGAACACCAGGGGAAAAGGTATAGTAAACTCTTTGCTGGTTTGGTGATACTTTAAATACTCTGCTACTTACTTCTTAGAATCTTCAAATTAGCTACTCCATGCATTCTGTCAAGGTTTCATAGCTGCATGCAGTGAAGAGACAGAGTCAAATGTTCCATCTGCCTATAAGCAGAATCCCCTGGACAATTTTCACAAAAGTTTTCTTCAGCCTAAGTGGTTAATTGAATGTCTTATCATAAATGAAGTCATTATATCTGAGCTGAAATTCCTACTCACCAGAATAGGGATTTCAGCTGTCATGAGTCTTTCACTGATGGCACACTACTGAACATCTGGGTCCATGATTGACAACCATTCTCAGTCTTGATAGCTAAGCTCTGAAATCTATTACAATTCAATTTCTTTTTAAGAATATTGTGCTCGTGATAAGATTTCAAAGCAAACTAATTTCCAAATAGTTTTCTTTAACTTCAGCTTTAAGTACTTAACTTTACTGGGTTTTCTTTTCAGGAAGTTTCTATCAGTGCAAGAATACTTAGGGAGATCCTTAAAGACTAGGAATGTCAGCATATTTGACTCAATCTGTCCATGTTTCTGTGGCATGTGTTACTAAAGAAACCTTCATCCCTAATATTCTCACTTGACTATTGCTCTTACATGCCATCCCTGCAGTGGCATTGCTGAGGAGATAAGTTAGTGTCAGAAGGAAATAATCCCTTTTGACCTCGGTTGAGAGGTCTAGCTCTTGGAAAGAAATAAACAGAGAAAGTCTCTGAAGACCATAGATTGGGTGACATTCCTAAGAGTGATTTGTTCATTTTCCTTATTACAGATTTTTAAAGAGACCACTTAAAAGAAATAAATTATGTGTGTTTCTTGTGTACCCTAGAATTTTTGAACTGTTCCATACACTTCTAAAGTTTCCTTTTAAAAATATAAATAAAATTGGGTGTTCAAATCCAGGAAGCAGAACGTTTAGGTTTAAGTTCAAATTTAAAATCTTGAATCTTCAATGAAATGGAAACATGTAAACATGATGATATTTTCCCCTGTTGACAGCCAGGTTTTAAAGCCAGACAGTTCCGGGAGCTGTTTATTTTTGACTTTTGTTTTTTAGTGCAGAATGCCACAGCTTCTTTTGCAAATCATTGTCTCTCTGTACTGTATCGTCTCTCTGTTTGCCCAATGCGTCTACATGGGGCAAAGGCATACTTTTCGTAGGTAATTGGTGAGGTTATTTTCCTCAACTATTTCATTTCACAAGTCCTGGGCCCTTGGCCTTCTGCCCAGTGTGTGGACCCAGTGTTACAGAGACGCCCACGGATGTGCTCTAAAGGCTCCAGGTCGTTGAGCCTTCAGCAGCCCCAGCAGCCACTGCACAATATTTACTCCGGCTCTGTACTCAGGCAAGCTAATAATTTCTGGAAGTAGAACGGTTGAGCTTCTTATCACCCAGGGACTCCTTGGGATGAGATGTGTAGCATATACAGATATTTAATGGGCTGTGATTTTTTTTTTTAATACATGGTATAGTGATGGGGCCTCAGAAGGGCAATTGCCTATACAATTCTAATTTTGTATGAGATGATCTGAGTGGAGGTTATATAACGTTCTATATAAGATGGGCTCATGCCAAGTGACTTCATACTTCAGTACAACTTGGAAAACGGTGGTAACATGTTCCACAGAAATAGTCCTTAAGATTTAGCTGTATGCTTGGTTCGTAAGAACCATTACATTTTAAGAACTATTTCATATGGACACTCAAGCCATTAAAAAAGAGAAATAATTTACTGTTTTATTACACCATCTTGCATGCTGTTATAGAAACAATCAGATCTTCCAAAAACTGGGAGACTGATTGAGAAACCTGTAACTCTCTGTATGGTGTTATATAGCCAATTTTGTTTTGAGGACTTTTAATAAGGGAAATTTTCACAATAGAATGTCAAATACAAAAGACAAGAAAATATTATTTCAATGACTTTATTTATTTGCTTAGAGGAATACACACCAATATTATCTCTGAGTGGTGCGCTGATTTTTAATTTCGTATTTATGTTCTTTATTCCTTTTCATTTTTCATGATGACAAATAATGCCACAATAAACAACATGGTGCAGAGATCTTTCTCCAAATTTCTGATTAATTCCTTAGAACAGATTCCAGAATAGGAATTACTGAATCAGTGGAAAAGAACATTAAAAGGGAACCTTTTAGCCAACTGGCATTACCAAATAAGTATCCAGAAAGGCTGTGCCCATCAATGTGAATGACAAGTCTCAACAAACTGCGAACACTTGGTCTTCTCATTTAAAAATAAAATCTTTGCATGCTAGTGATGCGGGAAATGCTATCTCATTATTGCTTTAATTTGCATTTATTTTCATGCTATTGAAGTTGAACATTTTCTGCATGTTTAACATTCTTTTGTGAGTTATCCACTCACATCCTTTAGCATTTGTGTCTTAATGATTCCTTTGTATTTGAAGAGGATTATCCTGTTGCTATATTCATTACATCCAGTTTTCCGAATTTATTGCTAAATATTTAATTAAGCCTCTGATGATTTTTAACATACAGTGCATGTTATCAAGTCTATGAATCTTTACTTTTCTGCTTTCCTTTTATTGATTTTAAGCTTAGAAAAGCTTTCCTTATTTTACTTATATTGTCCTCTGATTTATATCAAGTATTTTAGACTAAAATATGAAGTGAGGAGCAAAATTATTTCTTTCCAAATTCTTAACCTGTCTTTTCAGCACCATTTGACAAGTGAGCCTTTTTTCTGTTCAATTATTTCTTACTTATTATCTATATTTACTAGGACTAATTTCTGAACAGTCCTGTTTTATTTCTCTCCTATCAATTCTTCCATCAGCACTTCTTCATTATTGTAATTTCGTGATACATTTTATTATTAGATGTAACATTATTGTTCTTAATTGTTTTTAAAGCTTTTTTTTTTTTGCCTGCTCATTCTTCCAGATGACCTCAAGAGTCATAGGGAAAGCTTCAAAAAATTCCATAGGAATTTTTATTGGAATTGCACTTAACATCTAAATTAATTTGGGAGGAATTAACATTTTTACAATAACCTTTCCATCCAGAAGCAAGGTATTATTTGTCGTTTTCTTTAAAGGCTTTTAAAAATATCTCTCTAAAATTGTATAGGTTTCTTCAGATGGATCCTAAATATCATTTTCATGTTTATTCCTGGTTATTTTGCCCCTTCTTTGTGATAAAAGAGATTCTTCTATTTCAGTGGTGGTTATTTTCTCTACTATTTGTGTAATCACTACTCGTTAATCATTGCCAGCTTTGTGGTCAAAACTGTGTGCCCTGGAGTCCAGCTGCCTGCATTCTGACCCTCTCGGCCCAGCCTGGCCAGGGCAGATCAGGCCTCCCGGTTTCTGCTTGATGATTTCGGATGTGAAATAATAATAGTAAGACCCACCTCACGAGTGTGCTGTGGCAGTTAAACGGGGTGATTCATGGGATTCTAGGTCCAGTGTCTGCACCTGGAAATTCTCCTGGGTAGTCTCTTTGCCATCTGTCCTATCGTTCCTTGTGGAATCCGGGTCCTTCTCAGATCTCAGGAGTCCGGGCTCCGGGCTACTGCCTCCGCTCACTGCTCCCCACCGCTGTCTCAGTGTGTCTGTCAGTTTGTGTCTTTGGAAACGGAGGCTTTTCATTCCTGAGAATCTCTGGTGTCCCCCAGTCCCACTGTCTGACAGCTGTAGTCCCTGCCTTCCTGCTTTCTTTCTCCTTTAGGTTCCTGCCAAATTCTTCGTCCTCCCGAGGCAGTTCAGCGCAGGCCAAGTGGCCTAAGGGTCAGTCTGGCCACCTGCCTCTTGTCACCGCGCCCTCCGAAGTGAGCTGCCGTTTCTTCGCCTGCCTGTGGTTTTCCGTCCTCCTTTGCCGCCAAATCAGCGCCTCTTGGGCAGTGGCAGACCCGGGGTAGAGGAGCCCCACGGTCTCACCTTGTGGCTGAGCAGGGAACGAGTGCCCGTCCTCTGCTGAGGCCTCGAACGAAGCCCCTCAGGAGCTCCCAGGAGCAAGGAGACCCCAGCCCACCGAGCAGACTTTCCCCAGGCGCCCAAGTATCGGTGGGTCAGGAACAGCCCTTCCCCATCCTGCTGGTGTGGACAGGTGTGGCCCTTTCCCCAGCGCCTCACAGATGAGGCCGGCAGACCGCTCCCCCTTGCCTCCCAGTCCCTCTCGGGAGCCCCCTGCCCAGGCCTTTGCCAGCTGTGGGGGGCACCCGCCAGGAAGCTGGGAGGGAGAATGACTTCGGAGGTCGCTGCTGCCTGCTCAGCAGGCCCTTCCCTCTTCTTTTCTGTTACATTTTCTAAATGGTTATTGCTGCCACACAAGAAAACTATTGATTTTTTTTAATGTTTGTCCGTACCCAGCCACTGCTTCTAAATTCCCCAGAATTACAGTTGTGTCGTTTTTTTCTAGACAAACAATAACACTGTCCTTTGAATAGTGATAATCTTGTCTTCCCCACTCCTGCAGTTGTATTTCTCCCTTCTATTCCACATCTTAATAGTGGCCAGCACACTGAGAACAATATTGAATAAAAATGGTAGCAAGCACCCCGGGGTCTTGCTAATCTGAATGGGGATTCCTCCCGTGTAGGAGGGTAACTGCCATTGTCCCGAGATGGATTACTCTTACTTTCTTAAGGAAGTTATTATTCTTTTCCCCGTTGAAAAAAGTCCTAAAAGGATATTACATTTGATAGCTACTTTGCAATATCCATAGAGATCACCACTGTTTAAAATTGTATCTGTTGATTTGACTTATCACATTATTTGATCTTCCTAGAATTATTTGATCTTCCTAGTATTAGACTGTACCCACGTCCTGGAGTAATCAGTACTCAGCTATGTAGGCTGTGCTTTTAGTAAAAACCCTTTAGGGTTTTTGCTTGTAACCATAAGTGAGGATTGCCAGTTGTTTTTCTTTTGTGTATTTTGGTATTGAAGTTATATTGACTTTTCCTTTTTCTTCATCCTGGAACAATTCGTATAACATGAGGAGTATCTGTTTCTCAACAACATGATTTAGTCATTGCAGTTGTATTGCTTGAATTATCATTCTGAAGCCAACGTGGCCTCGTGGAAAGAGCACATGATGTGGAGTCAAGATCAAGCAGGGTTCAAACCTGGCTTCGTCATGATTAATGGCATGATCTGGTACAGGGGACCTATTATCTGGACCTTCTTTATGCCTTAGTAAAAGGGGGGCATCAACCTCTCCCTTTCAGTATTTTTGTGAGAAGTAGGTTACCTGAGCCACATGCCTGACCTGCCGTTCATCACAATAAATGGCAACTATTACTGACTCTTGTTTAACTTGATCTGCTATTGACTGATTGTACACCAAAGTCTTACCTCCCTCAGCTCAGGAAAATGTCTTGTATTTATACCTCTGAGTGTTCTCGTGTGTTTCTTCCTTGTGAAATTCAAGTCTCCAATTTCTTTCACCTCTATCATCTTTTCTCTCATCATTGTATTTCTTTATTTCCCTCTGTCTTTATTTAGAGTAAGTTGAAGATGTAGATTATTCATGCAATTATTTCTGTTGCTGCTGTTATTTATCACTGCTATAGCAGTGCTTTTTCAGTGCTTTTTCCCTCCACATAATGTGATATTTTCCAAATAGCACTTACGTTTGCCTATGTAAAACTAATATGCTAATACACTACTTTTAAGTCACAGAGGTATATACTAAGCAGAAGGTTTATGATGTGTGGATTTCGGCTATTCCAATACATAGTGACCTCTCTTTTCTGGCCTTTCCAACTTGTATGCCTGCCTCTCCCTGTCTGTTTATCATATTATATGAAGGCACTATTCTGCTAATATATTTTGGAATTATGATTATACCTGAAAAATAGAAATTAATAAAGGATGGCTACAAATAAATATGGATGGAGCTCATAGTACCTTTCCCAGCGCCACAGTGAGTGTTCTGAGCATCCCATGTCTTGCTCTCGCCTTGGAGACTGCTGTCCTAGAGCATCTCAAATCCCTCTGCTTTTTGCTTCTGCAAAAATGTGTCCTGATGCACATTGTGATTCCTTGTTTTTCTCTCTTCACAGCTCAATTCTAATTTCCAACAGAACAGCGCCGGTGTCCTGTATGCTCTCTGCAACCCCCCCAGGCCCAGCACCATGGCCGCCACATAACGGGTTTGGGTCCATGTCTATTTCTGTTGGCTTGAGTTAGAAGTCGTAGTTCCCTGCCAATGTATCCCAAGCTGACCTTTACTCTGCTAGCGCGTCATTAGTGCCTAGCCTGGTCTTGCTACAACTGCAGCCCTTTTCCTTCCACTCATGCTCTGCCTCCTGTCTTCTCACCCCATCCTCCTGTGTCTGCACAACTCTTGTTTGCAGAGGGCTGTTTTCATCTATCATGTTGGGAATACAAAGCAGGTGTTCCTGAAACTTTCTTTTCTCTCTAGTAGTGGATGATTTGGGGAAGTCAGTTTTTTCTTGAGTACTCAGGATAATGTTTCTCTTCTCTTTGGGGATAATTCCTTTTTTTTGCTAAGTTTTTAATTCTTAACCTGGAGCCCATGGGTCCCAGTGTTGGCTGACCATCAGCATGTGTGGGTGTCACCAACCACCTTCTCCTCCCATTTGGGTCTCAAGGACTCCGCTTGTGAGGGTTACGTGTGCAGTACCTACTACAGTTTCTGGAATCCAGGAAGTATTCAGTAAAAGAATGCTGGACAGAGTTTGGTTGTTTTCCTGCTTCCACTCACAGTTCTCTAAATCTGATTAGAAGAATTTATGTTTAAAGAATCATGATCAAGAAGCAGTGGATTAAACATGTATGTGTATCCATTTCTTATTCCTACTGCCCTTATGCAGTTATGCTCCTCGCTAAAAGCAGTATGTATCACAATGACAATAACTCCCGGCACTTACCACGCTCTGGGTTCCTACTGCCTCCAGCCTGCTTGGGCATCCGCAGGACCCTGGAGCTTGCAGCTCCCACAGGCTGTGCGATGCTGCCTGGTGTTGGAGTTTCTGCCCATGTTTTATGCTTGGGTTGTGCCTACTGTTTAAGGGGAGGAACCAGGGACGGAGAAAAAGGGGAAGACCAGAGATGGGACAGGATGCCAGACTTCCTGGCAACCCGAGAACACACACTTTAGGGCTGGTTACTGCGTTTCTAGGTTTTGCAGAGTCTGTGTCTCTGAGCTCAGGCGGACTATGTACGATGCTCATGTCTCTCCTACCACTTCCTGGCACGTACTGCAGCTCCCTTTTCGAGGCTACAAAGACCACTACTTTGATTTTTCCACCTGCATTGCTGGAGCCGTGGTTAGTAAACATTTCTCCAGAGATTTTGAAGTGGCTGATGGCCATCCTCAGCTTTTCGAACTTCTGTTGAGTTTCTGCCTTTTTCTAGTTCCATGGATTCTTTAAGAGGAAGGTGAGCAAAGAAGCATCAGAAATTGTTCATTCTTGTTCTTCTTAATCCTGAAGTCAAGATAATTCTGTAGTCTTGGCATCCATTTTCTCAAAACTTACTCCCAAACATTTCAGATCACAGCTTTTAAGCCAAAGCCATCCTCTGAACATTAGACGTGACCTCGCGACTGTTGGGGTAGAAGGTGAGTTCCGTGCTGTACGATCCCTGGTTCCATCTTGCCTTGAGAGTGTCATTTCCATATGGATCCCTGAGGGAAATGTGTGCCCAAGAGCAGTGGGAATGAGAAATAAAGTAGCCCATGCCCCCATGCAGAAAAGAAAGGAGGTAGGATGGCTGGGCTTACTCTGACGAGAGCAGGTCTGGTTGAACCCACTGCATAGATGAGAAACACTACCCAGGCATGGGCTGTAGCTGTGCACAGAGACTCTGATCACATCCTGAGAGCCAACCCATCTGACTAGCTTCAACTTGTCTTTGGAGGAGGGAGGTGAGAGAGGGCAATGCAGTGCAAGGAGGTGTCATGAGCCCCCACCGATCCCACCCTCACCCCCACTATCCCTTGACCTTCTTGTTCTGCTACAGTCAATTGATATTTCCCATTCTAATGTAAAGTGCAGACCAAAGCATCTCTTCTGTTTTTATTGTTCTGACTTATATAATGTGTGCAAAAACTTTGCACTCGGTGTTCAGCTCCCACAGGAAGCTGACTTCCCAGGACACTGGGTGCTGGAGGTAGGTGCAGTGCTCCGGGTTGTCTGAGCCTCAGTTCAGCTTTTACTGATGGGGCTAAGGTGCGGCTGGTTCGGGAACTAGGAGGTCTCGATGGATGTAAAATGCCTTGACCAGAGGCAGAGGATGGAGAGATTGTGCTTGTCTTTTCAGAATAATGGCCAAGCCATTGTGTTGCGCAGAGTTAAGAGTCCCAGATCCAGGAAGACCCTACCTTGTGTCACCAGCAGCTGCATGATCTATATTAGGGACCCTAAACCATGAGAGGCCATGCATTTGTTCCTGCTTTTGGTGGAAATGTTAATTTCAGTAATTTTTTGTAGCCTTGGCTCAGTGTCTCAGAAACTTGGAATGAGGGTGGAGATGTGTGCAGAAAAGAGCTGACACAGCAGGCTATCCTAAGAAAGGTTAGCCCTTGGCTGGCCTCTGGGAAATTGGATTTGGGGAGGGTTCCCATCATACCTAGAACTGGTGAGAAAAGCTCACCATGCCTAAACTGCTTGTGTATACAGTATAGTTTATGCTAAGCACCTGCTTTCCTTCCAGAGTCTTGAATGTTAGCACACACCAGGCACAGAGTGCCCACATGACCAGCCCTCAACACCAGCCTTGGACACTGGGATTCTAATGAGCTTTCCTGATGGACAGGATTTCACACATGTCACTACTACTCACTGCTGGGGAATTAAGCCTGTCCTGTTGACTCCCTGGGAGAGGATTCTGGAAGCTTGGTCCTGGTTTCCTCCAGACTTTGCCCCATGCACCTTTGCCCTTTGACGGTATGTTTTGTAGTCTTTTGCAGTAATAAGTCACACATTTGAGTGAGATCATATGCTGTCTTGGCAGTCCTTTTAGTGAGCCAGTGAATTTGGGGTGGTCTTCAGAGCCCTCCAGTACATGCCCCACCTGAAAACCTGCAGTCCCCTTCTAACAAGGTGCTGTTCCTGAGCTCCTTCTGCGTGAGACTTCAGATGCTGCTGTAGGCGCAGGTGCGTGGTTCTTCCCCTTCCCCCACCCTCTCAGGTCCAGTGACCAGCCATACAATGTCCCTTTCTCAGCCATCATCCTGCTCAGCCCTCTGTGCCCTTTAATGTTCCTGGAGTTGAAGGAGAGAAGATGTTTTCAACTAAGGGGCGCCTGGAGCTATGTGATCAGTAGCCTGGTTGCACTTTAGATTCCTTGAGTCAATAACAAATCCATGGGCCAGCCCAGTGCTTCACCCACAGCCAGGAGAGAACTGGGAGACAGAGGTCTTGAACAGAGATTTCTGAGAACGAGTAAAGTCATTTCTGCTTGCCATCCTGTGGAGTCTAGCACGTTGGGAAATGGTACGCAGGCGCTCCCAGCACCCTCCTTGTTCTTCTCTTTTCAGATTTGTTTCAGCTGGTTGGTCTTAATGAATGCTGTACTGCCTTCTTTCCCCCTCCTCCCTCCCTCTCTCTCTGCTCTTGGTGAGTTCATCCAGGTGGATACTAAAGACCGGATTCATTGTTTTAATTTGGTGATTTATTTTTTGAGCAGGTGATACACAATGTGGTTCAAAAATTAAAAAGTGTAAAAAGATGCGTAGTGAGAAGATGCTGACCATTCCTGGGCTCTGCTGGCCCCAACTACACATAATAAGCCACTACTATGAGTTGTTTGTGGGTGTCCTCCCAGATATTTTAATGAAAATATTTATCAAAACAAATAGGAATATATATTCTCTTTGACCGCTTTTTTAAACCAAGTGGTAGCATATAGTTCCACACCTTGCTTGTTTTTCTTGAGAATTTATCTTGAAGAACTTAGAGATCTTTCTATGACCCTAAAGACTGTTAGATCCTTACTTTTAGCTGGCAGGTGCTCTCCCCCAATCTGCTAGCACACCCAAGCCAGCATTTCCCAAATACCTTCTCCTTCTGACATCGCCATGGTTTCTAGTTAGCTGCAGGGTCTGTACGGTATCCCAGACCCACTCCTCCTAATCATTGCCTCTTCCCTGCTTCCTGTCCTTCCAGTACACTGCCAGGTCTGGTCGGTTCTGCTGGAAATGCCCTACGCCTGGACCCAGGCTTCCCCACTCCCCCTCCTCTACTCCAGCCGTCCTCACCTGTGTCTTACCAAACACTCCTTCCTGGGCCAGCTCTGCTGCTCCCGTCCGGCCCCAGCACTGTTCTGATTGTTGGGAAGCAATCCGCTGATGCTCTCTCTCCTCAGCTCGGACTCTTGCTCGACCCAGCGCGGAGGGAGGGTGGCTGCTGCCCCAGCCCTGCTCCGTCCTCCCCTCCCTCCAGGGCTCAGGCCGCTCACCTCCTCTTCCCTCTCAGCCTCTCAGAATTCTTCTCCCCCTTAAAGGCTCACCGCCAAACCACGGAGAATTTCCTAATTGGATCCTTTGCTCCACCTTTGTCCTGCCTTAGAACAATGCTTTTAGGCGGATCACAGCACCCACTTGATTCTGTCCTGGGGAGCAGACTGCAGGCTGCTCGAGGGTCAGCCTGTGCCTTATTCGTCCGTCTGTTGCCCCATCATACACCACCTGTCACTCGGTCCCGTGCACATATGCTTTCGGGGTTTATTTGATTGATGAATGGAGTCTCAGACATGTTTTCTTCCTCCTAACCTCTTCTTGTTATCCTCCAGAGCCCATCCTTTTTCTTTTTCTTTTTTTTTGTATACTCCTTTCCTTCCTTTTATTTTGCAGCGATTTTTGTTATTATTTTACCACTTTGTGAAGGTTTCAGCTGGTTAGTCTTAAAGAATGTTGTACTTCCTGGCCCTCCCGCAGCTTCCTGCTCTAGTTCAAGTTCATTACTTCCACTTGCATAGCGGTGGGAAGCAGCACGATGCAGTCCTTAGCAGGTTACTTCCTGCACTTCTTGCTAAGTGGATCGTGATATTTAGGAGCTTGAGGAGGGAGAATGAGGCCTGCTAGGAGCAAATTCCGTTCTTTCATTCTGCAGTTAACTTGCTTGTTCAAGACTCATAAAACAATTTAACCAACTGAAGTTTTTGGTTTCAGAGGCTACCGCATTCTGTGAAAGGCGGAGGATCTGGGAAGACGCCCACTTTTGTCTTTGGGGACAAGCAGATCCAGAATGGCAGTGTGATGTCACCCTGCCGTTTATTAGATCATTTCCTCTTGGTGGAAGAGGCTTCAGATGCCTGGAGGGTTGGTTGTACCTGAGAGACCGGGTTCTTTGAAAACTGACCATTCAAGGAGAATTACTGAGATCCTGACTACAGGCAAAATGGCAATTTGGGGAACAAATGGCTTTTAGGCAACTGTTATTTGCATTAAGGGCCTGAAGGTCATCTCTCCCAACTTTCCACTAAATTCTTCCCTAAATGCCCAGATAGGAAAACATATTTTGTAAGTTTAAGAAGATGACCTATGCTGGGACTTATGCCGGGGTCTCTGATGCCAAGGGGGAGGTGCAGTGTGGAGGTTAACATCAGGGGTCTCCACTGAGTCCCAGCTGGCACATACTGGCTGTGTGGCCTCGATCTAGTCACGAGTAAGCTTTTCTTGCCTAAGTTTTCATGGGTGAAATGTGGAAGGGGAGAACCTATTCATAGTGTCCAGGTAGAATCAAACGAGGTAACAAATGCAAAGCCAGAGCCTGTGTCTGGCATGTAGCAAGAGTTAAATAAATATTTCCTATTACTTATTATTACACTTCAGGGGATTAAGAAAGACCTCTAGAGGCTGACCTGAGGCCCAGAAGCTAGACCAGAGAGCAATTTAGATTTGTTTGCCCCTAGGTACCAGGCAGCCATAGCGCCCCCTGCCGTGGGATGCTGGAAGCCGGGGAAAGGCTGTTTCAGGTAGAGCCCGTTGGTTGGTGACCCAGCCTCTTGAGAGGCAGAGACAGCACAGGTAGGCTGCCAGGTTTGGGATCCCAGCTCTGCTTCCTGTGTGGGCTGCTGCAAGCTACTGAACTTCTCTGTGCCTCAGTTTTCTCATCTGCAAAATGGGCTGCTAGAAGATTTAAATGAACTAGTATGTGGACATTTCTTTGAGCGATGCCTGCCATGCTGCCGGACCTCAGTGAATGTCTGACGTTTTGATTGTCATCAGGCTTCCCAGACCTGCCTCAGCCTGGGTGTGGCTTTCGTATAAGGGACTTGATGAAAAACATCTCTCTGGGATGCTATTTGTCTCACATCTCCTGGGACGGATGGATGTGGGGATATGGGCTGTACTTCGGGGGGCAGTACTGATAGCTTGTGGGGTGTTTCCAGCTCTGTTTGTCCATTAAACTGTGATCTGCTGAAAAGAACTTTTCCTCAGTCTGAATCCAAATAGAACCTTGTACGACTGGCAGGACTGGTCTCAAGCCGCATATTAGGCGGAGGAATCTGCATTTATAGAAGGTCTGTAGAAAATGCACTCTGAACACACATCCTTATGAGCCAGAGCTGAGAAAACCCCAAGAGAGATACAGAGAGATGAGGGGGCCCCACCCCGATTGTTTATCCAACTCTGGGCCTGAAAAAACTCCCCCTTTGCTCAGTGATAGTTTAATAAAGGGGGTGGGGGGTCATGTTGGGATCATATCTTGACCAATAAAAAGTCTGAGGTTCCTTTGCTAACTAGCTAGAAGCAAGTCCTCCTGTGAACTGGCCTCTCCTCCCAGTAGCAGGGTCCCTGCCAGCCCCTGCACACCTGGGCTGCAGCCAGCACTGCCCCTGGGATCCGAGCACCCCTCCCAGTGCCTTCTCTGTGACCAGCTCCAAAGCGGTATTTCGCTTGTCAGCCTTAGGGTTGGTGTTCTCAGCCGGGGCGCCCTCTGTGAGCACTCCATCATGACTTAGAGCAGAGTTCCATGTGGACCCTTGACATGCACCAGTTCCGCACCCCCACCACCCTGGGGGAGGTTTCGGAGAGGTGGGTGGTCTCTCTCCTCCTACCTGGAAGATGGACTGTTCAAAGGCAGCCCCCTTCTCCTGGCTTCGAGAAGCAGCTATTCTGCCACATCCTGTATTTTCCCATGAAATGTTAATAGAATGGAGACGCTGGGGGCCACCAACCATTGTAATATCTGAGACATTTTGTCCTGTAAGAATCACTTTTCACTTCATCGAGGGTGATATTGTCTCTGTTGAAAATGCACATTCCAGTCTGAGACTTTTTTCCCACCCAGCCCCAGCCACGACTAGTGGGAGCGACTTGCGGTGAGCGGAGGGTTAGTGCCTGTACCCAACAAGCACGTCTGTCTGAGACTTGGAGCCCACAGAGCTAGCTCAGTGCAAATGCCAGGAAGACTGGGCCATTCTCTTCCTCCACCTTCTATTTTTCCACTTTCACAAATACAGGATGACTATCTTTGGGCAGACATCTTGGTCTGCATTTAAAGTAATGTCCTTGCTTTGTCTTTGTCTTAAAAAGTGGAGCTATCAGGTTACTGGAACCAGCATGTCACAACATCTTAAGTGCTGCTTGTGCACGTTCAGGACGAGCACGCCAGGAACGCACAAGAAAGCCGCCTCTTCTCTGTCTGCCGCCACTGAGCGGTACTCTTCTTAGAAATATTTGCTGATTTGAAAGGCAAGACGGGCACTCGTTGTTGTTTGGATTGCCTTTCCTATGATGCCCCCTGAAGGTGAAATTTCAGATCCCTTTGTCTTGTTGGCTGGTAAAATACATCAGTTTCCCCTCAGTAGTCCCCCGACGGTCCCTCACCATTTGCTGGCTAAACCTTCCATTTCTCCCTGACTTGTCATGCCTCCCTGATCCTCCAGGAAGTTTTATTTACACCATGAATGGTTTTCTGAAATGATGACATCTGTTTGGGTTCTTGAAATAGGTTAAAAGTGAGGGTTCTGTAAAGGAGAACCCTTGGATGGTGAGTCATTGAGGTCTGACAGTACGTGAAGCTCTGCTTTGTCCATGTCGGCTCAAGTTCGCCTTTGGTCAGTGTACCTAGCATGAAAGATACAATAGATGCTGACCGAGCAAAGAAAAACCAAGCAGAAAGCATCACTCGTTCATTCTGTAAGTCATGCTGAGTGTCTGCCATGATGTTGAATGTACAAAGGGGTTTCAGACTGGGTTCCTGACTGTGCAGAGCTCACTGCGCAGGTGGGAGTTAGGCATGCAAGTCGGTGACTGAGACACAGGGTGATAAGTTCTATAATAGATGCACATTGTTGGTAGGAGAGACAGAAGAAAGTGTGACAGACTGGTGAGATGAGGAAGGGTCAGGAAAAAATGAAAAAAGAAATGATGTTTTAGCTCCATCTCAGAGAAGGAGATGGCATTCACCAGGTAGACAAGAGCAGGGAGACATCCCAGGTGGAGGGGGCTTGAACAGAGGCATGGAGCTCTGAAAGAGCAGGACATTTTGTGCAGAGGTGGGGGGGCAAATGGTGGCAAAACGCATAGTGGGACTTGAATGCTCTCCTGAAGTAGTTTCCTTGTTTTCTGTCAAGGATGCCAGTGAAGTTTATAAAGCATGACCAGACTGCTTTTGGGAAAGGAAATTCAGAACTGCACATGAGTGTGTGAGGGCAAAAAGCCATGCTGTGAGTAATGTAATTATAACCAGCAACATTAACTCTTGGAAGCGTTTTTCCACCCAGTCTTTGGAAAGGGACTAGAAATTAGATGAACAAGGAAGCAGCCGCAGGTATCCAAGAAATCTGTAAGACTTGATGACTGAATTTGTGTGTAGGAAACAAGGATGAGGGAAGACAGAGGGATGAAGCCACCAGTTCCATCATGAACAGGTGAGCAGTAGGTGCACCCGGTGTGAGGGGTGGCCATTTAAGTGGTAGGTGCTTGTTGGGCATGTAGATAGAAATACTGATAAATAAGTAGGAATATGTGAATTGAAAGTATTAATAATTGCAGTTTCTTGTGTTCCTTTTGGTGTTTTGAGAATGTTGCACAATTTCCAGTAATGTTACCAGTTCTTCATTGATGGAGGTCCAGCCAAGGGGAGAAGCGTGGAGATGTTCATTTCATTGGTTGCAGTAGGCCAGCTTCAACTACTTTCCAACTTAACTTTGTATCTTCTCCTTCCAGGGGACGGACAGGTGGATTTTGATGAATTCATGACAATTCTTGGCCCAAAACTGGTGTCTTCAGAAGGTCGTGATGGTTTTCTTGGAAACACAATAGATAGCATATTCTGGCAGGTAAGAACTTTTTTAAATATCAAGTTTGACATGCCTCTGGGACTACCTTTTGACTCTGAATTTTTAAGCTTCTGTTTAGCACATGAAGATTTCTTCTGGGCTGGAGTGGCACATGTTCCATGCAAGTGGTGGTCCATCCTAGGTCCTCTGACCAAAGAATCAAAACTATACTCATTTCAGGCATGGAGGACTGAACTGTCTCCCTACTTTGTCCTTATATCCGAAATAGATTTACATTTTGGAGAAATGAGAGTTCTCCACTTTGATTCACAAGTCTTTTCCCCAGGGACACTTAGGAAGACGCATCGGTGTCACCTGAGTCCAGGCCTGTCCCTCGTTCCAGGAGATCCTTGCTGAGAAGAAGGCATTGCTGCCTCGGGTGTTCGGATCTTATCAATACTCTTGTCCTTAATAGGAGAGAATGGTTTTATCTAAGCATCTGTATTCATTGCTTCTCAACTTGCTCCAATTTCTTTCTTGTAAGATCTCTTAGGAAATTCCAAATGTCTACTTTTGAATTATTAATGTGCTATAAATCATTTTTATATTAGCTCTTTAATCTTAAAATGTGAGTTTTTTGTGATTATAGAATTTGGGGAATGGGTTATCAGTCATTATTTTTAAACTCTGAGTCAAATAATTTGTCAAGTGAAATTGAATTATTGGTTAGACATGGAAAACACCATTCAAACACACAGTGGTTCCTTTAAATTCTTATTGTGTTTTTTCCTCAACCAAAGATACGTCTGTAACCCACAAAAACATTGCAGTTGACACGTACCTCCAGTCTTATTCTGCCACCCATCTTGCAAACGACCAACAAATACTTAGTAAGAACATGTTATGTGCCCTGAAATCTGTCACAGTGGGTTGAACAGCAGATGTTTAAGACAAGCCCTAGCTATTTAAGAATTTAGGTGGGGGAAACACAATTAAGAGAGAGAAAAAAAGAAGTGGTGAATTGGTGTGATGGCTAATAGACTGTGATCTCCCTGAAGCCTGGGACTTGACTCTTGTGACATCCTCAGCATCTTGCATGCCGCTGTGCAGCGGGCCCTCCTACAAGTTCACGAAAGGAGATATATGTGGTCATAAGAGGTCAGCGAGGCCTTCTGGAAATGGGGGCACTTGCTTCAAACTTTGAAGTATGGAGGGCATTAAGTGAGCAAAGAAAGAAAAGAGCACTCCAGGCCTGTCACGATGAGAGTTTGGGAATTGTGGAAGCAAAGAGCACAAAAAAGTCAATTGACCGTAAGGAAGGTACAGTGTAAAGGGCAAGCGCTGAGGCCCCTCTGCCAGGACGGATTTAGGACCCGAGGAGAGAGAATGCGTTTGGATGATCCCAAGGTTCCCAGCTGGCTATGACTGACGGGGATAAGATCATGAAGAAAAGAAGTCTTTGTGGACTGGAGTTCTAAATCAGACATGTTGCATGTAAGGTGAGGGTCAGACAGCCAAGGGAAGGGGAAGTCTTTGCACAGCTGAAATCAGGGATGGATCAGGGGCAAGAGGCCAGGGCTGGAAACCCAGATTAGGATTCATCGAAACCAGCACAGACATCATAGGCGAGGATGAGCTCGCCAGGGGAAGTTCCATGAACGAAGATGAGCAGAGAGGCAGGCCTGGTCCTGGAGGGCACCCAGGGGCAGGGGAGGGGGGACGGGGCCCCTGCCCCGCACACTGCTGGTGCACACGGGAGCGCTGTCTCCCAAGGTGTGGTCGCAGCCAGCCCTGACCCTCCCTAGAGAGGAATGGCCGTGACCTCCTCACCACGTGAGGGGACGATCTCACTGTCTGTGTAACGCTTTGGGTATGACTTGACCCTTGAAAGGTCAGACAGAGTCCCTTGGCAGAAATTTAAAAAATGGACAAGTAGTTAAGAACGCAGACCGTGGCAAGCATCTAATAATACATATAATTATTGAGTCAGTATGTTGTACATCTGAAACCAATATAATATTGTGTATCAACCTTATTTCAATAAAAAAAAAGGAGCATGGATAAACATTGTTTCCCAGGGGGCCATCTTCCAGCCCGTAGGAGCCACTCTGAATGAACATCTGGGAGTCCTTCCTTCCCCGTCTGCTCTCCATTTTTCCCCGCCCTGAATATTTTCTACCCTTTTCCTCTGCCTTCAGGGCCCACTCTAGTCTAGAAAAATGCTGCAGATCCTCCCAGGCTGTGAGCACTCTTCCTGGCCCCAACCTGGAGGGGAAGAACCTGCAGGTTCTTAATCTACACTTCAGTGGGGACCTCATGTCCTCTGGGTTCTTCACAGGAGAACATCTTAACAGCAAGGGAACGTTTCTCTCATAAAGTATTAGCCGCCTCTGCCATAATTCAGACAGGCTATTATGCTCACAAAGCCTTTGTGTTTTTGTCCCACCAAAGACCCTCCTCCTCGCCCAGGGTGATAACCAGGGTGGGGAAAAGACAGTGAAGGGAAAAATTCCATTCTGCAATTTTGAAATGAATGCACGAACTTGTGGCTGTGGCTTTCCTCTCCCGCTGGTGCTCACCCAACTCAGAATTTTATGACTAGCCAAGGAGAACAGACATATCTATCAATTCTCAGTAGTCAGCTGTGTCTTCCTCACCCCGCCCCCTGCCATCTGTCTATTCAGAGACAGCATGGAAAAATGGTACTAAAACATCCAGAGCATCCGGTTCTTCCTGGAAAAAAGTTCATCTTCCTAGTGCTTCAATGATTTTTCAGGTTTAAAAGAAAGCTCTGCGTGTGTGTGTGTGTATGTTTGTATATGTATTTTATATATGCATATATACATGTGTGTGTTTACTTCTCCACAATGGTTGAAGATGCTATAGAATAAGAACAGCAGAAAGACAGCCTTCTGCCTCTGAATATCCAGCCAGGGAATACTCATATCAGGAGGAACTGATACTCTAGAAAGGAGAAGACCATCTATTTAAGACCCTTTGACAAAAGCTTCCCACCAGAGATAAAATCAGTTTCCTGTGGAAACAGACATGACAGTACACCTGGAAGGGTACATTAGTAATCTATTGGCTGCAAAATACATTACACAAAAACCTAGTGACATAGAACAATAAATATTTACCGTATCATACAGCTTCTGTAGGTCAGGAATTTGAAAGCAGCTTAGCTGGGTGGTTCTGGTTCAGAGTCTCTCATGAGTTTGTAATCAAGGTGCTGGCTGGGGCTGTGGTCATCTGAAGGCTTGAGTGTGGCTGGAGAATGTGCTTGAAGGTGGCTCACTCACATGGCTGACACAGTGGTGATGGCTGTTGACGGGAGGCCTGGGGGCCCTTGCACATGGACGTCTCCATAGGGCTGCTGGAGAGTCCTCGTCATGTGGCAGCTAGTTTTGCTCAAAACAAATGATCCAGATGAGTATAACCCAGTAGTTCTGACCTAGCACAGGAGGTCACACTCTATCATTCCTGCAGTACCCTCTGGTTGCACAGGTCATCCCTACTCAGTATGGGGAGAGGACCTCCTCCTGGTGAATGCCCGGAGCCAGGGGTCACTGGGGGCATCTTGGAGGTTGGCTACCACAAAGGGTAAAGATTCTGTAACTAGGCTTCACCTTTTGATCCAACGTTGCTGCCACAGCCTTGAATTTTCTGCAGGCTTTGGTTTTGTCCTATCTTAAAGAAAATGTGGGACCGTGGCTGTTCTCTGTGTTCTGAGAAGTGACCCAGCCAGGCACTAGGCTCCTCTAGCTAATTAAACCTGTTTTCCAGTGCTCCCACCTTATTGCTGTTCTGGCCTACAAAGCCAGGGGTAAAATCAAATCAAATGGGATTCTGGATTCTGCAACTATAGCTATTTATCAGTTGGGGCTTTTCCCAAAAGTTATGAGCCCCTGGCTCTTTGCAGGAAACTGGTATCAGGAAAGAGGGTATGTAATGGGCTAGTAACCAAGAAGGATGGTCTGAGGGCCATTCCCCAGAGTCTCTGTCCTCCCTGGGTACTCAGCCGTCTGGGTGTGAGGCTCATAGATCTCTTGGCAGCCACCTCAGAAGCTCACCCTCATGTAGCAAATAATAACTTGTGAAATTTATTGCAGCTTACCCATCATTCATCAAGTTTCTGTGCATTTGCTGTTACTGCAATGATATATTTGGGGAAGAAATGTGAAACTGTGTTTGAAGTCAGCCTTAGGACTTGGTGTATATTAATGTTGGAGTAGAAGGAAGGGAGGGGTGCAAGGGGCCGGGACTCAGGACTGGGGGATGGTTCTCATGCTCAGGGCTTCAGGTTGATTGCAACCGTAGAGAAGTGGGGTCCTCAAAATCACTGTTGTTCCACCTTTCATTCACACCACACGCCATGCATCCACCTATACCCAGGAATGGGAGTCTTTGATATAGTCCATGCCCTCCAGTGGCAGAAGACAGAGCCCCAAGTACTGCATCTTGAGGCTTACCTGGGTCACTACAGCAGCCCTTTATCTTTTCTCCTTCACTGTGTAAAAGTGTTCTGCAGTGGAGTTTGCTGACAGCTCACAAGGATCAGGGGAGATCAAACAGCTCGGCCAGTCCCAGGGTCTGGCCAACACTTCTGCTCACATTTTCATTGTGTTTACAGTCAAACCTTATTCATCTAGACTTCATTAATTTAGAGTTTCTGTTTTAAGAAGTAAAATGCATTAATATTTAAGGAAAGGGACTTGTTCACAGATGCCGCTGGTTGTGTGGGAATGCATCTGAGGCGGAGGTCAGGACAAAATAGACCAGGTTCCTGGTTTATGTGCGTGCTCAGGAATATTGCTTGGATGTCCTGAGGCTTACTTGCCCATATGTGAGCTGATCGTTTTCAGAGCTAGTTTCTCGGAGCTGTGTGAACATCCAAGGTGCTGTTAAGTTATCCCAACATAAAAGTGTGTGGGACACCCAGGCCCATGTTTGGTCCAGATCAAGACCTGTTTGTCACACTGACTTCTCCAACCATAGGCCTGCTCTCCATCCCTTCCAGCTGTCCACTCCTTCCCGTCTGGTAGGACAATATGCAGCAGGTGTCATGAAATACCTGTAGCTTTTCTCTAGGAATCTTTCCAGGCTTGGCCTCTGTCCTCCACCCCAAATCCTGGGCTGGTCTCATGTCGTCCCTGGCTTTCCATTTCTGCTATGATCCTAGATTCTCGGTCACTGTCCTAGGCTCTGACCCCAAAGCCAGTCCTCCCTAGCCCAGGCTTGTGACATTTATGTTCTGGCCCCAGGGCCATGGCTGAGATGGGCAGGGAGCTGCGCTTAAAATACTTGACTCATGGGCAGTTGAGAGCACTTAATGTTCCATGTTTATGACTGCAAGAAATACAGAGCTACAAGTACAGTATGATCCAAATCTGTTATGCATAAAAGGACAGGAAAGAAATATATCAAGACATTAACAGTGATTTTTTTCATGTGTGGTAGGATGATGAGTGAGCATATCTTTTTGCATTTTCCAAATTCTCAACAGTGACCATATGTTACTTCTATAATCAGAGAAAGAAAATTACAAGAAAGAAAATGCAGCCCCCAACTAGTCAGGCATCCATTAAATATCTGCCATTTTTTTATCTGTAAAACTGGAGATGGCCGTTCCCGTGAGGTTGACTGTTGATAAACTTGAACGGAAAGCATATGAAAAAACAGAAGAAATCATATTCATCCCTAGGAGGCATTTATTGCACAGGACCAAGATCAGGAAAGCACCAAGTCTTTTACTTTTGTACTTTTTTCATTTTAAGGATAACTTCCCAGTAGGCAGAGTCTCTCTGCACACCAAACCTGGCATCAACCGGATTGTTCTCCCCCCCAATATTTTGTCAACGTGCCACTCTCTCTGAGTCTGAATCCAAAGCTGCTGCTCCTCAGTTACTAATCATCTAATGGAACCTAAATAGCTTTCAGCAGCAATGCCCATCATGCGGCCCATGAGACTGACAGCGAGTTCTCCCATCTCCAAAGTGATTTTACTGCCTGGGAAACACAGAGTATGCGAAACATGAGTCCCACTGGGTCTCGCCACGTGGCTCAGCGTCAACTGGGACTTGACAGAAATGCAGATGCCTGGGCCCCACCCCAGAAACCCTGAATCAGACACTCACAGGGTGGCCCAGCAGTCTGAGCTTCCGTAAGTCCCAGACGTGGCTCTGAGGCTCCCTCACGTATGAGAGCCACGGAGCCACGGAAAGTTCAGCGAGCCAGGCATCTAGACTTACTGGTCTGACTCAGGCCTTGGTAATTTGGGTTTCTCTTTTATTTCTCCACATTCACAAGTGTAATTGGTCTTTTGTCCGTATGTTCTAACTGTTTTTGAAAGGCAGAGAAATTACCTGTCAATATGTAACTGATTTTCTAAGTAGGAAATGCCTTTTGAAGCATTAAAGCAAAGGAAGAATGATAAATAAAAACTATTAACAAACTATCAAATTGAAAGACTATTTCAAAAGTGAACAAACAAAAAAAATATGCAGTTGGTAGAATAAAGCATATGTGAAGAGCATTTCCAAAGCCATCCAAAAACCTCTTAAAATGACTATAGAGAAATGGGATAAGGAATGACAGACAATTGATAAATACCTTCAATAAACATATTAAAACAGTTCAACCTCACTAGAAATCCAAGAAATGTAAATGAGAAGAGTCCTCAGGTAGCAGATTTTACCTGTCAGATTGGAAAAGAATAAGACATATGTTTATGATAATAGTGTTGTCAAGAGTGTGATAAAATGGGCAAACTCATATATTACTGGTAGGAAGGTAAACTGTCCTTTTCTGAGAATTATTTGGTGATACTTAGCCACAACTTTTCAAATGTTAAACCCTATAGTTAAAAATTATTCATCTATGACTCTGTCATATGAAATTAATCAGGTTGTAGAAAAATGCACATACAAAAATGGAATATTGTACAATTATTTACAATAATATTTTCACTTTATAGCATATATAGATTGAATTTATGGTATAATTATATAGCTTTTCTACATCTATTATATACCCACTTATATTCACAGAGACAAAGTGCATAAAATATAACAATTCTGAATGTACTAATGGAATGGAATAAAGGTGAATGTAATATTTTCTTTATCTGTGTTTTCTGAAATTTCTACAGTTAGGTCATGTGACTGATCTGTTCTGTTATTATTCCGTAAGATTAAAATCTCAAGTTAACAAAATCACACTGTAAAGCAACTATTTTCAATGGCGAAGAAAGTAACTGGAGGGTCTAACACACATGCCCATTGTTGTGGTAAACAAAGCACACAGTTGATGTGAAAGTTTAAAAACATAAAGTCAGAATTGAAGCCACCAGCTGCCAGGAGGAAAGGAAGTCCTGGGAGGCGTCTGGGTGGCAGCCACCCTCCCAGGGCTCAGCTGCTGTGGGCCCCTGTGCTGCTGAAGGCACTGGGTGCTCATGCTGGCGGCAGCCCCCTAAGCTGTCAGTCACCTTATATCCAACGGGTGTGCTGAAAACTCACACTTTAGGAGAATGCCTAAGTTGATTTTATCATCAGAAAAACAATAAATTGAAAGTAATTTTTAAAATCCCTTATACATCAATTCATGACTGGTTCTTGAGTCTGTGGCTGAGATGGGCTGAGAAGTGATCTCAGCTAGGAAGTGGGCAAAGTCACTGGTTCAGGAAAGTCCTGGCACTAGTGGCTTAATTCTTATATCCAGTAGAATCTTCCCAAGTTTTATGTGAAAGTACTTTCTTTTATTCAATCTGAGTGTCCTTAAGGGTCTAACCCACAGGGTCTACATGTACCCCATACGCTGTAGACTCTCAGGAATGCATAGAATTTTCATTTACAGTTATATAAATGAAGAGCACAGGAGAAAAAGGAAAGATGGTCGGGCTGACTCTATCAAGGGCAGAAGTTTGTGCTCAAGTGCAGAGGAAGCAGAGAGAGAAGGCAGGCATGAAAGCAGATGGGGGCCTCCCGGGTCAGACAGACAGATCCTCTGAAATCTACAGCAAGCCGCACCTGCAAAGGAGGCTTCTGAAGGCGACAGGGGTCTCCTAGCATTGGGGGTGGCATCCCAGAGACACGTTTTCTTTTTAACCATTTTATTATGATTGACATGTAGAAAGCTGTACATACTTAATGTACACCATCAAGATCATAAACATATTCACCTCCTCCCAAAGTTTCCTCCCCACCTTGTGTTGTTATTATTAGTATTGCTGTTGTTATTTTCCTGTGTGTGATCAGAACACTGAAAATCTTCCGTCCTAGCAAATTTTCAGTTCGCTTTAGTGTTAGCGTGGGCATTATGCTGAATAGCAAATCCTCAGAATTTATCAATATTGCATAGCTGAAACTTTGTGTCTTTTGCCCCTCACCTAGCCACTTCTCCACTCCCAGTGTGGGGCAACCGCCATTCTACTCCTTGCTCCTCTGAGTTTGACTATTTCAGATTCCGCCCATCTGGCGTGTGGGCCCTTCTCACCAAGCTCCTGGCCTTTTCTCCCACGCTTGCTTGTTGAGGTGCCACTGTGTATTTTTTTCTCTTTTTACTATTGTGAATAAGATTTTAATTTTTTACTGCATGTTGCTAACCACTTTCTGCCGGTATAGTGGAAAACAGTTTGGAATTTTGGCTTTTTGGCTTCCTTACTGAATTAGTGGTCTTGGGTTTTCCAGTTGATTTTCTTCTTTCTGCTGCAACTTTGTCTATAAACTGCAGTGTTTTTCTTCATTCTCTTCTGCAGTATTTAGTTCCATGTGTATTGACTAAAACTTGCTTATTAGTTATAAGAGAAGAGTGAGATTTGATATTAGAAAATTAACATCTTACCAATAGTTTTTAAAATCATGAATAGATAGCTCTTATCAAATGTCATGAGCCTGATACTCGGATCACTTTATTCTTGTTCTGACTGTTGGATATGATGTAAAGATCAATACATTTCCTAATATTAAATAATTTTACATTCCTGGGATTTAACATTAGTTGTTGAGGTAGTTTTCTTAATGTAATCTAAATTGATAATGTAATTAAAAAATTCGATTTGCCATCAATTTTGATTTTTTTAATCCAATTCATAAATAAAAGTGGCCTGTAGTTTATATACAAAACTAATGTCATTGTTGGTTTTGAAATGTAGTTATGCTAGCCTGATAAAACGAATTTGTCAATTTTCTATCTTTCTTTGTGATCTATAATAACTTCTATACATTCATTGTTCAATTTATTTGTGACATTGAACATAAGCAGGCTAGTTCAAAAAACTGCCTTGATCCAGCAGTAGGCATTTTTTTCTGTTTTTTGAAGTAACTCTTTGATAATAACTTTTCATTGTTCTTTAATCTATTTTGAAAAGTTCTATCTATTATCTTCAGGAAGCTTCCAGTTCCTCCAAATTACTTAATTTATTAGCATTATCCTATACATAGTATTGTTTAAAATTTCTTTACAAGTACTCTTTTATAACAATTGTTACAGCCTCTTAATTGTAATTTTTGCTTTTCTCATTTTTTGTTAATTTCATATGCCAGAAAGTTGTCTATTTTATTGATTTTTAGAGAAAATGCATTCTTTTTTTACAAGTAATTTTTTTTCTGCTTTCCTATTCTGGTATATTCAGCTTTTATCTTCACTTCCTGCTTTCTCTTCTTGCTATTTATAAACTTATGTATTAAATGATTATTTCATTTTGTTTTCTTTTTTAATGAAAGAATTTGGATACGAATTTTCTTAGTTTACTTTTATCACCATCCTGAGATTTTCATATGTAATGTTACATTTACTCTGTGGTTTATAACTATAGTTAATATCTTTCATCACCCAATAGTTATTTGGGAGAATATTACTTAATACTTTGTTTAAACATTTGTTATTAATTTCTCATTTTATTGCACTGCAGTCATAGAATATTGCTTATGGGTTTCTTCTTCATACTATTATTTATTGTGTCCATTATTGTGTCTCAGATTATGTTCAGTGATTGAATAGACTGCTTTCACACTTTGTAGGAAACAAAACTATTAATATATGCCCCTTCCCACTAATATTTACACTAAAATCACAAATGTCCCAGTTTATTTTGTATCTACTTTATCTGTCTTAGATGAATAGTGTCAAGTCTATCTCGATTTGGTTTCTGTCATTTTCCCTGTGGTGTGTGTGCACACACATGTGTTTGTATTTGTATTTGATCCTGTCATTCATTCTTTGATTGATTGATCAATTCAATAAATGTTTACTAAAAGCCTCTTGTTGGGCCAGCATGGATATAAAGGGAACAATAGACCAGTGCCTGGCTCTCGTGAAATTTATATTCTATTGTAAGGAGTAGAGAGGAGATGAACATAAAGAAAGCAGATAAAAAATAAGATAATCTCAGATGATATTCAGTTCTATGAAGTACATAAAACAGAATAATACAATAGAGGTCAGCCAGACTAGGTATTATACAACTTTAAACTGAATGTGAAGAGAAGGCATCTCTCAGAAGGTGCCCTTTGAACCTACCCCTAAATCATGAAAAAGCTCTGGAGGAAATGTTCACTGGGGAGAGGCAATAACAAGTTCTAGTGCCCTGAGGTGCAACAAGCTTGACTAGAGCTTGGTGGGCAAGGGGAGTGTAGTTGGAGATGAGGTTGAAAATGGTGGGTAGAGACCAGCTTTATAGGACATCGTAGGCTCTGAGTTGGGATGCAGGTTCAGCAGGATGTGACTGAGACAATCTAGCAGTTGTTTAAACAGAACAGAAGCTGATACCACTTCTGTGTAAGTCTCCTCTTGTAGAACCGTGTAACTCTGTTCTGCTGCTCCTTGGGCTTCAGCTGGTTCATTGCTCCGAAGTGCTAGGGTGCTGCCCTATCCAGGCAGCCATCAGAAACAGGGAGTGCGTGTCTTTGAAGTAGTCCCACACATCACTTCTACTTATGTCCCATTGGCCAGAAGTCAGTCACATGGCCTGCCGTCGGTCATGTTACCACACCCAGCCGCGAGGCATACTGGGAAATGTAGTCTTTATAGTCTTTATTCTGGACAGCCATGTTCCCAGGTTTTAAAATTTGAGGGTCTTGCTTTTAAGTAAAATTAAGAAAGAATGAATTGATACTTAGGGAAGAACTCTCTGTCTCAGTTCCCATCAAGACAAGGAGTTTGGGTATGGTTTTATGTAGAAACAGTACCCATTGGAGTGTGTTAAGCAATGGAATAACATAATCTGATCTATGTGCAAATGACATCATTGTTGCTGTGTGGAAGGAGCATGGGGGCAGGCATGGAATAGGTGGCTCAATTAAGTATTTCAGGAGTCAGAGAGACATGCTCATGGCTTGCTCTAGGATGGCAGCAGCTGAGGTTATGAGAAGCAGAAAGGCACAGGCTTTATACTGGAGATGGAGCTATTCACTAAATAAAGCTCATTATGTATCCATTATTACCATTTATACCTACAGAGAGCCTTCTTAGCCTATCCACTATTTTTGTCTCGAGTGCTCCTTTTCTGATACTAATGCTAAGCTCATCTCAATTCCTTTTGTTGTTTTTACTGGGTATATCCTAATTCATCCTTTTCCTTTAAAGAAATTCTACTTTTATAGGTGTCCCTCTTTTTATAAGAATCATAGAGTCAGATTTGCTTTTGTAAGCCACTCTGAGAGAAGTTTTCTTTTGAAAGAATGATTTAGTCCATTGGCAATCCTTTTATAATGGGTGTTCATTCACAGTTCAATGGTCCTATATTACACTTTTTAGTTTTAAGCTATGTTCTTTGTTTTCTGTATTTTGCTATACTGATTGTTTTGTATACCTTATTTTCTAAATTAAAGATAGCTCTGCTTGTTATAATCCTTTTACTGATTTTTACCTGTATGAATATATTTTTAATGATATTTGTCTGAATATTAAAATCAAAAGAATAAATATATATCCTCTTCTGTTCACGTCTCTTGGCCATTTTCTAATTGGATAGTTGTTTTTGTTTTGTTTTGTTTTGTTCTGTTTTGTTTTGTTTTACTCTTGAGATTTGAGAGTTCTTTATATATTCTAGGCATTACTTCTTTGTTGGATATGTTGTTTGCAAATACCTTCTCCCAGGACATAACTCATCTTTTCATCCTCTTTACATGGGCTTTGGCAAAGCGAATGTTTTTAATTTTGATAAACATTCATCAAAATGCTTTTGGTGTCAAGTCTCAGAACTCTTTGCCTACCCCTAGATCACAGAGATTTTCTCTTGTTTTTTTCCTAAAAGTTTTATAGTTTTACATTTTATATTTGTCTGTGATTCACATTGCATAAATTTTTATAAGATAATGTTTAAGTCACAGTTTATTTATTCTTGCCTATGGATATCCACTTGCTCCAGCATTATTTTTGAAAAGACTCTCCTTTGTCCTTTGAAAAAGCTCTGACAACTTTGTCAAAAATCAGTTGAGCATATTTTTGTGGGTCTATTTCTGGGCCTCTAGTCTTTTTCATTGCCATATGTGTCAATTCCTCTGCCAATACCACACTATTTTGAATAGTGTAACTATATAGTAAGTCTTAATATCAGGTAAGTGATTCCTCCCACTTTATTCTTTCCTGTCAAGATTGTTTTAGCTATTCTAGGTCCCGTGTTTTTCCATATAAATTCTTGAATAAGCTTGTTTATGTCTACTGGAACTTCATGATAATGTTGATAAGAATTACATTAAACCTATAGATGAATTTGGGGAGAATTGACATCCTTATTATGTTGAGTCTCACACTCCATGAACACATTATGTCTTCCTACTTATTTAGGACACTTTGATTTCTTTCATCCACAATTTGTACTTTTAGACATACAGGTCCTACACTTGCCTGAACAAGTGTGTGTCTCAGTATTTCATCTTCTTTGGAGCAAATAGCCATGCTCATGATTAATAAATAGAAATGTGAACTTGCTGAACTTATTTGTTCCAAGAGGGGTTGATTCATAGATTTGTTGAGATTATGATGTGATCTGCAAATAGAGACTGTCTTATTTCTTTCCAATCTGTACCCTTTTTATTTCCTTTTGTTACCTTATTAAGCTGGCTATAGCTTCTGGTTTTATGTTGAATAGCAGTGGCGAGCATAAACATTTTGGGCTTATTTCCAGTCTTATGGGAAAGCATTCAGTCTTCTAATTCTTTCATGTTATATTGTTTGGTATAGAATTTTTATAGTTGCATTTTTCCAAGTTCAATTAATTCTCCCTCTATTCCTAACCAGCTAAAAGTTTTTATCATGAATAATCTGTGTCAGTTGATATGATTATAAGATTTTTCTTCTTTAGTTTTTTGATATGGTGATTTTTGACTATTAATCCAGGTTTGCATACCTAAAATGAATCTCACTTGGTTGTGATGTATAATTATTTTTATACACTTTGGATGCAGTTTGCTAATATCTTATTGGGATTCTTATATCTGAGTTCATGAGGGATATTGGTGGTAGTTTCTTCTTTTTTTGTACCATCTGTCTTGTTTTGGTATCAGGCCTTATCAAATGATTTGGGAAGTGTTTGTCTCTTTTATTTTTTGGAAGAGAGTGTGTAAAATTGTGTTAATTCTTATTTAATGTTTGGTAGGATTCTCCAGTAAAACTAACTGGGTTTGGAGATTTCTTTTTTCCAAGAGCTTTTAAGTTCAATTTCCTTCATGCTCACAGCACTATTCCGATATCTATTTCATCTGTTTGAGTTCCGGGTACTTTGTGACTTTGAGGAATTGGTTCAGTTCTTATAAGTTGTTGCATTTAGGAATGTAAAGTTGTTCACGGTGTTCCCTGACTATCTTTTTAATGGCTGCAGGATTTATAGTGATCTCCTATATTTCATCCCTGATATTGGTGATTTGTGTCTTCTCTCTTCATTTTTTGTCACTCTTGCTAGAGGTTTGCAAATTTTATTCATTTATTCATTTTTTTCAAAGAATCTGCTTTTTCGGTTTCATTGATGTTCTTTGTTTTCCTGTTCCCAATTTCATTGGCTTTATTATTATGTTTATCATTTTATTCTTTCTGCCTGCTTTGGGTTTTTTGGTTTGGTTTTGTTTTTCTCTTTTTCTCGTTTCTTGCTGTAGGAACTTAGACTACTGATCGATGTTCTATTTTCATTTTCATTCAATTATCCATATTTAATTTCCTTTTAAGTGTCTCTTTTGAGCCATGGATTATTTAGAAGTATGTTGTTAAATTTCCATGTATTTTCCTAGCGTCCTTCTGTTACTGTTTCTGGCTGAGTCCATTATGGTCAGAGAACACATTCTGTGTGATTTCAATTATTTAAAGTTTGGAAGTTTGTTTAAAAGCCTCAGATATGGTCTGTCTTTACAAATTTCTACGAACACTTTTAAAAATGCATTTTCTGCTGTTGTAGTGTCGAGTGTTCTATGCATGTCAATTGGATCCTACCCTTGATTTTGCTGTTAAGATCCTTTATGTCTTTGCTGATTTTCTCTCTAGCAGGTCTATCATTTGCTAAGGGGAGATATTGAAGTCTACAGCAATAATCATGACTTTGTCTATTTCTCATTTAAGCTCTACCCATGGTTGCTTTATATATTTTGAGGCTTTATTTATGCATTTATTTTTTGGTTGCCCACATTTAACATTACCTGTCCTCTTACTGACCCTTTTGGTGACTGAAACTTTTACCATTATGTAATATTCCTCTTTGCCTCTTGTATTTTTCTCTAAGTCTACTTTATTGGATATTTAAATAGTTACTTCTGCTTTTTAAAATTATCATGTGCATGATACGCCTTTTTCCATCTGCCTGTATTGTTGAATTTGAAGTGAATTTCTTGTAAACAGCATAAAATCGGGTTGCGTTTTTTTATCCACTTGGTCAATCTCTGTTTTTTGACTGAGGCTTGTGGGCCATTTACATATAAGTATTGAAGTGTGTAAGTCTGCCACTTTATTATTTATTTTCTGTTTGTTTCCTTTGGTTCTTGTTTCTCTATTTTTCTTGTCTTGTCTTCCTGAGAAAATATTCTCGTGAACATTTTAAGAATCCCATCTTGATTACAGTATTTTTCAGCCTATCTCTTTGTGCAGTCTTCATAGCGATTGCTCCGGGTATTATCATATACATAGGTTAACAGCCAATCCACTGGTATCAACATTATAGCTCTTTGAGTGGAGTGTGAAAACAGCACTTCCATTTAGATCCTTTTACTTTCTCACTTCTAAATATCACTGCCTTGAGTATCAGACAATGTTATAATTTTTGTCTCAATCTTTAAATATGATTTATAAAACTTGGGGAAAGGATAGTTTATTGTATGTACCCATACTTCTACACTTTCTGTTATTCCTTCTTCCTTCTTGATGCTCCAAAATTCTTTCTTTTATCATTTCCTTTTTGTTTGAAGAACCTCCTTTAGGTAGTCTCTAAGGATAAGTCTGATAATGACAAATTCTTAGCTTTTCTTCATCTGAGAACATCTTGATGTCTCCTCATTCCTAAAGGGTAATGTTGCCTGTGGTATATCACAGATGATAGTTCTTTTTTTTTTTTTTAGACCTGAAAAATGTGCCACTTCCTTCTTGCCTCCATGATTTGGGCTCAGCAATCTGCTGTCGTTTGAGTTGTTTTTCCACTATAGGTAATGCATGGTTTCTCACCAGCTGGTTTCCAGGATTTTCCAGAGTTTTAGTTTTTGCTGAATTATGATATGTCTTGGAATGGATTTATTTGGGTTTATCCAGTTTAAGATATGAACATCTTGAATTTGTAGGTTTGTGTTTTTTACCAAATTTGAAAAATTTTGGCCATTACTTCTTTGAGAAGTTTTTCCTCACCACTTTGTTATATCCTCTCCTGGGACTTTGATGAGTGCTGGATCTTTTTTATTGCCTCATAGGCCCCATTATTATTATTTTTTAGTCTGTTTTTGTTTTATTGTTCATATTGCCTAAACGCTATTAATCTATCCTTGAGTTCACTGATTCTAATCTCTGTCATCTCTACTCCAACAACATTTTATTTCTCCAAGTGTATTTTTCAGTTGTATGATTTCCATTTGGTGTTTTTTGATAACTTCTATTTCCTTGTTGAGATTTTCTCATTTTTCATTTGTTTCAGGAGAACTTGCGATTGATTTTTATGATGGATTCTTTAAACTCCTTGTCAGGTAATTCCGACATCCGATTCATCTTAGTGTCGGTATCCATTAGGTGTCTTTTCTCATTCAAGTTGTGCTTCTGTTGGTCCTTGATATGATGGGTGATTTTCTGTTATATCCTGGAGGTTTTGCCTAACATATCAGAACATATCTGGGTTCTATTTAGATGTTTTATTTTTGTAGGCAGCCACCTTGTTTGGGATTAGCATGCAGGTCTGGGCTTGCTTTTGTGAGCTGTGGTTATGAGGACAGCTTCATTTCAGAGCCTTTGTGGTGAAATCTTGGTCTGCTCGGTTTACCTGGGGCTGTGGGGCTCCCGCATGTTCTTATGCTGTTTGAGGCATGGAAAGGATTTCCTTAGGCTAGGATGACAGGTGTCTCTCCTTGTGGGTAGTAGACCCTCAGGCAAGAATGGAGAGGCTTCCTGAGCCATGCACGTCCTGTGGTTGGATTCTTCTCTGCCTGGGGGAGATAAGAGTACTTCCCAGGCCAGGGGCTTGTTGAGATCCATTTGATCCGATAGATCCATTTTGCTGTTGCCTCCAGTCTCTGGGCAGGGCTACAGAGTGTCAGGCCCAAGGGGCTTTGTGGGCTTGGCCACTTGTTTGGATGAAGGTTCCTCTTGCTGAAGCCATCCTATTATATCACTGCATGGGAGGGGGATCCAGAAGGAGAGCACTTCTCTTAGCTGTTTGTTCTTAGTGGGGCCCCTGGTGGATCCCCATTGCCCATTGGGGGCTTTCCTGGTGTCGTCTGAGGGATGCCTGTTCAGTCTGGGGAGAAATGTGCTCACCCAGGCTGTCTCCTGCTGCTGGGCTGAGGGATAGGAAATGAAGGGTCTGGATTGCCACTTCTGTTGGGTGGGGGATGTGAGATGTCCTGCCTCCGTTATTCCTCCAGTGCTGGGTCTTGAACTGGTTCACCATCCCTTGGCACCTTTGGGAGTTTTTCTTTGGCTGTCCTTTATATTATTCACATGGGTTCTAGTTACTTAGAAGGGAAGCAGGGAGAAATGGATCTATAACATGTAGTCGAAGCCCCATTATAATTGAATAGCTCTTTTTAATCATTTAATATTCTTCTTTCAGAATATTTTTGGCCTTTGTGTTTAGCTTTGTATCCACATTTAGAACAGTTAATTTTACTTATCCCTAGAAAGTTTTTATTTACACTCGTCATTCCTGTGTACACTAACTTTGAATTGTTGATTATATTTCATCTGTCACTAGGTTGGAAAAATTTTTTTTTGTAATTTTTCATAGTGGAGAGCAGGGATATATTTTTCAAACCCTTTTCATATTTGAAAATACTCTTCTGTTAACTTTGCTCATGAAACAAAAGTAGGGTTAAATATAGAGTTCTCAAGACAGAAAATGTTAACCCCACTATCCCAGAACCATTTTTCATAGAATCCTACTTTTTCAAGAGAAAACTGAAGTTCCTTGTGAAAATAAATTGTAGAAATGCCTTTTATTTCATGTGGTTCATCTCTTGGAGATCCATAAAGTACATCAGCTTAATAAAAACTTGGATATAGCCTTCATTTAACAAACTTGCTTAATTTTTAGCCTATTGTTTCTCAAATGACGCAGTGATGATGGTGGAATCTCTTTTTGTGTTTTCCCTATTTGTATCTATATCCTCAATGCTGTCAGTTATAAATAAAAGAAAATCTAACTATGGATTAAACAGTAAAGGCATAGATTCACCCTAACAGTAAGTCTGGAGTCGGCCATCAGGATGGGAGCAGAGGCTGGGTAACAGTATCCTGCATCTCTGTCTTCCATCCTCAGTGTATTGAAAGCTCATCTTCACCCATGTTGCCTTCTGGCTGCAAGATTGCAGCTCCAACGTCAGTTCAGACACCAGAACCATATTAGAAATGGGGTAGACATGGCAGCAAAAGGCCTTTTTTTGTGATAATGGTTCTCTTCTTATGAGTAAAAGGAAAACTTTCTCACAAGACTCTTAGCAGGTTTTCCCTTTAATTTCATTGGCCAAAACAGAAATTGCACGTCTACTCTTAGCTGCAAGGGAGGCTGGGAAGATGGGTACCTGGCAGGGAGGAAGGTGATAGCTCGCATTGCCTAGGTCTGCTATGATCCACTATAGGGGCTTGACTCACTGTTCCCAAACCAAGTCAGCTTTCCCTAGGAAAGGAAGATGGGAGGCAGCCTTTGCTATAAATGGTGCCCCCACAACCTTCCTGTAGTAAAATGGCAGGCAGTATCCATTATTGGGAATGGATATGGGTGACCCATGACCTTCAGTGTAATTTTAATTTTGCCCTTGGCTTTTGAGTTTCTTTACATTCCCTTTCCTCTTACTTAAGTCCTTTTATGTTTCTCACCTTATTTCAGCATTTTTCTCCTCCTATCGCTTCCTGTTTCTATTCCGTTGTAACCAAATCCCCTTGGATGTTTTGAACACTCTAAACTATTTTAAAGTATCATCATTTTGGGGGAACAGCTATTTTTTTGAGAGAGAGTTCTCCCCTCTTATCAGGGTAATGTTTATTTTCCCTTGTTTTTCGTTATCTGTTCAGAAGTACTATGTTAAGATCTTTTGTCTAATCCACATTTCCCCAGCATCCTGTGATTTGTCACAGAGCGAGAGGCTATTTAGCCTGTTCCCTAACTTCCCTGGGCCTGTGTTTTACCTCCTGTGGCTCAGAGGGTGTAGTTGGCAACTCCGCTCTGCCACCATCCCCAGGAACATGGCCAGTAGTGGAAATCCCTCCCGGATTGTGGCCTGTGGTCATCTCTCATCCTCAGTTCACGGTTGGCACTGACTGTCTTTCCTTTTTATTTATTTCTGTGTGTATTCTTTGGGGAAATCTAGTTGACTCTGGGCCAGCACTCATATCCAGCTGGTGGATACTTGGGAAATCCCCAGTGACACGTGTGCAGGAAAAAGCACAGGGCTTTCAAGGCAAATCGCTTTACTCCCAGCTCTGCCTCTTGCTTGCTGTGTGATGGTAAGCCCGTTACTGTACCCCTCGGAGCCTCGGCTCCCTCAGCCACAATGGCAATGCCCATGTTCCAGGGCTGCTGTGGGGATGAAATGGGGAACCACAGCTGAGGTGCACAGCACACTGTCCCTCTCGCTGCATGTTCAGACCCCTTCCTCCTGTTCTCCATGCTCTGCAGAAATGGTAAGCATCAAGTTGAACTTCTTGTCAACCAGCTCTGCTCTCATGACCCAGATCCTGGGCTGGGCTTGGACTGCATTTTCATAGCAGGGTCTGCTTCATATTTAGAGACACATTCCACATGAACTGTGGCCTGGGGATGCTGAGTATCCTTCCCGAGACACCCCTCTGCCACCTTTTCTCTTCCCGACAGGACATGCCCATGTGCCTTTGGAGAGGCACTGAGTGTGAAGGTTAGGGTCCTGGGCTGTATGAGTACAGATCCGCCTCTTTTGAACCATGGGACCAGAGTCCACCCCCTTCTCCTCCTCTCTGCTTCATTTCCCTCATCTCTAAAGCAGGGACAGTGCTGTTGTAGCCTCATAGGGCTCACTGAGCTGTGTAACGCCCTTTGGCCACTTCCTGACACACAGCACCGTGTCACTGTTTGCTGGGGGGCGGTGGTGACAGTGGCGCGATGAGGACGGCAGGCGTCACCCTCCGGCCCTTAGAGCCTCCTGCTGCGCGCTGGGCTGCCCGGCCCGGTGCAGCCTCCCCGTGCTGCCAGCCCTCCTCCCGTCCCTGCGGCTGTGGGACCCCGGGGCTGGGGCTGATTCCCTCCGCGTCTGTCTCGCCCTACAGCAGTCGCCCTCTCCTCCCGCCTATATTCGCCCAACGCCGGGAGAGATGAAGGATGGAGACTGCAGAGTCTCTGTCCTTGGAGACACTGAAAAAGAGACAAGCCCGCCATCTGGAAAGATTTAGACGTTTATCTGCCTAGAGGCAAGACAGGGAACAGAATGATCCTTCAAGGTCATGCCTCTGCTTAAAATCTTTCAAAGACTCCGCTACTCCCCAGGACAGAGCCCGAATTCCACGGCCTGTTCCGGTGTGCCCTGCTTCCCCCTTTCAGCCCAGGCTCCCCCGCAGCACGCTCACAGGCCGGCAGAACTGCCCTCTCCTCGCCCCTCGGCGCCCTCCCACTGGCTCTCACCTTTGCCCAAACAGCCCCGGCCTTCCTGCCTCCTCCTACACCTGGGGAAGCCCTAGCGCCTTCCCCCGACACAGCCTCACTGAGGCAGCAGCCCCCTGCCCTGGCCCCGGGGCCCTGCTCCCTGTCCTCACACCGTCCTGTGTCCGCTTAGGCCCCAGCAGCGAGCTGCCCGCCCAAAGCCAGTGTTTCCTCGGGGTACCAGGATCCTGAATAAGCACCACTTGTGACAGCATCAAAGCACAGCGTTCCTGTGTCCTCTATTGCCCCTTAAAACACATCCAGTCACGGTCACTCTGCCCCAAGATAAAAACCCTGGTGGACCTGTGACTTTTTGTTCACAAGACAATATTTCACTCATGCAGAAAAGTCCGGAGCAAATATAACCAACACGGTGTTAAATAACAAAGCAGCCGCAGTGACCTAATGGTAATGTGACACAATATTTGCTTTGGAATTTCTTAAGAAATGAAATATTATGGGCCTGCTCTCATGTTCCTCCTTTTCTCCTATTACTCTCAAGTTGGTGTATAGCTTTTCTAATCATAGTTTTATATTTTCACTATGTGTGTTCGTTCTGTGAACGATAATTTGTTTTACACTTTTACATAAAAGTCATCAAGTGGAGGTGGTGCCTGCGAACCCCCACAGCACAACCTTATGATCGAGACTTGCGTCTCCTCTCAGCCAGATGCCCACACACTGTGTGTCTACAGCAAGGTCTCGTCGTAAAATTTCATCTAAATGGTGTAATTGGCTGGGTTTTTATTCTCACTCAAGATGCTTTTAAAAAAAGTATCCATGTTGATGTGTGCGGATCTAGATTATTTTAAATGCTGCAGACTAGTCCATGGTACCATCACAGATATTTCAACTTCATGCCATTAGTCATTCAGATTTTGTCCAAGTTTTGTTATTATAGGTAGTGCTGCTTTTAACATCTTCTTAAGTACCTGTGCGTGCATTTCTCTAGGGCTTATACCTGGAAGTGGAATTGCTGGCTTGTGGGATGCACATCTTTGGCTCCACTCAGGCTTGCCAAATTGTTTCCTTAGGGTTTGTTTCAATTTATGATCCCACTGATATTTTATGCAAGCTCCCACTTACCTGTATCCTTGGTAACTTAATCTCTGCCAAGATGCAGAATGTGAAATGGTCTTTCATAGGTGTTCTAGTTTGTTCTGCCCTTCATACTGGGAAGTGTGACCGTTTCCCCTGTGCATTGGCCATTTGGGTTTTCTCTCTCTTGTGATTTGCCTGTTCCTGTGGTTTACCAAGTTTTCAGTTGGGTGGTACCGCTTTTTCTTATTGATTTGTTTGACTCATTGTTCTGCTCTGCCTCTGGGTGACTCAGTGTTCGTGAGTAATAGAAAGGGAGAGAGAATAATTTAAGCCTAGATTGCTGCAAACTCAGGCCAAATCACCACATTCACAGAAGGGAGAGAACTTCCGTCTTTCCCCAGTAGAAGAATCTAGATGAAATGAGTGAAACAGATAGTGTGCTGTGTAACTGCTGTGTCTGCAACCCCATGGTTTATTTCTTACGTGGGCTTAGCCAGCATCAGTGGACGCTGGGACCCATCAGCATTACCCAAACACTCCTCTGAGTTCTTGGGGACAAGTTAACCCTTCTATACATAACTCAAATTATTCCCCCCATAACATCATTCTTGCTACTTTTGTTATTAGGATTCTTAAGAGAGTCTCACCAAATCTCTCTTCAAATCACTGTTTTCATGGGGTGAGTGGGTCGCCATGTGAGGGCGACAGAGAGGCTTACACGCCTTGCAGCCTTGACCAGGCAGTTAACTCTACTTGGTGGGATTCCTACTAATTTTTCAGCTTTTTCATTTATACGGTTACACTCCTGCCTCTTCTCTCTTGCTCTCCCCTGCACCCTCCAAAGATCTAGCTCTTTCTACGAGGCCTGTTTGACTTACAGTGTTAACAACCGAATCTACTAACTTTGCCAACTAGGGAGTCAGGTCATTTTATTTTACCTCTTTGCAAGAGATTGTTCCTTTGATTAATTGTTTATAGTTATTAATTTATAGAAAATTTTTGAGGAGATTAGCTAGAGATTTTATTTTATTTACTTTCTTTACTATTGAATTAATCTTTTCAAACTAATATCTTTTGGTTTGGTTTATTATTACTTCTTAGATTATAATTTATTAATGTCTGCTCTTTAACATGGTTCCATTCTATTTATTTTCAATATTTCTATATATTATTTTTCTTGTGTTTGTCTTTGTAAACACATAGAGCTGAATTTTTTAAAACACCAGATAGCCTTTGTCTTTAAATAGATAAATTTAATCTACCTCTTCCCTTCCTTTCTCTGTTAGGTATGAGGTCTGTTTGTTTCTGCTGGCCTCCTGAGGATTTTCTCTGCACCAGCCTCAGGGGGGCGTTGGGACCCTGTGGCTTGCCTTCCTGAGGAGGGGGCCCGCTCTCAGTGCCTGGTCTCCACAGTGAGCCCAGTATAGGTTCCTCATTCCATATGAGGCGATTTTATCCCCCTTTTCCCAGCAGGAGAGGAACTCCCACTGCCTCTGTCTATACCTGAAGCCAGCAGGTCCTCAGGACCTGCACAATTTTCACCTCACATGTTGGTTCAGTTTGGGGCCCATAGTAATGATTACTTTGCTCTTTGATGGGACCATGCCTTTCCTTTTCTTTATTTATATTGGAGTGGGATGGGGAATGGTGCTCAAGGCATGCCCTTCTAGTACCAAGTCAACCGGTGCACTCTTGCTAGGTTTTGATTTTCCTGAGGGTGGGAACCACTTCATGTATATGTCCCTATCAGGAGCATTGTGCTGGGATTATACTGTAGTGTCAAGAACCATGGTGGGTCTGAGAATTCACAGTACTCACAAGTGAGCCTGACATAGTTCCACAGATGCTGGCAGAAGGTATGAGACTCCTGGTCCGAGATAAGGACTGATGCTGACAGCAACAGCTGTAGCCAGAGCATCATTATTTTTAGCTGGTTCTCTGAGGCCTAGTTCCCACGAGGAGCTGCTAGGAGGGCTCAGTGTCACCTGAATAAGTTATGAGAGAGGACCCATGAGCTTCCAGAGCCTGAATATTTTATAATAGGCAGTAAGCTTACCTGCCTTTGTCCTAGAGAGGCACACCATCTTCACCATACTGGACCATAGTCCAAGTTGCCCTTTGGAGGGAGACATTGTATCTTCAAATGCTGTTCTCCTTAGAAACATCCTTGAGAAGATGACATCCTGAGCAAAGGCATAAAAACATGTGAGAAATATGTCAATGGGTAATAGCACAATAAAGTCTTCTGTGAGTTTCATTAGTGCGTAATGCATTATGACAATACTGTTATAGTCAAACCAGGAGTCACATAAATGAGGTGGGGTCTTTAGTGTTGCCTGTGGCTCTTAGCATAAACAACAATGAATGCAGGGAGAACTTACACTCTTCTTATGTGCAGGGGGGGGATAAGCAGTGGGACCAGGCAAAGGCTTGTCAAGACCAGATCCTATAGGACCCCACAACCTCTGCTGCTCAGCCCTGGAGCCACAGCTGGTGCTGCCTCCACCCTCAGTCCGGGGGCCACTGCTGCTCTTCTGCCAGCTCCATAAAGAATTCTCTAGAGTCCAGAGTCCCTGATTTTTTGCAAGAGTGGCTCAAGATTCAAGATCCAGGATGAATGCATCTGGATGGATGAGCCTTTCTGAAGATTTATTCTGAGAAGCAGGCTCAGATTCCTGCCAAGACACTTCTGATGAGGAGTTTTCAGACATAAGGAGGGAATTTAGATCCTGAGGGCATACTTTGCTTTATTTCAGCACATACCTCTGGTAGCAGCTAATATCTGTATTAGTCTGCTTTGCTTTGATTCAGGACTGATAGACATGAAGACAGATAATTTTGTCACCTTTGCACTGATTTTTTGTAAGCACTGTGGTACATATATGCACCGGGTAAACCTCTGTGTCCATCACTCATAAGAAAGGCTTGTCAGGCTTAGTGTCATTTACCAGCCCCTCCGACTATAAAATCTGGTGGGATGAAGCTGTCACCTCTTGCTGGCTGTAAGTCTTCATCAAGTGCTCATGTTTTCCAGTAGGATAAAGGTCCGAGGCAGGACCTAGTTCACCTGCACCTCTGGGACACCTCGACTCCTGCCCTGCCTGGCCCTCTTTTCCTGGTTTCCGTGCAGGGATCTGTGGGAGCATCTGTCGCTCAAGCCCACAGCCCCCTGACGGCTCTGCATCGGGGAGGGGCAGCGCTGAGAGAAAGAGCCCAGCTCAGCCCTGGAGCATGTGGCCCCAGCCCATCTCCGTCACTCACCTCTCTGAAGGAAGGGCTGCCTAGGATGTCCTGTCCAATGGCCACATTTGCCTTCCCCTCTGCTTCCTCAGTCAGCCCTGCTCAAGGGCACTACGGTGTCCATAACCTTTTCATCACCAGGTGGCGGCTGGATGGGCAGCCTGGCCTTTACTCTCATATGTGTCACATCACTTTATTATCCTATGGTGCTATTTTTGGTCTTGACTGAGATCACTGTCCAAAGTCAATGGTTAACCCAGGCCCAATACAAAAAAAGCATGTTTATCTCGAGAATCCGCTAAACAGTTATTCATAGTTAGGAATTGCCTCTCGTGGGGCCCTACAGCTGGCATAGAGTGTACTTGAGATCTCAGGTAGAAACACTTTAATATATTGATTATACTGTGTTTCATCCTGGAACTGATACCACGAAGAGAAGATGAAGGAGCAGGAGGTGTCCAAGCGAGTGCCTACGGGGCCCAGAACCTTCAGGAGCACAGGCGTTTCCCACGAAGCACATGAGAGATGCTGGGTGTGGATCATGTCAGGAAGATTAACAATAGGTGCTGGATGAGAGAGGAAAAACAAATATTCATTCTGACACTGAAATTTGTTCTTTTTTTTTTGTATTTTTTCATTGAGGTATAACTGACAGCATTATATTCATTTCAGGTTGTACAATATAATGATTTGATATTTGTATATATTGTAAAATGATCACAATAAGTCTAGTTAACATCCATCACTACACAGTTACAAATTTTTTTTCTTGTCATGAGAACTATCTTCTCAGCAACTTTCAATCAAAGCAAATGTGCAATCTAGTATTAACTACAGTCACTATGCTGCAATTTATATCCCCAGGACTTACTTATCTTATGACTTCAACCTTCCACCTTTTGACCACCTTCACCTATTTTGCTCACCCCACACCCACTGCCTCTGGCACCACCAATATATATATTTTGGGTTTTTTTTGTTTGTTTTTAGATTCCATATATAAGTGAGATCATACGGGTATTTGTCTTTCTTTAACTTCTCTCACTTAAGTTTACTCACATTGTTGCAAATGGCAAATTTCCTTCTTTTTATGACTGAAAAATATTTTCAAAAATAATATTTCAAAAAATATTTCAATATCACATTTTCTTCATTCATCCATTGACAGACACTTAGAGTGTTTCCAAGTCTTGGCTATTATAAATAGTGCTGCAATGAACATAGGGGTGCAGAGATCTTTCTGCGTTAGTGTTTAAATTTCATTCTTTTCAATGACAGAACACAGATGCCACTGATGAGAGGAGCCAGTGTCAGCGGCACAGGAGGGAAAGAGGCTAGAACATGGCTCAGATTTCCTCCTAGATGGCGTGTCTGTGGCAGCATCTCTCTCTAGATCTATCCGTTTGGGGTGGGTCTGCCCAGAGAAGAACATCTACATATTTACAAAGAGAGGAAATTGAACCAGCAACTAATCGGATTTGCTGGAAGGCCCAGCTGATGTGAAGCCCTGCTGTGGGCTCCTGGCTGGAAGACAGGACCTTCTCCCCCAGGCACACGGGTAATGAGAACAGAAGGTGCCGTAGGTCAGGAGCCTTTGTCCCAGCTCCCAGAATTGCTGCTTACAGGGAGTCTGTGCTGGCTTCCAACCTAACTGCTAATGTGAACATAACTGCCCTCAGTCCAGCCAGGAGCCAGAGCCATGAGCAGAGCTGGGACCAGGCTGTGATCTGCTCCTCTCCCCCTGGTCCTGGGAAGCTTCCTTCCACCTGGCAGCTGGACCGGGGAAAGAGTCCCTGCTCCTGGTTTTCCTGGTCACAGCTGTCTCTGCTGATGGCTTGTGCCTTGCAGCCTGCTGGTATCTGCTCGTGCGTTCTTGCCAGCTCATCCACGTCACAGCGTTTCACTGGGGTCAGTGTTCTGTCCACCAGAGTTTGTCCTAGAGCCTTTAGGGAGGGAGTAATCCTAGCACAGGAGCAGAAGAAAACATCCCATTTCCTTCCTGGGAGATGAGTGAGCGGCATGGTGCCTCTGCCTTCACTGCAACTATGTTGCAAATGAATAAAGATGATCATGTTTTTACTGCGTATTTAGCTGAGCTGCATCAAGTCAGACTACTTAGGGAAGGCCAGCCTGAATTAGAGCTATCTCATTACTTAGGCATTTTCAAGAAATGGGGTTTTATCACAGTATTTCCCCACATTTTTGGATATATAAGGTAATTGGAAATAACTGCTACTTTAAAAAAGTGTTTTTAAATGGAAGCTCTGAGACACATTGATAATTAGCATCCTTTTATATCCTCAATTAAACTGCCAAAGTCCCCAGCAGTTTTCTTTTTTCTTAAGTTACTTAAATATAGCCCTGTAATTTTATTTACCCAATTTGTTTTCCCAGGCATCTCTTTTTCAGTGATAATAAAGAGGAAGACTTAGGCCCTACGTACTTTAAATTATCATAAATTCTAAGTTTGCCAAGTCCAAAATTCTTTAAGGAGGGTTTACAGTTTACAAATGCATTTTTTATTATAAAAGCCTCCATCTTGCGCGAGGGGAAGACGCTTGGCGGCGCCCATCACACGGTGAGCCTGCTGTATGTGGGCTCGCAGATCCACATCTACGGCTTGTGCGTTCTTTCCGCGGTGCGAACACCGTGAACGGGGAACGCTTGAAGCAGAATTCAGTTTTCAGGAAATGCTTGTGTTAAGTATCACAGGCTTATTTTTCCAAAAATGTTTTGAGCACCTCCTTGTTCTCAATACGAGGAGGCAATGAGACCACCAACTGGAATACAGACATCATCATCTTCAGAAGCCGAAGAACCCCTGCCCCGTGGGGATGGTGTGATTGGTTCGAAGGATAAGCACGGTTGTGACCTGCTGGGCGTCTCCTGGGGCTCATTGCTGGCAAGCATTGCCGACTGTCTTTTTGCAAACTAGCATCAGATGTCTTTTCATGAACTGTTTTGAGGTGCAAAATCTGGGGAACAAAGAAGAGATCACACTCTGGCCACGGCCTTTATAGATGCCCAGACCAGCCTCTCCCGATTGCAGCTGAGACAGCCGGTGCCCAGTTGCTTCGTAGGAATGAAACCAGGGGAGATAAAACACCTTTATCTTACTGCCAAGCACACGTACCAGTGAAGCTCGAAGCCAGAAGCCGTGTGGTTAATAAACAGAAAGCAGCTCATTAAAATTATGAAATTCCCTAAGTTGGAAACTGATTGCTCCCTCCCTGCACACCTTCTAAGTCTCATCTGACAGTTTTGTCTGACATCATTTATCACTTGTGACAAAATACTAAAGGAGGAGTGGACACCCCTTTGGCCACATTATCACACTTTGTCTCTATTTTTTCTGCATGTATGGAGGTGCCTGAATTCTCTCCTAGCAGGCAGAAATAGAAGAGAAGGTAAAAATGTTTTCCTTTCAGTTGTAAACTAAAGCATTTTTAAAAAATGGATCAGACTTCTGTGTAGTGATACCCCAGAAAGGCCACATAACTTGGTACCTTTTAGACAAGCAACTCTGAAGTCAGACACCCACTAAGTTTCTTTTCCACAAGCATGAAACTAAATGCCAACACCCATTGAAACATCCTGCGGGAAGTTCAGAACTGGCCGAATGCCATCGTTAAGCTGTGGGCCTGTGTACCCCTGCAAGGCTGAACGTCTCAGAGGGATTTAAAAATTCAGTCTATCACCGTCCAGATGTCCGGAGGCCTTTATGTGTCCATTTGTTGGATTCATTTATGGGTATTAAATCTATGTGCAATTTTTACTTGGATTGATTTGGACAGATAACTTAAGCATGAGGAATTTCTGTCTCTATGCCTGTAAATGGGGATAATAATATGACATGACACTGCTTCTTACAGTTGTGAGGATCAAAAGCAAAATGTACATCAAATATATAGTTTGGTGTAGTTCGCACATGGTAAGTTCTCAATAAATATTTGTTGTTTTGAGTTCTCTTCATTTTCCCTCTAAAATACTAATACTGTGATGAAACTTTCTAATTTAAGGTCAATGAAATTGCTGACATAAAATATCTTTGCTATGGAGGACTTTCTTTGGGGTTTGGGGAGCATGTTAATAGCTAGTGAGGTGCCTAGGGGCTTTCTGACATCATCAGTGGTCTCTCTTTTTGGCCACTTCTTCCCTGCAGCTTCATTGAGTTATAATTGACATATAACATTGTGTAACTTTAAGGTGTACAACCTGATGATTTGATCTATGTATGTGTTGCAGAATGATTGCCACAATAAGATAATATCTCCATCACATGGTGACGGATTTTTTTTTTATTGTTTTAGTAACATTTAAGATCTACTCTCTTAGTAACTTCCAAGTATATAAACAATATCATTAAATGTAGTCACCAAACTGTACTTTGAGCCCCAGAACTTACTCATCTTATAACTGGAAGTTTGTACCCTTGACCAACATCTTCCCACTCCCTCCACCTCCAGCCTATCTGCTGTTTCTATGAGTTCAGCTTTTTTAGATTCCACATGTAAATGAGATCATACAGTATTTGTCTTTCTCTGACTTATTTCTTTTCGTATAATGCCATCCAGGTTCATCCATGTAGTCACACGTGGCAGAATTTCCTTTTTTTTTTTGACTGAAAAAATGTTCCAGTAGGTATCACAGTTTTCTTTGGCCGTACATCGTTGACAGACACTTGGAGTGTTGCCATGTTTGGTGATCACAAAAAATGCCTCAGTGAACATGGGGGTGCAGATATCTCTTTGAGATAGTGATTTCATTTCCTTCAGATATGTACTCTGAGGTGGGATTGCCGTTTTAGTCGGTATTTCTATTTTTAATGTTTTGAGGAGCTTCTTTACTGTTTTCCATAGTGGCTGCCCTAATTTACCTTCCCACCAGCAGTGCACAGGGGCTCCCTCTTTGCCACATCCTCGCCAACACTTGTGATCTCTTGTCTGTTTGATACTAGCCATCTAACAGGTGTGAGGTGGCAGCTCATTGTGGTTCTGACTGCATTACCCTGATAATGAATGATGCTGAGCACCTTTTCCTGCTTCTGTTGGCCATTTGTATGTTCTCTTGGGTAAATATCTCTTCAGGCCCTTTATTTTTTGGCATCTGTTTTTCGGTGCCTTCCAGTAAACACGCTCATTATCACCACATTTACCAGTCTTGTTTTATAGCTGTGGGCCTGTAATCCCCAGTCATGCTAAAGTGTTGCTTTTCCTCTTTCCTTTGCTCAGTTTCTAGTTTGCTTATTAGGCCTAAAATGCCTTCTGGATGTTTCTCACCGATTACTTGCATCTGTTGGGAATGCTGGGCGAACCCAACGCAGCCCGGGGACCTAGGCATTCATGCCAGCCTGAAACTGACTCTCAAGTTTGCAGAACCTGTCACCTTCAGGTCCCTCGTGCTGATGAGAGTGAGTTTTAAATTGTAGGTCTGGCTGCTGGGCAAAGATTGGGCTTTGTCAAATGGGAAAATGCCGGGATGAGGCCAGCTTGCGCTCTGCTGTGAATAAAGAGTGCTTCTTTATGCTTTTTATTGAAAATGTCATGAGCTTTACTGCCTAAGTGTTAGAGCACAAGGACAAAGTGGGAAATAACTCTTTCATTCATAGTGCTGTATTGCCTGCCCATTTCCAGAGGGCCAAAAGGGCAGCTGGCTGTGCAAGAAAAGGGAGTAGTTTGCAAATAGAGTCCCTAAAACTCTAGCTACAATTTGTGTTTCATTTGTAAGGGCCTGACCTAGAATAGTTGTACAAATGTCTGCTTGCTACAACCTTTTCACTTGTTTTACCATTCAGATTACAATACAACTTAATATAATAAGACCAACTGGTAAGAAAATAATGGTGTTTACTTAATCACAGTAAGTTTGTTTCCCATATAAAGGGTACTGTTTTCTCTTAGAATTCAATAACTGTTAAATCTTGGGATTAGAAGAGAACAATCATTTATCTAAATGAGTATTTGTATGAGATCCCAGCCAAGGGATTATCCACCCTAAGTTTGGTTATATCCACTGCCAGAGACTCTCTTTCCTCAGACAATACATTGCGTCTATGCTATGCTCTGTTAGAACATGTTCCTTATATTAAGCCCAACTGGTCCCGGCATAGCCTGCACCCACTGGGCGCACTCTTACTGTAGTAGGACAAGTCAGAATTAATTCACCTCTCTTCCGCCTAATGACCTGTTCAATATCTGAAGGCAGTTTTTATCTTTGCCCTGACTTTTCTCCTAGATAGACATTCCTAGTCCTCTGTTCCCTACATACTATCCTATTTACTTTTTCCCAATAGTGGTGTGTTTGATTCTTATTTCTCATGAAGGGAAGCATCCAGAAATGAATAAAACATGTTAGTTATTTCATGGTAGTGTGTTCAATGAATTAGGATTTTATGGCATACACTTTTATTGATGTGTGTCAGGAGGAGACACTTCTATCATTCATTACACATTCCATGATATGTTTACTTATTTGGTGATGAATGCTATACCTTATTGAAAAAAAAGCACCTAGTCTCTGAAAAAGTACATAGACCACACTAAGATAAAACAATCTGTTGGGAAGAAATAGGGGCTAAAGGCCAAATGAACAGGAGAAATAAGCTGATGTCAGGGTAAGATTAATACCCAAAATACATGCCGGACACCCAGCTCCCAGCTTTCACAGCTCAAGCAAGGAGGTAACTATAATCAGTTATATGATTTACAGTCTCCAAAAGATAGAAACAACCCCAGTACTTAAGAGAAGTGCAATCATTTCTGGTACTGAGACATTTCTTCAGTGGTTCATGTGACAAGGATGCCCGATGGAGTATTTTGAGATACAAGTTTTCCAAAATATCTTTTAGATGCACAGTTCTATGAATTTTGATAAACGAACACACTCACATAACCCCTACCACAATAGGGGTATAATATACTCCATATATTTGGAGTCAGTCTCCCCAGCCCAGACCATAGAAACTACTGATTGATCTTACTTCCTATGGCTTTGCCTTTTCTATAATGTCATATAAGTAGAATCATGTAGTATGAAACCTTGTCACCTGGCCTCTTTCATTCGTTTGTTCTTTGGAGAGTCACCTGTGTCGTGTGTGTCAGTGGCCCACTGCTCACACTGTGAGTGGTGCTCCCGTGTCCTACGAGAGCTTGGGTCACTTTTATCCCTTCACCAGCTGAAGGGGTGGGCATTTGGGTTGTTTCCAGTTTGGAGTGCATCTTATCCATTTGGGCTGCTATAACAAAAATACCATAGACTTTGTGGCTTATGAACAACAGGAATTTATTGCTCACAGTTCTGGAGGCTGGGCAGCCCAAGATCAAAGCACCAGCAGATTTGGTTCTGGTGAGGCTCTGCTTCCTGGATCATAAAGGACCATCTTTTCAATGTGTCCTCATATGGCAGAAAGAGCTCTCTGGGGTCTCTTTTATAAGGACACTAATCCCATGCACGCGGGCTCTGTCCTCAGGACTTAATCCCCTCCCAAAGGTCCCACCTCCTAATACCATCACCTTGGGGGTTAGGATTTCCACACGGGGATTTGGTGGGGGGCACAGACATAGCACCCATTGCAGAGTGATTAGAGTTGCAATAAACATTCATGTACACATCTTCACGTGGACTGATGTTTTCATTCCTCTTGAGAAATTACCTAGGTGTGGGAATGCTGTATCATATGATAAGTGTTTAAATTTATAAAACACTGTCAAGATGTTTTCCAAGGTGCCGTTCATTTTTAATTCCCACTAGCCGTATGTGAGACGCCCAGTCACTTTGCCTCCTTGCCAGCACTTGATATTCTTAGACTTTTTCTCTTTTAAATTTTGGACACTCTAATAGATATATAGTTGTCTGTCATTGTGAGTTTCATTTGCTTTCTTTTCACTTGCTTAATCTTCTTTAGTGTTATGTATTTTCATATCCTTTGCCAATTTTTTACTGTAGCAACTGTGCTTTAGTATTGAGTTTCAGAGTTCTTTATATGTTTTGCATATAAATTTTTTAAACCGGTATTTCACGTATTTTACGCCAATTATGGCTTATATTTTTATTAAGTGTCTTTTGAAAAAGAAGTCTCCCATTTTTGTGAAGTCCAGTTTGCCATGTTTTGCTTTTTTGAATCATGTTTTATGTGTCCTAAGAAATCGTTGCCTAACTCAAGACCTCCTAAGTTTTTTTCTATATGGTTTACTGTTTTAGGCTTAATACTTGGGTTATGCAACTTTCAGCAGTTTGTCTGTTGCATTATTGGAATAAACATGTGAATGAGTTTCAAAGATACCTTTCCTAAACAGTTCTTAATTAATCCAATGAAATTTTGTCAAAGAATATTCCAGAAACAGTTTCTGCTGGGGATCCCGAACCAAGGACATAGCTCTCTGTTCTTCTGACATATCTCAGTGATAGATTATAGGGCATTTAGAGAGAAGTTCTTGACTTGGGGGTTTTAAAACTCACAAAGTTGCACACATAATTAGTCTAGTTGAACTTTTCTGAAGAGAAGAACTGTAATTCTCATCAGACTTTCAAAGGAGACAGTAACTGCCACTTGTCCCCAAAATTTAAAGGCCATTGATCTAGAGCAGGAGTCCCCAGACTATGGCTCATGAGACAAGTCCAGCCTGACACCTGTTTTGTAGTTAACTGCAACATAGCCAAGCTAATTTGTATCATCTATGACTGCTTTCTCATTATATCAAAAGAGTTGAGTACTCAGGACATACACTATGTGGTCTATAAAACTTAAAGTATCTATTATCTGGCCTTTTTCAGGTGAATGGATGGACTGTGTATTCTTCAGGCTAACCTGCAAAAACAGAAATTGGCGTCAACTCAGTTTCTATTAAGGGTTGTGTATATTGAATTCAAGGATATACTTCCTGATAGTTGGGGAGCAGATGCGTGTTTTTGATGGTTATGCGCAGAATTCCATATTCTAACAGTTGAAAGCTCTAGAAGCATATAATCTTGACTAGAAAACTACCCTCCTTTTCCCCAGGAAAAAGAGCAAGGAAGATCCTCTAGGCTTGTAAATGTCCAGTTATCTTAGCAAAATGATTTAGAGGTCACTCAGGTGAATGATTCTGGAGGTCTATTCTGTGTCACAGAATGTGGCTGTAATAACTTTAAATTGGGAAAAGTTGTAAGTGGCCATGACCATATCCCCAGCTTTGAGTTGTGAGCAATGTGCTTTGGTTGTGGACATAATGGTTGAAAAATGGGCCTTTAGGAAATGAATGAGGTGACTTGCTACACAGAAAGTTAGTTATCAGCCATTTAAATGCATTTAATGTTTGTTTGTTGTTATTGTTTTTAAATACTGACTCTGAAGACCTTCTTTTTGAATGAATTAGGTGTATTTTAAAACTATTTCTGACTCATGGCATAGATCATGTTATCTGCAAAAGGGAGGAAGTTTTTTAGTATTCCTTTATAAAACGCTGGAGGAAAGGGCACACACAAGTGACTGAGCTTTTCCAAAAGTAGCATCTAAGCAATTAAAGCTCACTTTAAATTACGTGATCCAGAATATATTTCTGTTTTTCCCTGCATCCTCAAAAACTATTTCTACCAACTCACATGCCAGTGGTGTTTTTAAGGTGCTAATTCAGAGTTCAGCCCACATCAATAAAACCGTCCTATTCCTTCCAGATTTCTCCATAGGGTAGTAGAATACTGTATCAGACAATATAGGAAGAACCAAATATAAAGACCTTCCCATTCAGAGTATTGTCTGAGAAGCCCAGATTTGTAATTTATATAGAGGAGTGCACAGTATATGCTTTTAATGAAATGTTCAATAAGTTACATATATCTATACTTTGGAAGGGTATATAGAATTGACCTTTTGAAAGTGATATTAATGGCCGAGGGTAAAGCTAGATAGGGCCACACCCATGGAGTTGATGGAAATACTTTTTTTTGTGCCTTTGACCACCGTCACTCATATTGCCTGCCCCCAACCCCTGCCTCTGGCAACCACAAATGGTTCTGGGTATTTAAGAGCTTGGTTTTTTTTTGTTTTTTTTTTTTTAGATTTCACATAGAAGTGAGATCAGACAGTATTTACCTTTCTTTTTGTGTGATGGAAACACTTTTCAGTTGGTAAGGTGGTAGACATCAACCTCAGTATGCTTAGGCTCCACATCCTTGTTCATACTTATCTCCAGCTCAGTGCCTGTCACATAATAACTGAAGAATAGATGAATGAATTAGTGAATGAATCAAGAGATGGATCATTGAATGAGTATTTCCTGGATGCACTTAAAAAGTTGCTTGGGCAATCTCTAAGTACTTAGTGATATTAAATATGCATATGCCCAGAGATCCCAGCCTGGGTATTCTTCCTGGAGACCCCCACATAGGGTTGTAAAAGGGCAGGTAGGAGGGTGCTAATCACTGTCTATTTGTGGTAGCCTAGTCATGGGTAAGTGTATATAATATGAAATATTTTGCAATAATCTAGATGTATATTTATAGCCATGTGAATAAATTGTTAAAATGGATTCTTTAGTGAACAAAGAAACACAATGAGATTCATAGCATTTATGTAATTTTCAAAGCATACGGACATTTAAAACAACACATATTTTGAGGCAGTATATCAGAGGAGATAAGAGCATGGATTCTATAGCCAAACTTCATGAGTTAAAATCCCAGTTCCACACTATGTGCCACTTATCTTAGGTGAGTTACTTCATTTCTCTGTGCCTCAGTTTTCTCACTTGCAGAATGGTGTTACCTTATTGTGTTGTTAGCCATATTAGATGAGTTAATGTATCTGAAGCATTTAGAACATATAGTAAGTGCCCCAAATGTGTGATTATTGCAAAGGTGTATGTGTAAAGATACATATCAAACCCATTAGAGGGGGTGAGCAAGGGGGTAAGGGAAGGAGAATGGGAATTGGAGGGGAAATGAGGAAGAGAAAAAAAAGAAGGGGAAAAAGGAAATTACTTAGAGCTTCCTGTTTGGGGCAGGAGACCTTCGTTTGTGATATTAGGAAAAGTATATTTTCCTGGGGTCCCCAGCATCTGAGGCTCCAAAACTTCAGTATCACTTTCAGTCTTTGATGTCTATGTCTAGACCTGGCCTCATTATAGTACTTGGAAGCCAAACTTAGATCCTCAAAGAAGACTTTATTGTACCTGAATCTTTCAAGTTCACTAGGAATCTGAGTAAGTGCTGAATGGATGAGCTCTCTGCTGATCTGTCCTGATTCCACTTTCCTTGTCACTTAACCTCATCAGAAATTGTCTTTTTTTTTTTTTGCCTGGCAATCCTGGACAGATCAGACACTAGAAGGGAGAGACCCACATTTGCTGTGACACACTATAGATAAAACTCATTTTCAATTTTCAGCAATTTGTAGATAAGATGTAGAAGACAAGTCTTTTCCTCAAATCACCCAGGATGGAATTTTAAAAGGTCACTGAGTAATGAAAGGTTTCTAGTGAAATTTGAAATCTTCCTAGTCAATCTCACTCTGTTCAGCCCCCAATATCACCAGTGTGAACGGTTAAAATGAGGGGAACCATTCAGTCTTTGCATAGTCCAGAAGGTCCATCCGGGCATGTGAGCACAGAGGGACTCAGTTTGACTTGGTTTTGGTCTGAAGTTTCCCAGCGTGGAGGCAGGATTAGAAGTGAGGTTTGCTACAAATAATCTCCTTCTACTAATGTTAGTTTTTGTGCCTAGTGGGTGGATTCAGGTTATTCCTATAATAATTTTCCTTTCTATCACTTGCATTTCCATGAGGAAACAGAAGGCACCCAGATACAAACCAGGAGGCGTTAATGAAGAGACTGTTTACATAGCGTAGGCAGGTTAAAGGAACAAACGAGACTGTGAGGCTTCCTGAGGCTCACATAGCTAGAAGATGTTCCCACCCAGGAAAGGCTGAAGGAAAAGCGTCACTGGGGCCCCATCACAGCCAGCAGAGCTGTCACCCAGCGGAAACTGCCGTTGCCCGAGTGGCACGGCCCTGTCAGGAATTCATTAGGGAGAAATACCCTGACCTCTCTCTTCTACTGCCCTCAGGTTTCCTGCCATTGTCTCTCATTGACCCAGTCCAACCAGAAGCCAGTAGCATGGTTGTCTGGAGACCCAGGACCCAGAACTGAGAGGTGCAGAGGATGGATTAGGAGGATGGCAAATAGAGAATTGTCAGCCTACGTCCCCATATTCCTCTCTTTTCTTTTTTCCTGTTTCACCAAGAGAGAAAGAAGTGTGAGAATTTCATTTAGCAGTACCCATGGGAGGGTGATTCAATTGTGAACGTAATTTACCAAGGGTTTTGTGGCAAAAAAGAGACAGGGAATTACTGGTCTATGATAAAGACGAGTAAAGTGGATGGATGTAACTCAGGCACTTTACCTTCCGTTTGCCAAGGAATGAAAGGAATCAGAACCGGGACTAGATTCTGGTCTGTGAACCATGGAGTGTGACCACGGTCCTCAATCATGCCGATAGAGATGGGGTGCGGGTGGCATTGTCTCTTAACTTTGCTGTACTTCCTGCACATAGCACTCCTCCCCAAAAAAGCTGGAAATGTAAAAAGTCAAAAGCCTGGAATATATAAAGATATCCTAGACTCCACATCTCTTCTACATATATTATGTTAAAACTCATCAGGAAAATAAGTATGCCCTTGTTCTCCATATTTTGGGAAAAGATAGTCATTCTGAAGATGGTACTAAATCTCATTAAAAAGGAAGGTGGGAAACCGTTTAGGTTACTATGTGTCCTGACCTCATAATGCCATGTCTTCCAGTAGAGTGGGTTGCATTAGATCAAGTATTCTATGCTATCAAGTTGCATATGCATGGCTCTGACCCTGAAAAGCATCTGAAGGCTTTGAGAACTGATTCATAGTGTAGACAATCACCCAGGTTTCAGACCAGCCAATGGATGGCCCATATGCAGGACAGATCTGAAGAGGAAAGGTTTTGTAAACTGAACTGATAATGAACTACAGAGGGTGAGTCAGAATTTGCAGCCTTGGTGTTAGGCAAAGACCTTCATGACCTTGGGTTAGGCAAAAGTTCATGATCTGATACCAAAAGCACAACCCATACAGAAAAAGAAAAAAGATGAATTGGACTTCATTAAAAGTAAAAGCTCTTGCTCTGTTAAAAAAAAAAAAAGAAGTTAAACAAATGAAAGGACAAACCACAGAGTGGGAGAAAATATCTGTAAGTCACATACCCGAAAAAGGCTTGTATTCAGAACATAACAAAGGATTCTCAAAACTCAACAGTAAGTGAACAAACAACCCAATGTGGAAATGGGCAAGAGATCTGAACAGACACTGCGCCAAAGAGGGTGTTTGGATGGTAAATAAGCACATGAAAAGATACTCCGCAGCATTAGTCAGCGAGATACACCTGTCAGATCGCCCAAACTGAGAACAAACTAGATGAAATCCCACAAAATCTGATGCTATCAAATACCGGCAAGGTTACCGAGTTACCTGGAGCGCTTACTCATTGCTGATGAGGGTGCAGAATGGTACGGCCACTTGAGGAAACTGGCAGTTTCTTACAAAGTTGAACATACAATTCCCACGTGTCCCAAGAATCCCACTAAGTATTTGCCCTGGTTGAATTAAAAACCTATGGAGACGCATAAAGGTGTGACTTTATGCTTATGCAAATGTTTATAGCAGCTCTTTTCATAATTAACAAAAACTGGAAATGAACTAAATATGTCCATCAACTGGTAAACAGATAAACTGTGGTACTTCCAGACCACCACATACCACGCCATATTTAACAAGTGAATAAGTCATCGGCACCTGCAAGCTCTCAAAGGCATCATGCTGAGTGAAAGCAACCTGTCTCAAAAAGATCTCTGCTGTATGATCCTATGTATGTGACGCTCTGGGAAAGAGAGGACACAGGAGCATTTGTCAGGTTTGGGGCTGAGGGAAGGGTTTGATTACAAAGGGCCACACGGAACTGTTTTGAAGATGAGGGAACTTCTCTATATCCTGATTACACATTTGTCTATCAAGTCTTAAGAATAGGCCATGAGTTTATCAGGTCTATAAAATTGTACACAACATCAAGAAGAAAACGAAACCTAGACCCCTGTGTGTGCCTGTAGGTGTGTGCTGACATGGTGGGAGTCACAGCATACACATTCATCAAAACGCACTGAAACTTAAAATTGGTGATTTTTATTGCATGTAAAGTATGCCTCAATAAAGTTGAATAAAAAGAGTAATGAATCAAACACATCACAGTCAAATACCACCGTGCGTTTATCTGCCTGGTTAATGTGGAAAAGGATGGCAATGCCCGATGTTGGCAAGGACACGGAGCAGCAGCCAGAACTCATTTCCTCACGCGGCGTACACAGCTGTGGGAACTCTCTTCGGCGCTGCGTCCTCGTGCTCCGCATAGCTCTGCCTAACTGTGCTCCTTAAGGGGAGAGCGCACGGAGCACCCAGAGCCAGGAGCCAGGACCCAGAGCCGTACAGTCTCAGCTACCTGGACATCACCCAGGTATCCACCCACAAAAGTGAAGAAATACTTCTCATTTCTCGGCATATTCGCAACGAAGGAAGGCAAACTGCTGCAGGTGGTGTGGGGGGTAGTGATGCCGAGAGCAGCCCCTACGGCCTCACCGACCTCCCAGGCAAATGCCAAAATTGGCATAGTAGATTCAGAGAAAAATTCCCTTTTGAAACGAAAGCACTCCTGTATTCTCTGCCTTGTTCAAAAAATCAACAGCAGCAGTGAAAAGCCAAAGACCCAGCTAGCTCATTTCTGCATAACTCAGCCCCTGGAAATGGCGCTCACGCTTCTGAGAACTGAAGTTACTTACTCAGAGGCGATTAGTAAGCTAGGAAAGTGTCCTGGGGTTGCTGGGATCAGTGCCGGCAGCAGAAGGCTGAGAGCCTTGTTGGGGGCAGGGTGGGGGAGGGCATGTTAAAGGGCAGGAGCAGAGGCTTCTGGGTTTTGAGTTTTGAGAGGGTGAAATAGTTCATTCCCGAGTTTCCTATTGCAAAAGATTGTCTTTGCTGTATTTTTCAATTTTATGCTTTTATATCACATTCCTTCATGTTTTCATCCTTCTAAACCCCATGTTAAATTTCTTGCAGTCAAGAAAAATTTTATACGTAGCTATGAATCAGAGTCACGGCCCCGCCCACTTGCTATCAACCTTACCAAAAAGAATAAGTCAAAATCCTTTCATGGAAAATGAACGAGGGTTGTCAATCAGAGCTGAGAGGGGCTGCTAGATACTCGGGTGTCCAAACCATGACTTTCACTGACATAAAAAAACAAGATGATTAATTTCAGAGTCTCTCTTGCTGTCTCATGTAGCTTTCCCCACTCCTCACCAATTCTTAAAAAGCTCCTGTGAAGGGAGATGAAGGAACCAGCTATCAAAAAATAAAATATAAATGCCCCTGCCTCACCAAGTCTGTACTGCTAAATTCAATCAAGACTTTGAATTGGAATAACACAGAATCATAAAATTTTCAGACCCTCCGACCTGCCGCGCTCGCCTTGCTTGCAGCCCCTCCCCAGCAGCACACGTGTGCGCCAATCACCCATCCGTTACAAAAGGAGTTCTTTCCTGCTGCTAAGATCCTGGAGATATAGACTGCTTGTCTACACTTTCTAGGCTGGGGGCTTTCAGTGAGGTACTGCCTCGGTGCCCGAGTGCACAGCTGATTCCAGCCTTGAGCCCCCAGTCCCTCCTGAAATGTGTTATATTTCTGACCCTCCTCCCGAGGGCGGTCATCCACCTACCTGGCATGAAATACATCGCAGTCAGGTCATGCCAGGTTCTGTCTCCAGCCGGCAGGCTCTCCTGAGTTTCAGAGCATCTCAGGCCATTGACCCTGGGCACCCTCAGACCCTTAGGTCCTCCATATACTGCCTGATAGGGATTCATTTTTAATATAAGGAAACCTATATGGCATGTAAAAGCCTATATGGCTTTCCCCGCAGAACAGTGGGAAAAGCACTCATGTTGGGATCCAGCAGACCTAGGTTTGAACCCCAGCTGTGCCATTTGCTATGTAATGTCTAAATTCACTAAGTTAAGGTCCTAACTATAAAGTAGGAACTGTGGCTACCTCCTTAAACACTTTGAGGCATAAAGAAAAGAAGGTGTGTACAATGTTCACCAGCTTCTCTTCCCCACTGCCCATTCCTTAGGATACAAACATTCTAAGACAACTCTCATCCTAGAAACCAACAAAGGACCTCTGGCCACACCCCTGCCCCTCTAGCTTATAACTCATGTCTCCCCATCACGCGTAACCCTCCACAGGGTAGTCTATACGCACTGCCACCGATTTTCTCCTTGCATTGACTCCTGAATCCACTCTGGCCACATTGCCATTCCTGCTGCTCCGTAAACAGCGCTAGGTCACCCATGACCTGCATGTTGCTAAATCCAACAGCCTCTTCTCAGTCCATACCTTTGTGGCCTCTCAGCAGCCCTGGCACCATTGGTCATGCTCCCCTTCTTCAAATACTCCCTTATGGGCTTCCAGGATGGCACCTGCTTCTGTTCTGCCAGCTCCTTCTCCATCTCCTTTACCCCTCACCACTAAACTCTGGAGACCCGCGGCTCTTCTCGGACTCATTTCACTGTAGACCTCAGCCACGCCCATGGGTGTAAATGCCTCTTTGCGCTGAGGGCCCCCACATTCACCTCTCCAGACATTTCCCCTCAGCTCCGCGATCCTATGACATCCTCACTTGGGTATCACCACTTTGTTTCCCACACAGGACGGCCAATCCATCCACAAGTCTATGGAAAGAAATCCAGAATCTGGCCACTTCTGCCCATCTTCTCCAGCCCAGGCCACCATTGTCTCCTGCCCGGATCAGTGCATCTGAGGCTCCCTGCTGCTGCTCTGGCCTGCCCCCCTTATAACAGAGCCAGGCTTAGGTCACACAGTGAGACTGCTCATGTCACCCTTTGCCCCCTTTCATGGTATGACTCTGCTACCTTTCCTTCCACCCCCACCCCCAATTCTGCTGTGGCCACACAGCTTCCTTGCTGTTCCTCAAATGCACCAAGCAGGCACCTGCCTCAGGGCCTTTGCACTTGCAGTGCCCTCTCATTGGAAACCCTTCCCTCAGAAACCTAAGGGCTCATCCCCTTCTTTTTCCAGGTCTTTGCCCACACATTAGATAGGTCTTAGTTGAACACACTGCATATGGTAGAACTCCATTCCCCCTTCCCCTCACCTGGCCTTCCTTATGCCCCTTGTCCTGCCTTAATTTTCCCCATAGCACTTCTCACATTCTTTCATAAAATATAATTGCTTTTTATGAGTTTACTATCTGTCTCCCCTCGTTAAAAGATAAGCTGATTCAGCAAGCTGTGACACCTATGTCTCAGCTTCCTCATCTAACCAAAGGGGTTAAAAAGCCCATTTTCTAGTCACCCCCCAAGGACTTTGTGAGGAGCAGACATGATAACTGAAAACAACTAAAAATGCTACTCACATGTAAGGCATTCATTCTATCATCATCATTACAAGAAAGAAGATTCCAGGGTGTTCCTGCTTGTACCCTCTTTGGGTACTGGCTTTTGAGAGGACTTTCCTTCTTACAGCTAGAGAAGACAGATCTCTCCTTGAATGCTAACAGGGCAGCTGAGGCTATTGAGGGACCCATTAGGCCACGGAATGGGATGAGTGGCCGTGGGCAAGCCACGGTGTGTTTCAGACCCGTAATTTCAAAAATATGCCAAAAATGAGGTATTCATAATATCTTCTCTGCTTTGACTCTCAGAGTTGCTAAGACCAGAAGAAACAATAGAGATGAAAGTTCTTGGTCTACCCAGAAGATCAGGCAAACCGATTAGATGCAGGTTGCTTATGCCAACAGCTGGTTGTGTGACCTATGACCTTGGGAAGTCATTCACTCCTCCATGCCCGTGTTCGCTCAAGCGTAAAGCAAGGTGATAACAGAACCTGCCTCTTGGGGTTGCAGTGTGGTTAACTGCAAACATTTAGAGCAGCGTACCATAAATGTTACCTGTCCTTATTATTATCATATTATTATTGCTGTAAAGTATGAAGCACCATGCAGAAGAGTTATTGTTTTTGCATTATTGCATATTCTTTTCAGCTGGGATCAGTGAAAAGTGGTGAAAAATGATTAGGGGCACTTCATTTACCCACACATTTATTGAACCCTAGCTACCCACAAAAAGCTTTTTAAAGAGATGTTTAACTAATGACCAAAGTCCAGCTTATGTATAAAAATACTCCTCTCTCAGTCATTCAGAATTCTTCTGATGCCCTTTGATAGCTCTCTTAGAAGTGACAGAAATCAGAAGATTTAAGAACTCTCTGATGTGCAGTGAGAAATAACAGGAAGGTTGCGTCAGCATATGAGTTTGGACGGCACCCAGACTGTGATTAGAACTGTGGATTTCACTGAGCTCTTCCCAAAGGGATTTGGGGTGTGCATTAGATCTTTAAAGTCACTTTTATAAGTTACTTCCTTTCTTTGAGCCTCGTTTCCAGAAAGTAATAACTGCCCTAAAAATAACACCAGTCATTCTCCATTTCCATCCCATCCTTGATTCTCAAGCAATAATGAATTAATTGCAGTTGTTCCAATAAGCTGGCTTCTCTTTTACCTCTGGGCCTGGTTGTGTCTTTTTTCTGAACTGCCAACCGCAACCGCAATGTGACTGGCTAGCTCCTTCCTCCTCAAGATTGTCCCTAGCAGTCAGTTCCTCTGGGAGAGGGGTCCTTCCTATGTTCCCCTATAGAAGCGCATTCTCACGACTACCAGAGCACTCACCACATGGTGTGAAAGTTGTTTCTGTACTTGTCAGCCTCTGTCATAAGCCCATGAGCTCTGCTAACCAACAGACACTCCCTGTCCCTGCACCCAGCACAATGTCTAGAACATAAATGGCTCTCAATATATATTTCTTTCTCAGGAAATTTTACTTACGATTATTCAGAACACCTTTACACACATCTTGGAAGGCTTATTATGCAGATCAAATGCCATAACAGATGTGAGAACACCTTAGAAAGCTAAAAGCACTGTGAAAAGAATATTTATTAAAAATGAAATGAACCTTTTGGAAAAGCCTTAATGAGGTATAAAGGACAAAAAGAGGTAACTCCCGCTTTCCCCTCTCAATGATACAGGAATTTTATCGGCCTAGAGTGATCCTTTAATCTCTTTAAAACAATGAACCTATTTTCTCAACCCAAGTGTGTGTTGATATCATCTACTTAAACCTTGTGAAGAACATAAAGACTAACAACAGGTGGAAAAGATAAGCCACAGGCGCCGACACGTCAGACTAGCAAGTATAGGGGACTGAGACACAAAATAAAGAGAGGCATTCATGAAAGTTTAGAGGGGGAAGCACTTCCTACCACTCGAGGAGTCACAGAAGACTTTATGGAGATGACTTGGGGGAGAGTAGGAGCTGGACAGGTCCTGATGGACTGAAGGTGAAAGTGAGAGGGATGCAGGGCACCCACAGTGCTGAGCTGAGAGCAAGGGGGGGGGCTTGGTTTCAGAAGGAATGATCTGGCAGGTTGTGCAAAGTGGACCCGTCTGGCACCTGGCACCTGCAGCACTGGTCAGGATGCTCCTGTCATAGCCCCGCTAAGGGCTACGGTCTCATGCACATGGAAGGCAAGGCATCAAAAAGCACAGAGGGTTAGAGGAAGAAATGATTGCACTGGGGTGCCAGTGGGAGGATCCCGAGGCATGGGGGGTCGGGGACGGGGCGGGCGCTGAACAGGAGGAGCTCATGGCACGGGAAAGTGTTGCCAAGTTGCTTCTGATTTCTTCAATTTAGCAGTTGCAGTCATTGTATCCAATTCAACAGATCAGTGACTTGATTGAGACACCAGGAGGGAGCTGTTGGTGAGGCTGTTCATTTTCTATGCTTCAGCAAGCAATTGTTTCCTTTTGAGATGCCCCAGAAAGCCGACTCCATTCCGGGGTGGTCCTGCCCTGGTTCTCACTCTGCAACCGGCAGCTGCGTGTGTTAGTTTGGGCAAGTGATTGATGGGTTGAGTCTGCCTCCCTGTGGGGAAGGGGGGGATGGGGAGGCTGCAGCAGTTTGACAAACTAGAGCACGGAAAAAAGCTGGAGAAGGAAGAAGATCTACAATTGTTTAGGTTATTTGAATGCATTTCAAAGTCAATTGCTTTGATTTGAAATCCTGGCTCAAGGTGAACCAGTCGGAACAATTCGGTGAGCCAAAGCTGCTGGCTTTTCTGGTTATTATCTCTGTGGTCTTGTATGCAATATGATACCACCGAGTCCAGAGAGTGTATTTTGAGACACTATAATAGAGCAAACTTCCTACTGAGTTCTCCTGGAAGCTGGGAAACTTTGCTATTTAATTATTTACTGGAAGTGAGTGTTTTCGTGGAAACGACCTGGTGTTAGCGTTCTTTGATCAGATTCCAGTACACCATCCAAAAGCCGTGTGCTGCGTCCTAGGGCAGCTGTAGTGCTTATCCTGTAACAGACTAAGGAAACCCCTTTATTAAGTTATGAAAAGCCTACTACATACCACGCAGGTTTCAGGCACCAGCAGCGAATGAAACAGAGGGAGGGAGAAAGAGCGAATAAACATGCATGAATATTTTAACTACTGATAAGTGCTATGGTGAAAATAAAATGGGGTGACAGAAGAGACTGTGGGCTAATTAGGAACGGCTGGTAAGGGTAGGCTTCCTGGTGGAAGTGAAATAGCTGGGAAAGTAATGAGAGGGTGGAGCTAGTTTTACAAAGAGCTGCAGGAACGCCGGCCGCCCGTGCAGAAGGAATAGCAAGTTCGCAGTCCTAACTTGGCACGTGTCCCGAACTGCAGGACAGTGGTCTGACTGGAGCACCGTGAGGCTCGCAGGTGCGAAGGGAAGATCGGTGGAGGGTACAGGATGGGCCAAGGAGTCTAGATTTTATTCTTCCTGTCGTGGGACGCTGCTGTGAATTGAAACAGGTGTGCCCTGACTGGATTCATGGTTTCAAAGGCTGAATCTGGTGGCTGCATGGATCAGGGGTGTGAGGGATGGAGGAAGCATAGGGAATCGATTTTTTTTTTAGCAAGAAATAGTCCAGAATATCAAAAAGGATCATAGTGGGAGTTAGAGGCCTAGATCCTTTCCTCAACCCTTCTACCTGTCCGTGGGTGACCTTGGACTAGGCCCTCTGCCTCAGCTTACTCATCTATAAAATGATGGAATTGGAGCAGGTCACATCCAGGATCCCTTTCCACTTGCTGAGGCCTGAGCTGTGGAATAAAACAGGTGTGAGCAATTATCCATACAGAGCTTCATCTCCAAACAGTCAAGGAACAGCTTCCTTCCTCTGAATGTCCGCCACGTTTGTGGCCAGACCATCAGTCCAGGCCACACTGTTATAACGACAGACCGGCACAACAACACATTCTGATGGTGCCTGGAGTAGCCTTATAACGCCTTTCGCCCAGAGAGCCACAGCTCCCTTGCATCACAGGAGTGACATAGAGATGGAGCATTTTGAAGACCCATCAAGTCAGCCTTCACTTGCCACGTGTCTACCCAGCCAAGGGAGGAGGCTGCCTGGCACTCCTTCCGCCCACTTGGAACGGAGCCCACACAGGAGAACAGCCCCTTCTCTGCAGACACTCACACCTTGCCTAGACCCAGTGCTGAGTTCCCATAACGTCTACCACCTCCTGCAGGGGCTTACTTGTACCCCTTCCACCATGCTCCACTACTGTAACATTTGTGAGTCTGGCAGACATATCACCTGAACAAAGTATGGGCTCAGTCCCCCAGTGAACATACCAGCCCCTGCTGGATCTGCCTCCCTGGAAAGGAGAAAATGAGGGCCCGTCCTCAGCCTCTCTTAGAGTTATCTGTCTCATGAAGCTTCTTCTGTCTCTACTCTTCATGACCCCTTTAGCCTCTCATCAGTTTAGGTGACTGGCTTTGGGACTAGATATCTCAAACTCATCCACACATCTGCCCCTTTCTGTCCTCCTTCAAACCAGTCCTAAATTGAAAGGAAGGTAAGAATCCTATTGGTGGCTTGGAAGCTTCCTTGAAAGAGTGGCTTCTTGAGCCCAAACCCAAGGATGGGCAGATTCAGAGGTACTGGGGGATAGAAAGGTCATGTAACTATAAGGAGAGGAAATCCCAGGGCAAAATACCTCTAAAACTGAAATCAGTCAAAGGGAAAAGTAAAGTTTAAAACCCATTTATTGCTTACAAACTGCATTCTGGGGCCATCTCTTTCCTGCTCAGACAGAAGCAACCAAGACCTCTCCCTAACCTCTCAGGTTTAGATAAGCCCTCGGTTGCCCAGGTACTTACCCATTGATATGGAGATGAACTACTCTTCACCCCTGAGGAATGCCTGTTGATATGCAGATGCACTAAAGCCATTTTACCCACAGGCCACCCCTCCAGAAATCTCCCCTTATAATCAACTTGTTCCCTCTCTTTCACAATGGTCCCTGGAAGCATTCTGACCAGACTAATGACATAACAATAGCAACAGCTATAAAATCATGATAATCCTCAAGCCAGAGGATTCAGCTAGGTTCAAAGTCCTATGCAGGTTAAGTCCATAGCTCGCCCATTCCACAGGCCGGCAGTAGCTGAGGGTCCAGAGCAATCATCATGCGGCAGCTGCAGCCAGGGGGCACATTCAGGCAACAAAGACTGTAGAAGAAAATAACCTTAAGGGCGATAAGATACATGTTTTAATGACACTAGCATAGGCAAATCTTGTCCATCAGGTAGGATACATGCAAGAGTACAGTCTTGGGATAAAACAGTGGCAGGAATGGGATCTCACCCTGGTCTAGTATACCAGACTTTCAGCCCCCTCCCTGTGGGAGTTACAGATGGGTCAATATATAGGGCTATGGGAGGCACATGCACTGGCCATAAAGATAAAACAAAACTTCCCCGCAAGATGCTCCTACCTCCTGGATGTTTTGGGTACACTACCATGACCTTTGGGGGCCATTCAGCTGTTATTCCAGGAATGCACAGGAGGCCAGCTTCCAGGCCTTTCCCCCAGGTGCCAGAAGGGCCAGCCATAGCTGGTCCATGTGTCAAAATGTCCAGGGCCACATCCATTCAACAGTGTCTCCAGGGTTTAATGCAGTGGGGCTGGCAGCAGGATGTTGCTCTGCTGGCCATATCCTGGCTTTAGTAACTCCTCTTTGGATTCCACATACAATTGTATAGGAGAGGCAGCAAGGTGTGTGAGCATATCCACAGAACTCAAGGCTCCTTTACGTGGCTTCTCATTAAAATGCCATAGCACTGTCCATAACTGAACTGACCAGTGCCATAGACTATTGCTGTCCAACTTCAGGCTAGATTTCAACAAACCTTTGTACCTCTCTATCATGCCTGCCCTGGTAGGATTATAGGTACCTGAAATTCCCTCTTTATTCCTAACTGCTGCACCTATCCTTGTAATGCATGTCCAGTGAAGTGGGTGCTTTGATCGCTCTCAGTTACCTGCATAGGCCATGGGCTGCAAAGAGATGCTCTAGACCCCTCTTGGTGGTTTTCTGATCTGTAGGACGTGCAGGAAAAGCAACCAATAGTCCAGCACCCATGTCCACACAAGTCATGGCGTACCGATATCCTTCTGATATGGGCAGAGGCCCAGTATAGCCTATCTGCCACCTGACAAGGAGTATCGGCCCCCTTACTATTGTCCTGTGTTGCTGCGGGACTCAGTGTAAGTCCCTCTTAGAGCACACAAAGCACTCCTTCCGGGCTCGGCTGACGTCTTCAAAGGTCAATGGCAAGCCCCACCGACGGGCTACAGCCCACATTGTCTTTTGCCCTGCGTGCAACAAACGCTGGTGTAGCCATTGGGCCACATCAGAGGCAGGCTTTCCTTCTAGCCAGCACACCTGGCCCAAAGTGTCTGCTTCATCATTCCCTGGGGAAGCCAAAGGCAAATGGCCAGTCACATGATATACAGTAACAGTCTTAGTCAGATCAGAGGCACATAGGTCTTGCTACAGTTCTTGCCCCCAAAGGGGCCGGTGACCAACCATCCAGTTGGCATGGTACCATGTTGGTAGCCACAGGGTCAAGCCCTGATAGACAGCCCAGCTGTCAGTGTAGACAACTATGGGGGAAGGCTCCTGGGTGATCACGAGCCATACTGCCTGCAACTCAGCCCATTGGCTGCTCTTCCCCTCTCCAACCTCCATCCATATCGTCTCAGTCTTAGGATGGAAAGCCACAGCCCTCCGCTTCAGGGGATGCCCACAAATGGAACCGTCTATATACCAAACATCTTAAGGCATAAGGGTTTTTCCCTCCTGGTAAGGAATCTTGGCTACCAATGGCTCAAAAGCAAGTTATTCCTGCTTTCCACTGGTATAGGTCACTGGCCCCAATAAGCGTTGGAGTTCTCCACTTAAGGGGCTAGTAGAGAGGGTGCTGCATTGTTATAAATGTGCACCCCATTTGGCCAGTGTGTCTATGCCATGCCACTCCATGGACTTTGGGTCCAGTCTTGCACCCACCCCGCAATGGGATAGGTGGTTATTACATTGGTCAGGGCTGTTCTGGCAGTGGGCGCTGTAGCCAGCAAGGCGTGGTACACCATAGCCAGTTGCTTTTCTATCAAGGGGTACCAGGCCTCTGCTCTTTTCCATAGTTATGCCCAGAATCCAATAGGTTGGCGTGTCTGTTCAAGCCACTGCCAAAGACCCTGCCATAACCATCTTCAGTTACCTGAACATCTAGTTCACAGGGCCTTGATGAGTCCATTACACTCAAGGCCTGTACGGCCTTGACTGTCTGCTTGGCAACAGTAAAGGCAGCTGCACATGTCTCATCCCAGTCCCACCTGATGCCCTTTCGTACCAACTGGTATAAGGGCTTCAGAATTTGTGCAAAGTGCAGGATAAACACTCTCCAGTAGCCCAAAAGACCCTAAAACTCTTGTAAGACTGCCACAGTGGTAGGGGTGGGGAAAGCCTGGACATTATAACTGCTTCAGGAACAACTTTAGTTTTACCCAACCAGACAACCCCCAAGAAATTACAGACAAACCGGGTCCCTGAACCTTGGTGCTGTTCACAGCCTATCCTTTTTCCTGTAGATGTTGCAGCAATCTAGGAACTGCCCCTTCTAAATGTGAAAGAGAATCAGATGTGAGCATAATATCATCAATGTATTAATAAAAGTGCACTGTTTGTGGTTTCTTCCATGTGACCAAGTCCTGGACTGCAAGCCCATGACAGATGGTGGGACTGTGAAGGTGTCCTTGTGGAAGGACAGTGATTGTCCACTGCTGGTCTTCCCATGTGAAGGCAAACTGTTCCTGGCTTTCCTGTGCTACGTCAATAGAAAAGAAAGCATTAGCAAGGTCTCCTATATAGTGATACATTCCCAGCTCATGGCTGAGGGTGTCCAGAATGTCTGCTATAGAGGGGACAGCAGCATGCAAAGAGGGTGTGACTTTATTCAATTCCCTGTAATCCACAGTCATAGGCCAGGAGCTGTCTGGCTTTCTCAGTGGCCACACTGGGGAATTAAAAGGACTATGAGTGGGCTTTATGATGTCTACCCTCTCCAACTCCTGTAGAGTTTCTCCAGTTTCCTTGTGTACCCCGGGGAATTTATACTGCTTAATATTTGTCACCTGCCGAGGTACAGGCAGAGCTACAGGTGGGTGCTTAGCGTGTCCCCTCAAAACTGCCTTTATCACATGTACCCTCAGTCTGAACTCACCTGCCGTGATCTGTAAACACAGGCCCTGCAGGATATCTACCCCCAAAATATATTCAGTGATGGGAGAAATGTACACGGTATACTCCTTTGGGGGTAAACGCCCTATCCCCAATGAGATTTGGGCTTTCTTCACTCTAATTGCCTTACCCCCATAGCCATCTATCACAGCAGGGGTCCCAGGAAAACACTCAGGGTTGCCATGAATCAGAGAACAGTCAGCTCCTGTGTCCACCAGCGCCAGGACACGTTGTACCTTCACAGGGGACCAATGAATTGCTAATTCTACACGTGGCCTCCAGTCCCCACCATGTCCCCCAAGGTGGGAACCTTGATCCTCCCCTCAGTCGAACTGCAATGCCCAATCATCCTCCTGTGGGGGTGAGGGCTCAGGTGAATCCTGAGTACTGTCCCCCAGGAAGTTTTGCAGGGACATAGGCTGGGCATGAGGCCTTGATTCCGGTTTCTGTGTCTTGGACCTCAGCGGCTGGAACTGCTACTCTGGCTTTAATTGGTGCCACAGTTCTAACAATATTCTATTGGGCTGCCCATAGAGCTTTTCTTTCACTACCCCAGCCTTTATCAAATCAACCCACATTTGGGTCCTTAAGACCTTCACAGGGCCTTTTGCACTTCTCCTTTCAGTCATGGCCCGTACTTCCCTCAGTGCCCTTATTGTTTCAACCTCCCCCAGATCTGCTAAAGCACGAGTAGCCTCACTTACGGGTTGCCCTAGGTTGGGGGGTGGGGGGCCAAGAGTATTCACTAGGGACCCAAAGAAAGATGTGGGAGTGTATGCAGCACCAGGTTTCTCATTCCTACAGTGAACACCTCCTCATTGGGGCCCTGGGGGTCCATATTATAGATGGTATTTTTCACACCCAATTCCCGCAGTACCTGTTGGAGCTCTGCATATGTTTTTCGACTACTGGGTAAAAATGGTACATCCCCCTGATTAATCCAAACTACCCTGATGGCAGCTGTCAGCCATTCCAGGAGTGTCTGATTCCCTGAGGCATGATGGGCTTTTTGCAACCACTGCCGGAGGGAAGGGTGAGTCGTCAGGGAAGCCATTCTACTCATCTCAGTACCTGACATAACAATGTTTTCCACCCCCCTATACCAGAGACATAAGAGTCATGTAGGCAGAGATTCCGATGGCCTCTGCCTATTCCTGACGCTCATGTCCACCAGCTCATCCTAGGCATAGGGGCGGGGCATGGAGGGCTCCAGAACCTGGGTAGAGGGCGACTCCTCCCCTTGAGGAGCCTGCAGTTGTTTTGTTTTTATTTTCTTAATTACAGCCAGGCGGGCCTTTAATTCATGAGAGGCTGGTACCTAGGGCCGTGGATTGGCCCAAGGCCCCGCGGGCCTCCTCCTCTTCTCCCCCGGCTCCTCCCCCATCTCTGGGGCTGAAGGCACCACTCTTTCCTCCCCCTCCCCCATGGCCTCCTGCAACGCGGCTTTTCCTGCCACCTCCCCTGGTGGGAATCTTCCAGGAGCATGACCTGTCTTTTCAATAACCGTATCTCTTCCCTAATGGCATCCCATAGGTTATCACCCACTTCCTCCAAGCGATGCTGAAGTGTGTCTCTCTCTCACCTAAGTCCCTCTCTCTCCTTGCTAACCCTCTCAATAATCCTCTTTCTCCTCAATAACATTCTCTACTATCTCGACAAAAAGAGACCCTACAATGCCAGCCACCTAGGGTATCTAAGCAGTTTTCCAACTCATGGAAGAAAACTTTTTTTTCAGCAGTTTTTCAAACAATTCTGCAGCTTCCAGTGTTTCCACCGTTCCCCAGTTCTGGGGAAGGCCCCACCCCTCTAGGAGGTACTTTACCCTAGACCAATTCCCCACTACAAGTTCCCAAATTGGAAGCCCCACAGCGGGGGGGGATAACAACAGGTGAAGCTGCACCCTCTGCCGCTGCATCCACTAGGCCTCCCCACCATCCACAGGGGGGTTTCGGGCATCTCCTCACCATCTCTAGGGGTAGCCCTGCCAAGGGTCGCACCCATGAAGATAGATTTTGGGTTCAGAGGTCCTGCCAACTGCCGCAAGATGTAACTACAGGGAGAGGAAATCCCAGGGCAAAATACCTCTAAAACCTAAATCAGTCAATGGGAGAAATAAAGTTTAAAGCCTGTTTATTGCTTACAAACTGTAGTCCAGGGCCATCTCTTTCTTGGGCAGAAACAAGCAAGACCTCCCCATAACCTCTCAGTTTCAGCTAAGCCCTTAGTTGCCCAGGTAATTACCCACTGATATGGAGATGAACCACTCTCCACCCCTGAGGAATGTCTGTTGATATGCAGATACACTAAAGCTAGGCAAGATAGTCTGGAAATATTACAATTTACCCACAGGTCACAGACCCATATGGCTATAGCAGTGGGTTCTAGAAACTGTCAAGAATCTTTGGGAAAAATATAGCTTAGTTTGTCTAAATAGTGGTCCTTAGAACAAGTAACTGTCTACAGCAAGAGGTGGGTAATACCAAAAGTCACCAAAAGAGGTAAATTTGAATAGGTAGGGGCCAGTTATACTGGCTATTTTTCTGATCATAACTGCATTGCAGAAACAGTATTATCAAACAGTCCAATTTATGAGAGATTTTTAGGGGAGAAATAAAGCTCCAGTACAATTGTTTTTCATTTTTAAGTACAGTAACATTTTCAGAAACTCCAAAACAGACTATGGCCTAGGGAAATTGTGGTGAGAGAGTTGTTTCTGGTTTCATTTTTTAAATATATATTTCAATAACTATTTTATTTTATTTTGCTATTATTAATGTACAATTACACGAGCAACATTATGATTACTAGACTCCCCCTGTTATCAAATCCCCCCCACATACCCCATTGCAGTCACTGACCGTCAGTGTAGTCAGATGCTACAGAGTCACTACTTGTCTTCTCTGTGTTATATTGTCTTCCCCATTCTGGTTTCATTCTTATCGTGAGTATTGTAACTTAAACAAGCTGCTTAACCTTTCAGATTCTTGGTCCGTAAAATTGCCTTAGTTCCTGGTGTTGGTCGCATTAACTGAGATAACGAACATAAAACTCCCAGCAAAGAAGTAGTGTGTAACAGATACGCAGTAAGTGGCAGTCGTCACGTGTAACTGCGGCCACTCCACTCAGGTTCAGATGACTGCAAACCAGACATTGCCCTGCCATCACATCCTGCACTGGATTCAAAAACCAGAAGGCCTGGTTCTAGTCTGTGTCAGGTATCGTGCCTGTTCCTTGAAGCCTATCTTCCATCTCAGGAAAAATAAACGGCCTGGCAATGCTGGCCTCATTAAGACAGGTGTGGAAAAAATATGTGTTTTATAACAACTTCTTGGAGCTCTCTGGAGTTAAGATAATATGTAACTGCAGGTTTCCTTTATCATCTCTGCTATTTTTATATGAATTGGATTTTGTTTCTCAACATCTTTGGAAGCAGACAAAAATAGAAATGTATGAAGATACCCTGATTTCCCTCGTTGGGAGGGACTTTCTTCTTGTTATGTCATTCAGCTAATTAAAAGAAAATGAACCCAAAGTCTGCCATTTCCCTAGAGTCTATTTCCCGAAGTGTTTTTGAAACCCGACTGCCTAAGTGATCTATAAAGCCGGCATCCAGGCTTCTGCCAGCGGCCATCCCCAGAGCAGCCTTTGCCTGTACATGTCCTCAGCAGACCTCCATCTAGTGGATTCATCCTTCAGAAGCCACCAGGGCTTCACCCTGTTACCTTGACTGACTTCTTGGAGCCCTTCTGGCTTATATCACTTGTTTTTATACTCAGGGTGTTTAGTCTTGTTTTGGTGTTTAAGTGTGTCATTGTGCGTTTTATTGATTTCGCTAGATTTCAGCATGGTCACCCCTAAAAGAAGCCATCAATGTGTTCTTTCCTCTGTCTTTTCCAAAGATGCTGGGAGGCAGGTACCAAGCTGGCACCCAATTTCTTCATGCACACAGACCAGAGGGAGGGCACCTTATGTCATGGTATTGTCAGCCTAACAGATTCTCGACTTGGGATTTATTAAGTAATCGACTAATTCATAATTAGTGATTAATAATTACAGGAATTCATTTTTTAAAGAATAACTTAATCAGACACAGAGAGGTTATTAACATGAATTTACTCAGCAGGCTTATTCAATACAGACATGTTGTATGAATGAGATTTTAGTTTAGACTGCAAAGTTCTTCAGAAAAGGTGGTTAACAGTTTCCTACACAGAAATGGCCGGGTCCATGCCCCTGGGCTTTGGTCTGTTTATTTTGAGCTTAACATTTTTAGGTTTGGGAGATCTCAGGCTCAGAAAGTTGAGTTAATTATTTTGATCACTTTGGGGTACACCATTACCACTAGTCCATGACAGGTCCCTGAAAGCGTCCTATTCTAGTGTGTGTATGTACTTGGGGGGCTCCTCCACACCATCATTGATTTGTTTTATCAACCTCACTCCCCCATTTTTATCATAATTTCATATACCTACTCTAAAAGTTTTGATCAATGTCTTTGAAAATAATTATTGCTAAGTTTAATTGAATTTGTCAAAGTCCTGTTCTAAACCACTGAAGCACTTTTACATACTTTATCTTTTTTAATCCTTCCAACCACACAATGGGTTAACTATGAGGTAAGTTCTTTTGTTATTTCCACTTAACAGATGAGGCATTGAGGCACAGATATGTTAAGGAACTTTCCCAAGATCCCCCGTTTAGTACATGGCAGCTTACCTAGAGAGCCTGAACTCTGCACACTCTGTGGACTGTGTCTACTTGATATTTAAAAATATAGTGTGTCCTTTTGTGTATTTGTTTTAAAAAATGTATTTGAGTATTACGCTGCTAAAAAGCTCTTTCTATACCTCACTACTTTTCATTTTACATTCTGTTTTTCAAATATAAGCATTTGCTAAATGTACCTCTAGTTCACTGATTGCCACCTAGCATTCCATCATATACATCCATCCTTGTCTACTTTTTTATTTCCTTAGCATGGCTACTGAGACTATCTCCCAGCCCTGACCTCCAAACATCCCCATACATGTCCCCTTTATAGACCTTTGTTAATTTTCCTGGAATATATCATTTGGAACAGAATTGTTGGGTTATACAGTTGATTTCTGGAATGGTGAGGCCAACCCCCCCCCCACACCAGCATAAAAGGTTCTTTCTTCCCCAAATTCTCATCAACATTTATCTGACTTTCCAATTTTTTACCAATGAGATTATTATAAACTGATGTAATATTGTTATTTTCATTTACATTTATCTAATCACTTATGAAATTGAACATCTCTTCATAAACTTGCAATCTGATTGACCTTTCTGTAAATTGCTTACTCAGACCTTTTGCTCATTTTATGTCAGGTCTTGCATCTTGTTGTGTCCTACTACCAACTGTTTGTCAGTTTTACAGGTTGTAAATATTGCCTCTCAATCTTTCATCCATAGGTTGACTTTGTGGTGTCCTGTGTTGAATAAATTCCCAATATTGATATAACTATATCCAGTATAGCCTTTTTGCTTTTATTATTTCAACTTGGAATCTTGTTTAAGAAGTAATTCCTCTAGACCTTATGCTTCTGGATATAATGGAGTAATTTTGTATAAGACTAAACTTCTATCATGAAGAACTATAAAAGCTAGATAAAGAACAAAAAAAAACTATATGTTTGAAGGCATTGGAAAATAACCAAGGCAACTAAGGCTTGAGGGTCCAAAAACTTAGAGAGAACGGTAATACATTAAAGTAAGGCTGATATTTGCCACAGCATTTTACCTCTAGGGAGTTTTCTGTAACAAGTATAAAAGTCGAACAGAAAGCAGTGGCTTTGAGCTTGTGGCATTCCCATGAGGACAAGTATACAAAATTGGAGTTGAGAGCTACTAAGTCAGCCTGAACTTGAAGGGCCACTATCCCAGGAGAAAAGGACTGCGTGAAATTTTACCTCAAGGCATTTGCCAACTTTTCAGCTATAAATACACAAGTTCAAAGTACCTTTGTTTTTAGGGTGTTAAGAGGATAGAAAGGTAATCACGTTTTTTCCAGTCTCACGGTGCTGAGGAGACAAAAATGGGAGTTAAATGCCTACAAAGGAGGAGAAGACACAGTGAACATCCGAGGCTTCCTGATGAGAACCTCAAAGGAAGGTGTCCTACGTAAAACTGGAGATAAGCATGAAACTTATCCTTGACTGGATGAAGCCGTCAACCCATGTTGTCAGGATAAAATTAAATCCTTGGTGAATCAAAAGTACCTAGAGGTGCCAAGTCATGGTGCTGAATGACCAAAATGAATAGAAAATACAGACCATTGAAAGAGACTCAAAAGTCAACTATGCTGACTTATAAGACCTGGCTTTAAAATAACTAAGATTGATATGTTCAAGGAAATACAGAAAAGATAGAAAAATTTACCAGTGGCCTGGAATAATGTTTTAAGAAGAGTTCAGACTAAAATTCTGGAAATGGGAGATTCAAGATGGCAGCATGAGAGGTGAGACGGAGAACTCCTCCCAAAACCACAAATAGTACAAAAATATAATTAACTAATACAACTAAACCTAAAACAGCAACAAGAAAGAACGCTGCACCAGACTGCATACAGACGTCATGAACAGAGCAGACCTCACGAAACAGGGCAACGTACAAAAGCCTTAATCTGGTGGGATCCAAGCCCTTCCCCAACCACAGCTCACCAGCATGAGGAAGAGAAACAGAGCGGGGAGGGGGTGGAAGCTTGGGACCGCTGAATATCTAGCCCTGGAGATCTGCTTTGTGAGCAGAAACCTATATTGTGTGGTGCTCTGGACATTGGGGAGCTCGGACAGGCAGAGTGCTTGAGAGACTGACATTCCGGCCATTTGTGGAGGACGGGATCCACATCCGGCCGCTCTGTGTCAGAGGAAAGGCAGGCAGAGAGGCTTCCTAGCAGCGAGAGGGCTGCTGAGGGTGCGGGGTTTGCACGGAGCTTGCTGCACAGGAGAAGAGAGAGCTGGACAAGGTTGTCTGGGCATGCTCTGCCCAGCTGGTTGGGAACTTTGAGGAGCTTCAGGTGTTCCATCCCCCTGACTGCCTACTCAGCTCCAAGGCCCCCCACTGTGACATGCAGCCTGCTGCACCTTCCTCCTAGCCTGCCAGCACTGGTTCGCAAACTGGCAGTCACTGTGCTGGTGTCAGGCCAGCCAGAGGGAGGCCCCACCTACAACAGCTAGAGATGCAAAGCACAGAGGCTTACAGGCGTGTGCTTGGCCCACTGGCTCTGAAACTGGAGACAGGCACTGCAGACTGGAATCAAGAAACATGTTTCCTCCCCCCAGGCACTAGCTCCACTCCTCTATGACCCCCAACCTCACTCTAGGAGCTAAGCAGCTCCAGAGACTGGAGCTTCTGCGCACTAGTGGGCACCACACAGGAATATGAAATGTCAAAAGAACATGGTTCAGACCAAAATCTCACAAACACCAGAAAAAGGGCCAAATGAAACTGAACTCACCAATCTTCCTGAAAGAGAGTTCAAAATAAAAATTATAAACATTCTTATGGAGGTACAGAAAAATATTCAAGAACTTAGGAATGAATTTAAGTTGGAGATTCAATCATTAAATTCCATATCTGAAATGAAACATACAGTGGAGGGTTTTAAAAGCAGGTTAGATGTAGTAGAAGAGACAGTAAATGGAAATTAGAGAAGAGGAATACAAAGAAGCTGAGGTACAGAAAGAAAAAATAATTTCTAGGAATGAAAGAATATTGAGAGAACTGTGTGACCCATCCAAATAGAACAATATTCGCATTATAGGGGTACCAGAAGAAGAAGAGAGAGAAAAAGGGATAGAAAGTGTCATTGAGGAGGTAATTGCTGAAAACTTCCCCAATCTGGGCAAGGAGATAGTCTCTCAAGCCATGGAGGTGCACAGATCTCCCAACACAAGGGACCCAAGGAAGAAAACATCAAGACATATAATAATTAAAATGGCAAAGATCAAGGATAAAGACAGACTTTTAAAAGTAGCTAGAGAGAGAAAAAACATCACATACAAAGGAAGACCCATCAGGCTATCATCAGATTTCTCAACAGAAACCTTACAGGATAGAAGGGAGTGGCATGATATATTTAATGGAATGAAGCAGAAGGGCCTTGAACTAAGAATACTCTACCCAGCAAGGTTATCATTTAAATTTGAAGGAAGGATTAAACAATTTTCAGATAAGCAAAAGCTGAGAGAATTTACCTCCCACAAACCACCGCTACAGTGCATTTTGGAGGGACTCCTATAGATGGAAGTATTCCTGAGGCTAAATAGATGTCACCCAAAGGATAGACAAAGAGTACAGAATATGATTCATAACATACAAAGAATGGAGGAGGAAGAAAAAGGAGTAAAAAAAAAGAACCTTTAGGTTGTGTTTGTAATACCATACAAAATGAGTTAAATTAGACTGTTAAATAGTAAGGGAATTGCCCTTGAACCTTTGGTAACAACGAATCTAAAGCCTGCAATGGCAATAAGTACATACCTATCGATAATCACCCTAAATGTAAATGGTCTGAATGCACCATTCAAAAGACATAGAGTTACTGAATGGATATAGAAACAAGACCATTCTATATGCTGCCTACAAGAGACTCACTTCAAATTCAAAGACATACACAGACTAAAAGTGAAGGGATGGAAAAAGATATTTCATGCAACTAACAGTGAGAAAAAAGCAGGAGTTGCAGTACTTGTATCAGACAAAATAGACTTTAAAACAAAGAAAGTCACAAGAGACAAAGGACATTACATAATGATAAAAGGGTCAATCCAACAAGAGGATATAACTATTATAAATATCTATGCACCCAACACAGGATCACCTACATATGTGAAACAAATATTAACAAAATTAAAGAGGGAAATAGAATGCAATGCATTCACTCTAGGAGACTTCAACACACCACTCACTGCAAAGGACAGGTCAACCAGACAGAAAATAAGTAAAGAGACAGAGGCACTGAACAACATATTAGAACAGATGGACTTAATGGACATCTACAAAACACTCCATCCAAAAGCAGCAGGATACACATTCTTCTCAAGTGCACATAGAAAATTTTCAAGAATAGATCTTTTTTTAGGCCACAAAAAGAACCTCAGTAAATTCAAAAAGATTGAAATTGTACCAACGAGCTTCTAAGATCACAAAGGTATGAAACTAGAAATAAATTACACAAAGAAAATGAAAAAGCCCACAAACACATGGGGCTTAATAACATGCTCCTAAATAATTAATGGATCAATGACCAAATAAAAACAGAAATCAAGCAATATATGGAGACAAATGACAACAATAATTCAACACCACAAAATCTGTGGGATGCAGTGAAAGCTGTGCTAAGAGGGAAACATATTGCAATACAGGCCTATATCAGGAAAGAAGAACAATCCCAAATGAACAGTCTAAACTCACAATTATGAAACTAGGAAAGGAAGAACAAATGAGGCCCAAAGTCTGTAGAAGGAGGGACATAATAAAGATTAAAGCAGAAATTAATAAAATTTAGAATAAACCAATAGAAAGAATCAATGAAAGCAGGAACTGGTTCTTCTAGAAAATAAACAAAATAGATAAACCCCTAGCCAGATTTATCAAGAAAAAAAGAGAGTCTACACACATAAACAGAATCAGAAATGAGAAAGGGACAGAAATACAAAGAATTATGAGAGAATACTATGAAAAATGATATGGTAACAAACTGGAAAACCTAGAAGAAATGGACAACTTTCTAGAAAAATACAACCTTCCAAGGCTGACCCAGAAAGAAACAGAAAATCTGAATAGACCAATTACCAGGAAAGACATTGAATTGGTAATCAAAATATTATATAAGAACAAAACTCCTGGACCAGATGGTTTCACTGCTGAATTTTATCAAACATTTAGTGAAGACCTAATACCCATCCTCATTAAAGTTTTCCAAAAAGTAGACGAGGAGGGAATACTCCCAAACTCATTCTACAAGGCCAACATCACTCCAATAACAAAGCCAGGCAAAGACACCACACAAAAAAAAGAAAATTACAGACCAATATCCCTGATGAACATAGATGCAAAAATGCTCAACAAAATATTAGCAAACTGAATTCAAAAATACATCAAAAACATCATCCATCATGATCAAGTGGGATTCATCCCAGGAATGCAAGGATGGTACATTAGAAAATCCATCAACATCATCCACATTAACAAAAAGGACAAAAACCACATGATCATCTCCATAGATGCTGAAAAAGCATTTGACAAAATTCAGCATCCATTCATGATAAAAACTCTCAACAAAATGGGTATAGAGGGCAAGTACCTCAACATAATAAAGGCCATATATGACAAACCCACAGCCAACATTATACTTAACAGCGAGAAGCTGAAAGGTTTTCCTTTAAGATCTGGAACAAGCCAAGGATGCCCACTCTCCCCACTTTTACTCAACATAGTTCTGGAGGTCCTAGCCATGGCAATCAGACAACACAAAGAAATAAAAGGCATCCAGACTGGCAAGGAAGAAGCCAAACTGTCCCTGTTTGCAGACGACATGATATTGTACATAAAAAACCCTAAAGAATCTACTCCAAAACTACTACATCTAATATCTGAATTCAGCAAAGTTTCAGCATACAAAATTAATACACAGAAATCTGTTGCTTTCCTATACACTAATGATGAACTAGCAGAAAGAGAAATCAGGAAAACAATTCCATTCACAATTGCATCAAAAAGAATAAAATACCTCAGTATAAAGCTAACCAAGGAAGTGAAAGACCTATACCCTGAAAACTACAAGACAAGACATTCTTAAGAGAAATTAAAGAGGATACTAATAAATGGAAATTCATCCCATACTCTTGTGTAGGAAGAACTAATATTGTCAAAATGGCCATCCTGCCCAAAGCAATCTACAGATTCAATGCAATCTCTATTAAAATACCAGCAGCATTCTTCAATGAACTAGAGCAAATAGTTCTAAAATTCATATAGAACGAGAAAAGACCCCAAATGGTCAAAGCAATTCTGAGAAGGAAGAATAAAGCAGGGGGAATTACACTCCCTGACTTCAAGCTCTACTACAAAGCCACAGTAATCAAGACAATTTGGTACTGGCACAAGAATAGACCCATAGACCAGTGGAACAGAATAGAAAATCCAAACATTAACCCAAACACCTACAGTCAGTTACTATTTGATAAAGGAGCCTTGGATATACAATGGGGAGAGGACAGCCTCTTCAGCATCTGGTGTTGGTAAAACTGGACAGCTACATGTAAGAGAATGAAACTGGATTACTGGCTAACCCCATACACAAAAGTAAACTCAAAATGGATCAAAGACCTGAATGTAAGTCATGAAACTATAAAACTCTTAGAAAAAAATATAGGCAAAAATCTCCTGGACATAAACATGAGTGACTTCTTCATGAACATATCCCCCCGGGCAAGGGAAACAAAAGCAAAAAGGAACAAGTGGGACTGTATCAAACTAAAAAGCTTCTGTACAGCAAAGGACACCATTGGTAGAACAAAAAGGCATCCTACAGTATGGGAGAATATATTCATAAATTACATATCCGATAAGGCATTGACATCCAAATTATATAAAGAGCTCACACACCTCAACAGAGAAAAAGCAAATAATCCAATTAAAAAATGGCAGAGGAGCTGAACAGACATTTCTCCAAGAAGAAATTCAGATGGCCAACAGGCACATGAAAAGATGCTCCACATCGCTAATCATCAGAGAAATGCAGATTAAAACCACAATGAGATATCACCTCACACCAGTTAGGATGGCCAACATCCAAAAGACAAACAACAACAAATGTTGGCAAGTATGTGCAGAAAGGGGAACCCTCCTACACTGCTGGTGGGAACGTAAACTAGTTCAACCATTGTGGAATGCAGTATGGAGGTTCCTCAAAAAACACAAAATAAAAATACCCTCTGACCCAGGGATTCCACTCCTAGGAATTTACACTAAGAATGCAGCAACCCAGTTTGAAAAAGACAGATGCACCCCTATGTTTATCACAGCACTATTTAGAATAGCCAAGATATGGAAGCAACCTAAGTGTCCATCAGTAGATGAATGGATAAAGAAGATGTGGTACATATGCACAGTGGAATATTATTCAGCCATAAGAAGAAAACAAATCCTACCATGTACAGCAACATGGATGGAGCTAGTGGGTATTATACTCAGTGAAATAAGCCAGGCAGAGAAAGACAAGTGGCAAATCATTTCACTCATCTGTGCAGTATAAGAACAAAGAAAAAACTGAAGGAACAAAACAGCAGCAGACTCACAGAACCGAAGAATGGACTAACAGTTACCAAAGGGAAAGGGACTGGGGAAGATGGGTGGGAAGGGAGGGATAAGGGGGAAAAAGGGGCATTACGATTAACACACATAATGTAGCATAGGGTGGGGTTCACAGGAAAGGCAGTATTTACAGAGAAGACAAGTAATGATTTTATAGCATCTTACTTTGCTGATGGACAGTGACTCTAATGGGGTATGTGGGGGGGACTTGATAATAGGGGGTCTAGTAACCATAATTTTCAAGTAATCGTACATTAATGATACCAAAATAAAAATAAACAAAATTCTGGAAATGAAAAACATAATCATGGAAACTGATAATTCAACAGATTTAACAGCAAATCAGACACAGCAAAAAATAGAGTCGACTAGAAGACTAGTGAGAGAAAATATCCAGATTAAAGCAAGAGAAAAATGATAAAAAATGCAGAAAGACATAATTTATAAGTCTATCGCATATGCATAATTAGAGTAACTGAAGAAGAGTTGAGAGAGAATTGTGCAGAAGTAGTATCTGGAGCGCTACTAACTGAACAATTTCCAAAACTACTGAAAAGTACCAAGTCACTGTGTGTAGCTTAGGAGCTGGCTAATACCTTTAGGTAAAATTTCATGCAGTTCTTATTGGTATCTCTATGAACCTTAAAGAGGATAAATAAAACAAAATCATACCTAAGTACATCAGAGTAAAACTGATGAAAACTAAAGACGAAGAAAAAATCTTAAAAGCAGTCAGAGAAGACACTTTGTTTTTAATGAGGTAATAATGACTGGCAGCTGACTTTTCAACAGAAATGATAGAAGTCAGAAGACAATGAATGGGACCTATAAAGTGATGAAAGGAAAAAAAAAACTTGTAAAAATCTATACTCATAAAAAAAGCCCTCCAGAAGTTAAGGTCAAGTAAAGACGTGCCCAGACACACAAAAACGGAGAGAATTTGTTGCCAGCAGACCTGAGTGAACTAAGGGAAACATGAAAGAAAGCTCTTCAGGGTGGGGAAAAATGATCCCAGATAAAATATAATCATTCACGTAGGAAAGAAGAGAACTAAAAAAATTAAAATGTGGTTGATATGTGGGTAAAATTAATGGCTATTGAATGTTTTTAACAACTGGTAAAATAATATATGTAGGGTTTTTAATATGCACAATTAAAAGCATGATAACAATAGTACAAAAAGGAAGTAGACCTGGTTAAAGTGATGTAAAGTCCTTGCATTTGCTCAGAAGTGCCAACTGTACAATATCAGTATCATCTTTTACAATTCAAGGATTCAACTAACAAGGTATATTTAAGCCCAAATGTGCCAGTAATTACACTAGCTTTAAAAGTAAATATTCTAATCAAACAAAGGTTTTCAGAATGAAAAATAATCAAAATCCAACAGTATGCAGCTTACAAGACACACACATTAAATATAAAGATACAGAAACATTGTAAATACAAAAACAAAAAATGTACCCAGCACCCAGGAGCCAAAAGAAAAGTGGTATAGTGATGTCACTATCAAAAAGGACTTTAAAACAAGAAGCTTTACTAGGGTCGATTCAACAGGAGGATGTAGCAGTCTTAAATTTATGTGCATCTAATAGTATAGCTTCAAAATTCATAAAATAAAAACTAACTCAACTAGAAGGAGAAACAAATTTCTACCTTAACACACTTTTCAGTAACTGAAAAAAAGCAGGCAAATTAATCAAAAAGGGTATAGGAGTTTTGAGTATCATGAATAAAAAGTATGACTTAACTGATATATAAAAAATATTCATCCAACAACTGTAGATTATACATTATTTTCAAATGCATATGGAACATTTACCAATATAGACCATATGGTGGAATTTAAAGCAAGTCTCAACAAATTCCAAAAGTGGAATAATAAAGTACGTTCTCTGATCACAGTGAAATTAAGCTAGAAAACAATAACTAAAAGAGAAAGTAAAAATCTCCAATACATTCCTAATAAGCCATGGGTCAAAAAGAAATCACAATAGAATTAAAAATACTTGAACTAAATGAAACTTAAAATGTGGCATATTGAAATATGTGGAATCCATATATTTAAAAGACACTTGTATTTCTTTTTCTGTGAACTGTGAGTTTATATCTTTCCATTGATCATTGGTCTTATGAATTCATAGGAACTTTTAATAGAATAGTAAATTAGTGCTTTTTATGTATTTTAAGTTGCAATTATTTTGGTGTGTCATTTCACTTTTGACTTTTTAAAGACATAGCAAAAGTTTTATACATTTGATTACATAACAGTTTTTAATAAGAACTTTTACTGTGTCTTTAAAAAGCCAAAAACCAACTGACATATCAAAAAGTTGCAATGTAATCAAATTTATAAATTTTTCTTTCATGGCTTCTGGATTTTGTGTCATAGTTATAAAACCCATCCACATACCTCATTTTTCTGGTACTTATATATATATATATATATATATGTATATATATCCATTTTGTGTATATATAAGTATGCATCCGCTTAGAATTTATGCTGGTTTATGGTATGAGATGCGGATTCAGTATTTTTTCCCTAGGGATAACAACTCTTTTCTTTCATGACCATTCCTCTGCTGATGGACATAAAAGTGGTTTCTGGGATTTTGCTTTTATAAGCTCTTTGAAACAATTCGCCTTGTACTTTTGCATTCACATATACACATACAGGACTAGCTAGGGGATACACTTGCTGAGGTGGATTTGCTGGGTCAGACGATGTGTACATTTATAATGTAAATCCATGTTGCGCTTAAGAAGTATGAGGCCAATACAATCCATGTCTCTGGAAAATCTCTACGATAGGTTCAGGAAGGGAGCCAGCAGCCCTTTTTGGATTTCCACCTCATCAGCAGTCAGAACCCCATCCTGGGACCTCGGTGTATTGCTTTCCAGAATTGTGTGGCACCCTGCGTGAGATCATGGACTGCGGAGCCAGACGACAGGGTGTCACAATCCCAGCTCCCCCACTCCAGGCAGTGTGGCACAGGCAAGTTACTCCCTTCTCCTGCCTCATCTATAAGATAGGGGAATTATCCTAACTGCCGTCTATAAACTCTAAGTGTATTAATACTGTAGTCCCTGCGGCATCCCTGGCACTAGCACCACATCTGGGGCATGGTGAGCATGGAATCAGTAATCTCCAGTATCCAAAAGGTATCAGCTAATATGATTAATTCCTGACGTGACTTTGTCTGTCATTTGTGCAGCAAGAATCTTAGAATTTAAGCCAGTCCTTAACTCTATCCTCTTATTCTTTTATTAGAACTTTGCCAGAAATCTTTTCCTTTTGTACCATTGTTTCCTTGCAATATTCCACTCTAGATTCATCTGTTCGTTCATCCCCAAAACATTGATCAAGTGCAAATATTTGGCTATCTTGCTCCAGCAAGCCTTTTGCCACCCTCGTGCCACCCCACCGTGCCTCTCACTGATGGACCTGTGTGCCAGCCCCAGCCTTGAGCTCTCCTCCCATCCCCCCACCCCCCATTCTGACCTTCCCCGGACAAACACACATTAAGGGCTATTGCGCCCCCTAACGGGGAGCTCTCAGAAACCCCAGCCGGCGATTCTGCCTTGATTCCTGCCCTGTCACTGACCTGTTTCATTCATTTACCAAATGTTTATTGAGCCCCTTCTGTGTTCCAGGCCCTGAGGATATAACACTGAACAAACAACAAATATCCCAGTCCTTATTAGGTCACATCTTTCTGGGCAGGGCAGGGACAACCACTTATCTGTCAATACGGAAGGAAGAGCCAACAGTCTTGGCGGCGGAGAAGGAGGAAGCCCACTTGGCCCCATAGCCCCAGGAAAGATTGCAACCCCCATCCCTATGATCCCTTCTGATTTTATCTCGAGGGAACCTTACCCACTCTTGTCTGCTGAACTTGTTCTCATTCGACAAGCCTTGACTCAGATGTTGCCTAAAATGTCAAACCTTCCCGGACTCCCCCAAGGGACTTCTCTGAGTGCTCCATAAATCTATGTAGAATAAATACAAACATGGATAAAATAAGTGGAGTTATGAAAAAGGGCAACTAGATGGGGGGAAGCATGGGCTCTGATTCACTTGAGTAATGGTTGATGGGACTCGGATTTTTTTTCTTTGAAGAAGAGCAGGTAAGAAGATACAGATACAGCTTCAAATATTTAAAGAGCTGCCTAGTGGAGTCTGAGGTTGAGGAACGAAACTGGGAAATACTTTCAAGAAGGTAGATGATGGAGGCAGAATACCTTGGTAACAGCAGACCAGATCCAGACGCCCGCTTTGACGCTGGAACTCAGCCCACATCTGACATCAAAAGCCCTGGTGTCCTGGGGCCCAGAACATGTTAACCTCCTACCAGAACTGCCCGAAGACCCAGAGCGTGGCTCACAAGTAGTGTCAGTGGCCCTTCAGGCTCAGTGTTCAGTGCCAGTGGAGTGAAGCAAAGCTTTGTGCACATCTATTTTTTTTGTTAAGTTATCATTCATATACAATCTTATGAAGAATTCACATAAGCAACATTGTGGTTACTACATTCACCCATATTATGGAGTCCCCCCAACAACCCCCCTTGCAGTCATTGTCCATCAGCGTAGTCAGATGCTGCAGAGTCACCACTTGTCTTCTCTGTGCTGTACTGCCTTCCCCATGGGCCACCTACATTATGTGCGTGCACATCTATTTTCAAGCAGTCAGATTTATGCAGCCATGCCTAAGAGGCCCTGGGAAATTGTTTATTGTTAGATTAAACCTGTGGTTTCTGGAAGCCTTTTTCTAACTCAGCAGGCTGTGCCATTAGAGGCCTGACATGGTTTCTAGTCATGCAGAGGACTTCCAGGGCATTATTTTAAGAACATCCCGGTCCTCTGCACAACTTCACCAGCACACCCGGGAGCGTCTACTATGCGGACAAGTCAGTAGTCCTCAGCTGCCTGCATTGTCAAGATGAGGATGTGGGAACAGGTCCATGAAGAGCAGAAACTGCACCATGCACATGGAGTATCTTCATCTCCCTCACAATACAGGAAGCAGGGGGGAAAGCAGTGCCACTGTGCCACGCCGGGAGGGGTGGCTGTCGTTCCTTCCTCCAGGATGCTGACTCATTCTCCGGACAGCTTTGCTCCTGGCAGATAGGCCTCTCTGTTCCTCATGAGGGCCATGACTGCCTGGTCATTCTAGTTTGCCTGTAAGTCCTTTCTGCTCTGCCCCCTGCTCTTTTTCTTCACTCCAATCCTTTCTGGTCTAGGAATAGGTGAAACAGCTCCTTCGCCAGTTGGTTGCAAATGTAAGCTGCCCTCTGCCTAGCTGTTCCCCAGGAAGCCCTCCCTGCCCCCACCTCCCCCTGCACCTTGTCTTGGGCCTCACAAACCTTTGCATCTAGTCCAGACCCGGAGATGACAACATCTACAGTGGTGACCTCAGCTCCACGGATCCGATAAGTACTAACAACCTTCCCCAGAGTGTCCCTGTATTCCAGTCAATAGAACATTTTCAGATATTAGATATAAGGAGGAGCAATTCTTATTGAATCTGATCTTTCTTTGCCAAATCAAGTTCTTTTGGGGATTATAAGAACGAAGATAGAGGCTGCAACCTGCTGGCCCATGAGCCAGATCCAGCCCACAGCCCTATTTTGTCTGGCAAATACAAGTTAAAAATTTTTTTAATTGGTTGATAATGTTTTTAAAAAGGGTGATGCCATATAAACTCAGATGAGCTGTTCCGAAAAGAGCAGGCCTACATTCCTACCCAGCAACTCCTGACGGAGCTGAGCATAACGGCTACGTTTGGACTGGCAGGAATTTTTAGTTTCCTCTGTCCCTGCCATCCTTACTTTTCTGCACCCACCGCATTTCACCCACCTTAGTACCTGCCAGGCCCTGGACTTAACACCCTTCGACTCCTACAAGGCCAATAATTATCAATACCACCGAGACTTAAAATATTTTAGTGTATAAAGTCTCAGCATAAATTGACTTACGTTCTAAGTAGGAAACAAATTAATATCTATAGAGAGGAATTAACTAAAAAAATTAAAACTTAGAAATGCCTAAGCATTAACACATTTCTTTTCTTTCTAGTTTTATTGAGATATGACTGATATAGAGCACTGTGTAAATTTAAGATATGCAGAATAATGATTTGACCTACTTTATATTGGGAAATGATTACCACAATAAGTTTTTTTTTTATCATCCATCATCTCATATAGATACCAGAAAAGAAAATTCTTTTTTCTTGTGAAAAGAATGCTTAGGATTTGTTCTCAACAACTTTCAAATATAATATACAGCAGTGTTAACTATAGTCGTCATGTTGTACATCACATCTCCAGTACATATTTATCTTATAACTGGGAGTTTGTACCTTTTGACCATATTCCTCCAATTCATCCTCTCACTGTGATCTGCCTCTGGTAACCACAAATATGATCTCTTTTTCTATGAGTCTGGCATTTTTAGATTACACATATAAGTGAGATCACACAGCATTTGTCTTTCTCTGTTTCACTCATTTCACTTAGCATAATGCCCTTAATGCCCATTCCTGTTGTCACAAATGGCAGGATTTCCTTCTTTTCGTGGCTGAATAATATTCCTATATATACATGCATATATGCATATAATACATGTATATACCACTAACTCTTTACCCATTTATCTGTCAGTGGACACTTAGGATGTTTTCATGTCTTGGCTATTGTAAATAATGCTGCTATGAACATAGGGGTGCAGAAATCTCTTCAACATGGTGTTTTCATTTCCTTGTGATATATTCCTGCAAGTGGAGTTGCTGAATCATATGACAGTTCTATTTTTAATTTTTGGAATAACTCCATACTGTTTTCCATAGTGGCTGTACCAATCTACACTCCCCAATAGTGTACAAGCTCCCTTTTCTCCATATTGTCACCAGTACTTGTTATCTCCTGTCTTTTTTATAATGGCCATTCTAACAGAGGTGAGGCAATATCTCACTGTGGCTTTGATTTTCATTTTCCTAGTGATTAGGGATGTGGAGCATCTTTTCATGTGCCTGTTGGCCATTTGTATTCCTTCTCTGGAAAATATGTCTATTCAGGCCCTTTATCCATTTTTTAACCAGATTATTTGTTTTACTCCTATTGAGTTGTATGATTTCTTTATATATTTGATACATAGTTAATATATTTTGGGTATATGAATTATGTGTTTCTTCTATAATTGATAGCCCCTTTGCAAACATTTTTTTCTCATTCCATAGGTTCTCTTTTCATTTTGTCGATCATTTCTTGTGCTGTACAGAAGCTTTTTTGTTTGGTGTAGTCCCTCTTGTTTATTTTTTTATTTTGTTGCTTGTGCTTTAGGTGTTAACACATTTCATTGTACTTGTACTGACTGCCAGGCACCAGTGACTCAGAGCCCAAAAAGACAAAGTGCCTGCCCAGAAAAGGCTTGCAGTCCAATGGAGAAATACATTAGAAAAGCAACCATTTCTTTATGAGATATGCACTACCTGAAATTATGAAAAGTAGGGATCATGAATGCAGAGAAGCTTCTAAGAATGATTTTCCATGCCTCCCTAGATTCTAATCTGTACCTTTGTGGTTGGGTTGTAGACAAAGATTCTACTTTATGTAGTTTCAAAAATTTTATTAGAACATGTATAGGGATCACAGGATTGTTGGAAAGGCTCAGCTTCCAAGAACCATTCTCCATATCACACTACAGACTGGAGCCCGCAAGAAACCTACTGCCTTTAGCATGAAAGGAAACTACTGATTCAAGAAACTATTTGTGGAATCTGGAAGCTACCACCACGGCTTTCAGCTCCAAATCATACCACTGGTGTCATAATCCACACCAGCAGGTTGCATGCCTCATGCCCTGCTCCTCTCTTCATGCATGTGTCTCACTTCTAACTCAGTGGTTCACGTAACTACATTAGATTACCAGAACCCTAGTTGCAAGACAGTCTGAGAAAAAAAGTTTTAGCTCTCTGGACTCTGCAATCTGAGAAGGCATCCCAGAAGAGCATTGGAATGAGTACTGATCAAGGTCATCTGTAAAACGTGCCATGGTAAACCTCCCCTTGTCACTCTCCTCAAGGAGATTCCCTGTCCGGTCATGTTCAATTATGGCTGGGATTGCACTCCATTCTTCAGGTGTGCCAGATCTGAAAAGGGGCTGAAACTCCAGATGTACAGCAAGGCCAGGAAACGATGCCCCGTCTGTCAAATCTAGCCCACCACATTTTTGTGTGGCCCAGAGCTAAAAATGGTTTGCACAGATGAACATGAACCATCAATTGAATGATAGGGAATACTAAGTTTGAACCCCAATTAAACAAAATCTTATCTCCTCTCAAAATAAAATTTCATTTTTTCTCATTCATAGATATATATTACAAAAAAAAACTCCTGTATTATTATTACATTTTTAATTTCATCATTTCAATTTTTTTTGGAAATTTGTCTCTTGCTATTTAATATTTAAGTACTTATATAATTTCCTTGATTTTGCCTCTTAGCATACAAAGCCTAAAATATTTACTATCTGGCCCTTTACCAAAAATGTTTGAAGACTCTTGATCTAGAAGAATGCAGTTATAGAAGCACCAGAGTGCACAACTTTGTGGATATACTAATAAAATCACTGAATTGTATATTTTAAATATATGAATTGTATAGTGTGTGAATTATATCTCAATAAAACTGCTCTAAAAATGAGCTCATGGAACTACAAGAGGAGTTTTCTGATGGGAAGAAAAGATGCAGCCGAGGAGCAGCCCGAATAGAGACACAGGTAGTGTCCAGATAACCTAGAGCACTGCATGCATGTGATCCCAATGTTTTGAAGCATGTTAAGCAAGAGAGTGACCTGATTAGATCTGAATCTTAGACTTAGAATCACCCTGGCAACAGTACGCAGGAGGCACTAGAGGAGGTAAAGAGAAGAGGGAGCTGACTACTGTAGCCTCCTTGCCTGGGAGTTATTAAGCCAGAGGAAGCCTAACAAATGAAGAGGAAATAACAGAACCAAGAAACAAGTGGTCTTGATGTGAACAAAAGGAAAACATATTGGGAGTAGCACATAAGAGATTTCGGATGTCAAAAGTGAAGATAGAGGTAATGATACGGTTCAGTGTAGAGCTATAGGTCTGAATTTCTGAAGTGTATTCAATGGAAGAAATATTTAAGGACAGTACAATAAGCCTGTTTTATTTTATTTTATTTTATTTATTTTTTTGAAGTTACTAAATTGTTTTTTATTAAAGTATCTTATACAATCTTACATTGGTTTCAAATGTACATCACAATCATTCGACCCAGGAATCCCACTCCTAGGAATTTACCCTAAGAATGCAGCAGCCCAGTTTCAAAAAGACAGATGTACCCCATGTTTATTGCACCACTATTTACAATAGCCAAGAAATGGAAGCAACCTAAGTGTCCATCAGTAGATGAATGGATTAAGAAGATGTGGTACATATACACAATGGAATATTATTCAGCCATAAGAAGAAAACAAATCCTACCATTTGCAACAACATGGATGGAATAAGCCTGTTTTAAAACCTTCAATAATTATTGTGGAAAAACCATATCAGATTGTTTTTTCTTAAATAGATCTGTTAAATATTATGTAAATGACACATCTAAAGTATAAGAACATAGAAAGATTGAAAATAAGAGGATAGAAAAAGATAATATGTAAAGTCTAACTAAAGAGGGCTGGGGCGACTGTATTAATATAGATAAATTAGACTTTAAAGAAAAAAGCATTATTAGGATGAAGAGAAACATTATTTGATTATAAAATATTCAATTAACCAGAAGGATAGAAGTTTTTAAAATTCTATGCACCAATTAACATAGCTTCAAAAACTATAAAGCAAAACATTGATAAAATATAAGCAGAAATTGATAAATTATAGGAGGAAATTTTAACACACATCTCTAAATTATTAATAATTAAAAAAACAAAAATTAGTAAAGATTCAGAGAATTTACCTAAGATCCAGAAGCAGATTAAAGGGAGAGAGTGAAATATTTTGTATTATATTTGAACCTCCTCTTCTTCCTAAGATGTGGTAAACAGCAAAGAGCTTTGCTCCTATCCTTATAACCAGAAAAATCTGGAATACTACAAAAATAACAGTTTTTCTTGAACCCATCAGAAAGCTGAAACCCCAGGGCAACCAAGTAGCCCCAAATCTATGGAAATACAGCATACCTCCAAGAAGAGATGGGGCAGAAGCACTGAGTGACCAATGGGAGGCTGTGGGGGAACAGATGCCTGGTGCCATATGAGTCTGAAACAATTCATCAAAAAGTATTAACAAATTTCTAAAGTCTGAATGTGGGCTAGCATGAGAATATAGGTTTGTACTCACTTGCAGGCTTTTCTCCATGCACCTCCACCACACACTCAAGAAAGATTGAGAATGCAGCAGGAGATGAGAGAAAGCTTCCTCAGTGTTTAAACCTGGAGGAGAACAGTGGCCACCTCTGTGGGAAATCACAAATCTTCACCAGGATCCTTCTTCTTATAAATCAAAAGCCTTAGGGTGCTGTAGAAAGGGCAGCAGACATCACCACCATTGCTGCAAGAAGTTAGGTAAAAGGAAAATCCCTTCTACCTCTGTGTGTTGGATCTAGGACATTAAGATACCTGAGCACTGGGTAAGGGTAGCAAACTCTCCCACACATAGGAGCCTCCAAAGATTCAAGGTTTAGTTCGGCTGCTACAGTGTGGAGGGTCATAATTATAGGAGAAACCTGATTTCCAAGACACAGAGATACAAGGCCTCCCTAAGACCACAGCTGGACCAGGAATACACAGGCCTCTCTCCCCTTGTATACACTTCCACTATGCTCACAAGTACCAAATAGCCACAGAAGTCTGCTGCTGTTAGAAGTAAGAACAGTATGGAGCAAGACCTTCTCTAAAGTGCAGACACACAAGGAAAGACAAAGCTACAGGTTTAAGCAGAAATATTAGAAAAACTTTCCAGAAACCCATCCTAGACCCAATGCACAATATAGCACTAAAAGTGTTTGAAACCAGTAGTGCATTGGAGGTAAACAGCAGCAACAAAAGCCAAACCCAGCTCAACTCTTGACTAGGTTTTCTCATTATCCCACCTTAAGAGGCTAGCAGCTGAAGAGGCACGTGGGCTTCCAAGCACACATGTTCACCTCTATCCTCTACTACTGTACATAACAGTATCCCCATACAATAAAAACATTCCAAGACACATAAAAATGCAAGACAAAAATGTCCTACTTCCAAGAGTCATATTAATTAACAGAACCAGACTCTGAGATGACCATGTTGGAACAATGAGACAGGGAATTTAAAGCAACTGTGATTAATGTGTTAAAGGCATTAGTGAAAAAGATGGACAACATGTGTAAACAGATGGGGAATTTCAGCAGAGAGATGAAAACTATAAGAAAGAGCCTAATGAAGATGCAATAAATAACAGACATGGTAACAGAGTTGAAGAATGCCTTTGATGGGCATATCAGTATATGCCACACAGCCAAGGAAAGAATCTGTGAACATGAAGAAAGAGCAATAGAAATTAGTCAAAATAAAATGCAAAAGAAAACAAAGAGCAATAATAATGATAATAATTTTAAAGAGAACATATAAGTGCAATAGGCCAATATCAAACAGTCTAAAATGCATGCATTTGAGCTAACATCATACTCACTGGTGAAAAGCTGAAAGCTTTTCCTATAAGATCACAAATAAGATGAGGATGTCCACTCTCACCAACTTTATTCAACATAGTCCTAGAAGTCCTAGCCACAGCAATAAGACAAGAAAGAGAAATAAAAGGCATCCGAACTGTTAAGGAAGAAGTAAATTTTTCACTACTTGCCAATGATATCATACTATATACAGAAAACTCTAAAGATTCCACCAAAAAATTTAGTAGAATTAATAAATGAGTTCAGTAAAGTCACAGGATACAAAATAAATGTGCATAAATCTCTTGTATTTCTATATACAAATAATGAACTGACAGAAAGAGATATTAAGAAATCAATCCCATTTACAATTGTATCTAAAAGAATAAAATACCAAGGAATAAATCTAACCAAGGACGAGAAAGACATGAACTCTAAAAACTATAAAACACTGATGAAAGAAATTGAAGACAACACAAATAAACCAAAAGCTATTCCATGCTCATGGATAGGAAAAGTTAATATTGTAAAAAGGGCCATACTGTCCAAAGAAGTCTAGAGAGTCAGTGCAATCCCTATCAAAATACCAATGGCATTTTTCACTGAACTAGATCAAATAATCCTAAAATTTGGGTGGAATTACAAAAGACCCCAAATGGCCAAAGCAGTCTTGAGAAAGAAGAACAAAACTGGAGGTATCACACTGTACTACCAAGCTACAGTAATCAGAACAGTATGGTAGTGGTATAAGAAAAGATACATAGGCTGATGGAACACAATATAGAGCCCAGAAATAAACTCATGGCCTATGTGTTCAATTAATATATGACAAAGTAGGCAGGATAATCCCGTGGGGAAAAAGTCTCTGCCATAACTGGTATTGGGAAACCTGGACAATTACATGCAAGAGAAAGAAACTGGATTACTTCCTAACACCATACACAAAAGTAAAGTCAGAATGAATTAAAGCCATAAATATAAGACATGAAAGCATAAAACTCTCAGAAGAAAACATAGGCAGTAAACTCTTAAACATCAACATTAGAAAATCTTTTTCTGGATGTCTCCCCAGGCAAAGGAAACAAAAGTAAAAACAAACAAGTAGGACCACATCAAGCTAAAAAGCTTTTGTACAGCAAAGGAAACCATCAAAAAAATGCAAAGAAAACCTACTACTGTATGGGAAAATATACTTGCAAATGATATATCTGATAAGGGGTTAATTTCCAAAATATATGAACAACTCATACAACTGAACACCAAAAGAAAACAAATAACCCAATTAAAAAATGGGCAGAGGACCTGAACAGACATTTTTCCAGGGAAGACATACAGAAGGCCAAAGGCACGTGAAAAGATGTTCAACATCAATAATCATCAGGGAAATGCAAATCAAAACTACAATAAGATATCACCTCACACCACTCAGAATGGCTAGTATTAACAAGGCAAGAAATAACAATGTTGGGAAGGATGTGGAGAAAAGGATACCCTTGTACACTGCTGATAGGATTGCAAATTGGTGCCGCTACTATGGAGAGCAGTACAGAGATTTCTCAAAAAATAGAAATACCATACAACCCAACAATTCCACTTCTTGGACTCTACCTAAGGAAAACAAATCATTAATTTGCTTATGCACCTCTATGTTTATTGCAGCATTGATAATAGCCAAGATATGGATGCAACTGAAGTGTAGATGAGTAGATGAATGGCTAATAATGTGGTGCATATATACAGTGGATTATTGAGCCACAAAAAAAAAGACATCTTGTCACTTGTGATAGTGTAGATGTATCTAAAGGGTATTTGCTAAGTGAAATGAGTCAGGGAAAGATGAATACCATATGTTTTCAGTTATATGGAATCTGAACAACAAAACAAACAAACAAAACAGGAATAGATTCATAAACACAGAATGGATGGTTGATTACTATGGGTTGGAGGGAAATGGATGAAACAGATAAGGAGGTTTTAAATCCAAATTATAAAATACTTTAGTCACAGGGATGGAAGCATAGCATAGGGAATATAGCTCATAATATTGTAATATCTTTGTATGGTAACAGATGGTAACTGCACTTATGGTGAGCATTTAATAAGGTATATAATTGGTGAATCACTAAGTTGTTCATCTGAAACCAATATAATGCTGTATATAGACTATGTTTCAATTAAAATTATTATAAAAAATAAACGTATGCATTTGGAATGCCAGAAGGATTAAAAAGAAAGATAGGGACAGAAGAAGAACTATTTGAAGAGATAAGAACCAAGCATTATCTACAAACAATGTAAGACATCAAGCCACAGATCCAAGAAACTCGGAGAACCCTGTAATAGTTTAAGTCTCCTCAGGAGATAGAAACCACAAAGTAGGTTAAACAGAGGGAAGTTTAATATAAAAAATGATTATTATAAAAGTAATTATAAGATATAAAGAAACTCTAAATGGTACCCTAGGACTAAGAAAGAATACCTAAAGAAGTACAAATGTGGAGGGGTTTAGACCTCTTTGGGAGAATGTATGGTCTGTCCAGTGGGTTACCAAGTTCATTGGTTTGGTTAGGGCGGAGCTGGTGTGGAGTTACTGGGAAAACAATAGGGAACCTTTCAGAGTGCAGGCTGAGGAACAGGCATGCAGTGGGAGTTTGGGTTCTGACAGGGGCAAAGGCCTTCCGAGCTCATGGGGCATACTTCCGGGATGGGAAGAGTAGCAGAAGGAATGACTGTTCAGTGTATGACCATTCAAGACACATGCAGCTGTATGCAAACTGTGTGGGGACTCGCTGAGGGAGTCCAGTCAGACAGCTACATGCAGTTAGTGTGGAGATATGCCTTCTATGTTGAGAGGGTTGCAGGAGGCTTATTGCCGAGCTCAGGCTGCAGGGTCACAGATGGACCTCACTCTGACCTGTCACTAGGGCATTTTCCATCAGGTGTCCTAACAGTTACACACTGACACCTCCTGGCCAACACCAGAAATTGCAGGAAGCATCTTCCTCCTTTAGTGTCTCTGCAGCATCCTCTACCTAGAATGCTTAATATTGTGCTCATTTTAAAGGAGAAATGCTCAAAGGAATTCCATTGTTTATCACAATGGAATTGGAAGGTGCATTCAGAGTGGAGAGGCAATAAGTGGATAACTGACACAAATCCCAAGCAGGAAAAATACCAAAATACCATGTACACACACACACCAAGATACATCACTTGAAAAATAAGGATCACAATAGGCCTCTTGTCAAAAACTATGCAGATCAGAAAACAATGACATTACATCTTTAAAATGCTCACAGAAAAAAATCTGTCAGTCCAAAATTCTATGCCTGTAATTCTTTCAATATATTTTTTTTAATTAAAGGCAAAAATTGACTGGAGAATTCACTACCAGCAGATCTGTACTATAAGAAATAGCAAAGGACATTTTTTTTATTTTGGTATCATTAATATAAAAATCACATGAGCAACATTGTGGTTACTAGATTACCCCCGTTATCAAGTCCCCACCACATTCCCCATTACAGTCACTGTCCATCAGCATGGTAAGATACTATAGAGTCACTACTTGTCTTCTCTGTGCTATACTGCCTTCCCCATGCCCCAGCCACGTTATGCATGCTAATCGTAATGCCTCTTATTCCCCTTCTCTCTCCCTTCCCACCCACTCTCCCAAGTCCCTTTCCCTTTTGCAGTTGTTAGTCCATTCTTGTGTTCTGTGAGTCTGCTGCTATTCTGTTCCTTCAGTTTTTGCTTTGTTCTTATGCTCCACAGATGAGTGAAATCATTTGGTACTTGTCTTTCTCCACCTGGATTATTTCACTGAGTATAATACCCTCTAGCTTCATCCATGTTGTTGCAAATGATAGGATTTGTTTTCTTCTTATGGCTGAATAATAGTCCATTGTGTATATGTACCACATCTTCTTTATCTATTCATCTACTGATGGACACTTAGGTTGCTTCCATTTCTTGGCTATTGCAAAAAGTGCTGCGATAAACATAGGGGTGCATATGTCTTTTTGAAACTGGGATCCTGCATTCTTAGGGTAAGTTCCCAGGAGTAGAATTCCTGAGTCAAATGGTATTTCTATTTTTAGTTTTTGTAGGAACCTCCATATTGCTTTCCACAAAGGTTGAACTAGTTCACATTCCCACCAACAGTGTAGGAGGGTTCCCCTTTCTCCACACCCTCGCCTGCATTTGTTATTCCTAGTCTTTTCTATGTTGGCCATCCTAACTGGTGTGAAGTGATATCTCATTGTGGTTTTAATTTGCATTTCCCTGATAATTAGCGATGTGGAGCATCTTTTCATGTGCCTATTGGCCATCTGAATTTCTTCTTTGGAGAAGTGTCTGTTCACATCCTCTGTCCATTTTTTAATAAGGTTATTTGCTTTTTGGGTGTTGAGGCATGTGTGTTCTTTATATATTTTGGATGTTAATCCCTTGTCAGATATGTCATTTACAAATATATTTTCCCATACTGTAGGATGCCTTTTTATTCTGCTGATGATGTCATTTGCTGTACAGAAGATTTTTTAGCATGATATAGTCCCATTTGTTCATTTTTTATTTTGTTTCCCTTGCCCATGGAGATGTGTTTAGGAAAAAGTTGCTCATGTTTATATTCAAGAGATTTTTCCCTATGTTTTCTTCTAAGAGTTTTATGGTTTCACGACTTACATTTAGGTCTTTGATCCATTTTGAGTTTACTTTTGTGCATGGGGGTAGACAATAATCCAGTTTCATTCTCTTGAATGCAGCTGTCCAGTTTTGCCAACACCAACTGTTGAAGAGGCTGTCATTTCCCCATCGTATATCCATGGCTCCTTTATTGTATATTAATTGACCATATTTGCTTGGGTTTATATCTGGGCTCTCTATTCTGTTCCACTTGTCTATGAGTCTGTTCTTGTGCCAGTACCAGATTGTCTTGATTACTGTGGCTTTGTAGTAGAGCTTGAAGTTGGGGAATGTAATACCCCCCCAGCTTTATTCTCCCTTCTCAGGATTGCTTTGGCTATTCAGGGTCTTTTGTGGTTCCATATGAATTGTAGAACTATTTGCTCTAGTTCGTTGAAGAATGTTGTTGGTATTTTGATAGGGATTGCATTGAATCTGTAGATTACTTTAGGCAGGATGTCCATTTTGACAATATTAATTCTTCCTATCCATGAGCAAGGGATGTGTTTCCATTTATTGGTATCTTCTTTAATTTCTCTCATAAATGTCTTGTAGTTTTCAGAGTATAGGTCTTTCATTTCCTTTGTTAGGTTTATTCCTAGGTATTTTGTTGCAAAGAACATTCTTAAAGTAGAACAAATAAGATAAGGAGAGAAACTTGGATGTCTATAAAGAAATGAAGAGTTCTAGGAATAGTCGAAGTACAGGGCAACATAAATTTATTTTTTAATTATTAAAAATCCATTGACCTTTTAAAACAAAAATAGTTGTAAGTTATTGTGTGTTTGTAGCACATATAAAGTTAAATGTATGATAACAATAGAACAAAATGTTGGAGGGTAGAACTGGGAGAATACTCTTTTCAGGTCATTATATGTCATTGTAGCATTGTATAATTCAAAACTAAATACATCATAGCCCACAGTAAAAAGAAACCAAGAAAGCAGACAGAAAAAAAGAAATGTGGAGAAAAAAAATAAGGTAGTTATTTAACAGCAAGGAATTAGAAACATAAACTCCAAATATAGTTTTATCTGAGATAAAACTTTGCAAGAGAATAGAATGTGAAAGACCTCACAGATAGATTCAACAGTATTGGTTATACTCTGGTTCTTAAGGTGGATAATGACTTCACAGATGGTAGGTTTTAGGTTTATTAAGGTTCATAGCTTTGCAAGTAATATATAAACACTCTTTGGTATGTCTTAAATATTATATTAAAAGTTTTGCCATCATTGAATTTCACATTTCCCACCGAGAAAATATAATCTCTAGCTGGAAAAGCAGGTTCTGAGAGGTGGGGGTTACATTCTACCAGTGGCAGCAAAAATACCCTGAAATGCCAGTCTTAGGCTGTGAGCTTCTGCTACAGACTCATCAGAGGCAGTGCTAACATTGGTGACTTAAAAATCAAGTGGCTTTTGGGGAAGGGGCAATGTTGTCTTTTGTGATGCTCTAAAAAATTTGTGCATTTAGCTCTCTCCAGGAGAGATGTGAATGTCCTTACGTGCACTTTTTAATTTTTCATGGAATCTGAAAATTATATGAGACTATTATCCCTGAGCCAGGTCATTGCTTTAAATCTTCTTGGTGCACAGAAAAAACAATTTAGCTGGCTCTCTATTTAAATTCGATAATCACACTGTCTGCCCCTCAGATTCACAAGGAAGTCAGAAAAGTGTGGGCTGCATATGGAATTGGTTTAATGATGGATTTGGAATAACGGAGTGAGTCCTCTGTGTGGACCTTGTTTGAATGACACACCACTGAGATTAATTGGATAAATTGCACTTGTTTCTTCGTCCCTTAATCACAAGTGTATGGTGGGGGGGGGGGGACACCATTTCCCAAAGAGAATGCATTCTTCCTTTGACCTGACTCTAGTTTGAAACCATTGATTATTTTTGCATTTTTACAGGTCCAGAGAGAACCAAACAGCCAAATCAAACCAAGTACCAATAGAACACAGGAGCGCTATGTATCTTGTGGTATCTAGTGAGTAACTGTGAGGTTACTCACCCATTTACTGACAGAACAGCAGCCAGGGCTGGGGCTGAAAATTAAGAAAGGGCTCCCAGCAATTCCCCATTGCTCAGGCCTGGAAAAAGTAGTGAAATTGGTTGGTTGTGCTGGCAAATATGTATACATATATTCATATATATATAAGTTTATACAGATAAATATATATGTACAATATATTTATATATATATATATATATATATATATACACACACACACACACACATTTTACATATATATTTACAAGGGTTCTCTCACTTTAAATGAATGCAATACCTGAAGTTGTTACCAATTAGTTGTCATATTTGGCAAGCCCTCCGTGTCTCAGTTTTAACTCCCTGAATTCATTCATTCATTCATTCATTCATTCAAGGGTGAGGTATGCCTAATATGCAGGCAGAGTACCATGCCTCAGGACTATACCAAGTTACAAAATGTGAACAAGATATTCAGCAAGGTAGATAGTTAAAACAGAACCTCTTAACTCTCTGACAACATCTCTCTAAGTCCCTCCCAGCACGTGACTTCGTAAGACTTTACTCATCAGTTTATCCGTTTGGTGTCGCTGTCCATTGGAATACAAGCCCCATGAGAGCAGGACCACCTCCGCGTGGCCACCAGTGTCTCAGTCTGTGGCCATAGCAGCCACTCAGTAAGAACGCATTAAATGTGGCTTAATACAGGTGCTCATGGGATGTGGCAGGAGCCAAGGGGTCTAACCTCCCTCATCCTGGGCAGTCAAGGGAGTTTACAAAGGGAACAGTGCTTGAGCTGGGTCTTCAAGGATGCATATGGGACTTTTCCGAGGGGGCAAAGTGAGGAAGCTTTCAAAGCCAAGGACTGGGCAGCACATGTCCCAGGCCACACATGGCAAAGAACATGTCCTCACGTGCTTTTCAAAACCTGAAGATTAAGTAAGATTCCTGCTAACTCCAACATGCCATAATCCTAAACCCTAACATGGTAATATTTCCATTTTGAAGATTTCATTTCATATAGCTTATTTTTCAACCACCACAGGGCATTGAGTTACTCTGAATATTACAATACCTCACTTAAGAAAATCAGTCCATTGTTGGTAATATGTAGGGTTGCTTTTTCTTGTTTCTATTGCAATTTTTATAATTGCAGTATTTCAGGGCATCCTTTTGTGCTGAGGTTTAAGTATCAGTAAACAAGAATCTTTTGGGAGCCACTGTAAAGAAACTTCCCCAGAACTGAGGGAAGAGCGAAGCTATATAACTCATGAGATTCTTACAACTGTTTCAGCTGATAGATATTCACAATCGCCAGCCAATGGTAATGAAAGGCAATTCTTTAAGTACATATTATGTGTCAGGTAGATGTGTTCAAGGAAACCACCCACTGAAGAAAGTATATTTTATGTCCATTTTACAGATAAGGAAACTGTCCATTAAAGATGTTATGTAATTTTTCCAAGGTCAGACAGTAAGGAAGTAATGGAGACAAGGTTCAAAACCACCTGTGTTTGTCCCTGAAGCCCATGCCTTCATTGGCAAGCCAGTGCAGCTATGCCTGAGGACAGGGTTGGGGCATAAGCCAGTGTTTCCCAAACTGTTGATTGTCTTTGGTTCCCATTCTGCAGGAAGTACATGGTGGTGTCATTTACTTTGGACACTTTAAACACCTTGTTTTATTACATGACTTAGCAGAATCTTTAATATGCTTATGAACATTGTAACTTTCCAAGGTGGAAGAGGACATACATTTACTTTGCACTTTTTTTTAGACCACAAAACACTTAACACTTATTTTGTCCTCATGGTGATGCCTCAGAACTGGTTCGGGAACACAAGCTGAGAAGTACGACATAGATACTGAGGACCCCTGTTAGTTTGACTTCAGATTCAACTAGGTCCTCCTGAGCCACACTTGTAAAGTTTATACCATGTTCTCATGACATCTTTGGTTTTTCTTTTTTGCATATTCTTTTCTGTCTGTTTTAAATGCCCTCGTCTTTATCCCACTGCACAGGGTCTTCTTGGAAAACTACTCTGCCTTGGCTCCTTTTCTGCTGACCCTCCCCTGAACCCCTCAAGCCAATGGGCACTGGTTCTTCTGCACCCCCAGTACTTCTTATCTCTTAGAATTGTAATAGTCCCTTTACTTCCTGCCAACCCACTGGAAGGCAACTGCATTGAGATCAGGGGTGAAGACTTTTTGTATATACATCCCTACCACCTGACACAATGACGGGTACATAGTAGGCACTCGACCCATACTTGATGAATGAATGAATGAATGAGTCAACCAGCCTTGCTGGTGTGGGAATGCATGGATTCAATGAGTTTAATAGCTGGACTGAAGCCAGCTGGTAGAGAGCCTTACTTTCAAGGCTTTAAAGCTTTTACCTTATCATGTAGGCAGTTCAAAGCCTTTAAAAGATTTGGAGAGGGAAATTTGAATAAGGTATTTAAAAATGGCATTTAAAGAGGATGCATCAGAGAGGCCAGTCTGGTGACAAGAGGTCTGTGCAGAAGCGTTGGAACATCCAGGCACTAGGTGGTCGTGGCAAACACAGCCCTCGCTGCTTATTTACAGGATTGGCTATAGACAGATGATGAGGTAAGAGCTGGAAATACATTTCATTTCAAAAGCAGATGTCATTATGGAGCAGCATAAGAGACACAAAGAAGAACATGCATATTTCTTGTTCTCCAAAGTCTCATAGATCAATCAAGGTCAGTTCAAGATGCACACAAAAAATAAACTATAGAAAACTGTGTAAGGTGTTATATAGTGGGACCAAAAAACAGGTGAGAGGACTAGAGTATGGAAGTGGGTATGGAAATTCCAAATGAGGCGGTCTGGGAACATCTCACAAAGAAGGAAAGACTTGAGCATGGCCTTAAGAGTTGGATGGAATCCCAAGGGGCTGGGGGCTGTGTCCAGCATCATGTGGACACAGAAGGGCCTCTCCATGGACTCTCAGCCAATGTCCTGATCTAAATTTGTCCAAGTTGGTCCTCTTCCTTCCGGGGATAATGCATTTTCTGACTGGAAAGGTGAGGGAGTCTTTGTTGCCCACAGCTTCTTTGAGAATTTCAGGCCTAGGATCAACTGTCCTCCAGGTTTGCCCATTCTTGTGTTTGTATGCAAAAACAAACAAAGGGGCCGAAGTCTGGACATGCCTCAGTCCTGGTGAGAAAGCACTCCACAGATACCCCCTCCTCTGAGCATCAGGAACCCCGTGAGGGCCGAGTCATTGTTCCCATCTTACAGATGAAGAAACTTGTGACTCAGAGATGTTAACATATTTGCTTGATTTCAGTCCTGGGTCAGCTCAGTATTGAGAAGTCCTTTGATACACCCTTGCGAACGGAACAGTTCATCACTAACCTGCCTCACAACTTTTGAGAGTCTTCAGTCAGAAAAAGATGGCAAGACATGCCTTTTTCTTAGGTGCTTATGAAAATAATTCATCTAGGCAGCACACATGGGCATCACTGGTGTTTTAATATTGGTGAGGATGGTGGGAAGAGCATATATTTGTACTTAACAGAGCACTCGTTTATGCATTCTTTAGTCTGATCCTTACTCTGTTCCTAGTCTAGGTAAGTCAGAGATTATTATCTACATTGTACAGGTGAGGAATCTGGAGCCAAGTGAGGGATCCGACAGAATCATGTTGCAATGTATGCCACCCACCCTAAAAGTGTTTGCTCCTAAGACTGGATTTTCAGATCCTTGTGTTTCTTAAAGCTCCCTAGCTCTCCATCCCAGCCAGTCCAGCTGTATCACTGGACACAACCCGTTTCCAGTGCTTCTGCTGCTCTGGGCTCCAGGTTTCCAGATGTCTGGGAAACGCCCTCTGCCCGAGCTCCGTTCTCTCTGGTAGACCATGATGCCCATTATCTTTAGAGTGGAAGTGTTTGTTTTTGCTTTCTGTGCTGGGTATAAAGTGCGAAGGGAGACACTCGTCCCTGACTTCTAGGTGAGGCCCTCACGTGTGATAAGGAACCCAGCTGTCCTCACACACAGGGTGGCACTACTTCAGGAGGCTGCCGTGGCCCAGGGGAAGGGCCTCAGTGGTCGTTCAGCACTCACACTCCTACCCCCTGACCTTTCTTTCTGCCTCTGACCCTCTCTTGATGCTTAGAAATCCCCATGAGCTTCAACCCCATCCTCTGCTCGGTTGCAAGTAAGTTACCATCCCCTCTGGGGAAGGAATCCACATTTTACCCCCAGGCCGTCTCTCCCTGCCTAGACTGGGAGTCCCTGACTGACTACCAGCTATGTTTACATCTCTAGTATAGACTCAAGATCCTCTTTGTTATACTGCTGTCATAGGCAACCTTAATAAACACAACACTCTGGGCTCCTGACCCACCTCTGATCTTGCTCCTGGTGTCCTATCCCATGTTAGGAAAGTAGCCGTTCCTTAGCATTGATTTCCCGGGACCTTCACGATGAAGACAATATTGCGATCTGCTGACCTGGGGGTGGGGGTGACAGGACAGCGTGAGGAGGAAAAACACTGTTGCATTATTGCTCCAACTCATCCACAGAATCCGTGGAACTTGTGTCATGTCTCCTTAGCTACCGAACACATGCTGGGCAGATGGGCAATGATAATGGTGCCCCTGTTTCTGGGGGCCGGGAGGACGGGTCTGGAAAGGGCCATGTCCTTGGGAATCCCAAGCGCAGTCTCCTAAAGGTGTACTGTCTTGACCTCAGGGCCCTACTTGGTCATTTTGGGGTCACATTTTTTGTGGCTGCTTGACGTCTGCAAGGCTGCATTTCTAGTCCCAGACTTTTGGTTTCGGAAGCTTATGTGATTATTTTGAGAGGAAGAGGTGAAGAGGGAGATAGAGCTGTCAGAAACCTAATTGGTTCACCGCTCTTCAAAAGAAGTGCCATGGAGATGGCCTCATTCATTTTCTCACTTCCGAGGAAGGAAGTATCAGGTTGCTTAGAATCAATCGTTGCTCCGAGGAGGCTGAACCTATAAGAGGGTGAGATTTAGGCCTCTAAATAGAGAATTAAAGTTACAAAGAGGAGAAAAATGAGACCCTCCTGAGAGTTGTCCCGCAGAGACCCAGGGCAGTGGGGACCCCGATCCCATTATGCTTTTGCCTTGAGCAGCACACAGAAGCTGGGTGTCCTATCGCCACCACACTCTGTATGGAGATATTATATCTTTCAGGAAGCACTGGAGTCATTTCATAAACTCCGTTTTTGGAGAGACAGTGTGGCAAATTAAAGCTCTCCAATGCCACCCCTTACTAGCTGTTACCGCAGGCCAGACACTTCACCTGGGCAGCTCACTTCCAGCATCTGCAGCCAGACGATCCTGACGTGCCCCTCGCAGCCTTGCGACGAGGACCTAATGGACAGTGTGCATTGAAACCTTTGGAACTCGTGTAGACCTGACAGACAGGACTGATGCTTTTGCAATTATGTCTCTTTCTCTTAGGGAAAGGGAAGTCAGGGCCTGAATTCTGTAACTGGTACCTATGTGATGGGAACTGTTTATCTGCTCAGCTGAAACATTGTCCCCAGGCGTTACAGACCTCTGAGCTTTTGAATAATGCCCCCCCTAGAGAAGCTTCCAGGAGCTGGATTGAAGAATCCTAAGAGTTGCTGCAGGGCCTCGCCTGCCAAGGCGCAGAGAACTCCGCTGCCACACAGGCAAGCACTTGCTGCTGGAATTCATCTCTGATAGACGCCAGCTCCACGCCTGGCACAGCAAGCCCTCCACTGCTCATTTCACCTCACCGCTTCACCTCTCCTTTTTCCTGGTGGGAAGATGTAAACAGCAGCCAACCCAGGATGAGGTAGACCTGGGGGACTGTGCACATCTGGGCTCAGCGTCAGCTTGTAGCGGGAAATAGTCTTCAGTTCATCATCTGCAAATGTTTGTGCTGGATGCCGCTCCCAGCCTCCACTTCATAGGTGCTGGCTCACCACCAGCTCAGCACCTCAAGCCTGCGCCCCGAGGAATCCTGGCTCAGTCCCAGCGTTGGCTCAGCTCATCAAGCCAGTCTGAGTTGAAACTGCTGAGTCTTTGAGAATCTTGTGCACAGATTGTTTTTACAAGGTGATATCCTGAAACCCAATGCTGAGAAACACACTGCAGAGATGCCAGATCCGTAGTTAAGGCCACAGGGGAATCACTGGACACGGGATTCCTGGATCCAGAGGAGAATCCCCACCCCAAAACCTGCTGATCCCTGAGTGGGAGATGCTGCTTCTCAGGTTGCAAAGACACAGCTTCCATTCTGCCAAATTCTTGGGTTTGCACTCTCCTGCCAAGTCACCAGGAACTCAATTAATCTGCTGGGTGAGTCCCTTAGCAAAACTAGGGGAAAGTAAATTGTTTTTAAAATTTGCGACCTTGCATTAAAGACAGAAATGTTTTAAGCTACATTTCAGGATGAAACACAAACATGCACCTATCATGCCTGGGTGGTTTCTCTGCTTTTAAGTTGCGGCAAGCGTATCAGTTGCAACTGTATAAAAATGGCCAGCAGCACTTGAAACGCTTGAGAATCTGGAATAGAACATGCACACCCTCAGACGGCCTGGTGCTTTGGCTCGACGGGGCAAGGTGTCTGCTTTCCTCAGCTGAGACCAGCAGTTACCAGGAGCATTTGCTGGGCACATTCCACAAGGACTTTGTGCCCAACAGAAAGCCTCAGATTTCATGAGAGGCCCCTGACCTTCTGGAATCTCTGGGTCACCAATCTCTCTGCTGCACAGCTCAAGTCTTTTTCTTCTCACCTCTTCCAGAAGATTAACATGCACTGAAATCCACTTAAAAATGACTGCTTGTTCATTCTTGGGAAGAAGAGACCACAATCTCAGACTGAGCCCTCTCCACACAGGTAGAGGTTTGCAGAGATAAAAAGCAAACAAACAAAAACCTACAACCAGAGGTTGCCCTTTTTTGAACACATCTTGTAGAACCGGTGGCTCCTGAGATTCCCTTGACCATGGCCTCTGTGACTTGGTGCAACCTCTTCGTGTGTATGCAAGACAAAATGTCACCACAGCCTCTGTAAGCCTGATCTTCATACTTTATTCACCAGGGCAGCATATCCTGAAAAACCCATTTTTTATAAATATGAGTACAAGGGAATCTACTTTGGCTAAAGGCAGGAAGAATAATGTGTACAGAGAGGCCCTTGTGATTCAGTGAGTCATTTGTATCCCAGTACATCCCCCCCCCCCTTTATTCTAGGCAGAATTTTAATCAGAGGTGAAACTTACTCACAGGAGTCATCTCATTTTTCATCCGTGCACCCACCTGCTGAGAAATACTTAGAATTTTCTCTCTGCCAGCTCCTGGGGTTCTTCTAATCAGACAGAGAGCTGAGGGTTTTACAATCATTACTTTTATTGATATTACTATATCACAATGTTCTGGAAATGGCAGGTTCTTCTGCCTCTTGGGTACTAAGCTGACATATGACAAAGGACCCCAACTAGTCTCAAAAAACTGAAGGATGTAGTACCTGATAAATAGGAATCAGATGAATAACAAGTATTAGCACTGGCCTTGAATTCTACCCTTGCTGCAGAGGAGAATTCCCAAGGTAGATGGCACATCCTCAGATAGATGCCAGGATCTCTGTGCATTTGCAATGTAAAATATAAGCAGCCCATGATTTCCTAAGCTAATGTGATTCCAAGCAAATGTGTAGAGTTGACAGCTTATTTATCAAAGTGTGGGGTCTGGATTTGGTTTCAATCAGGGACCAAAATACAGGGTTTGTGCTTGTTTCAGCAGTCCCAGAAGGACACAGTCATGGTCCCCTTGAGCCAGAAAGGACTTTGAAGAGAAACTTGTCCCAGACCTTCATTTTACAGATGAGTTTTGGGGTTTGCTCAAGTTCACACAGCAGGGACAGAGCTGAAATTGGAACCTGATGACTTCTCTGGCTTCAAGCCTGCTGCTCCTCTCATCTCCCAACTGCTGGTATACCTGGTAGCACCTGGCACTTCACATCAGCTGGGCATTTTGTTTTCAGCTTGGGAAAATGTTGGGTGCAAGTAACAAAAACTGACTCTTTATAAGGCTGTTTGGTTGGGAGAGTGTTGGTAGCCTCAAATTTCTTTGAGGCTAAATTTCTTTTGAAAGCTAAAGAAAGGGGCAGAAAGCAAGGGTAGCTTAAAGGGGACTGGACTGCATAAAGTAATTAGCAGGGGAAGGCTGCCGGAATGAATGAGCCCTTTCTTCCGTCCTTTCATAACGTCACTCAAGCGCAAATCTCCCTAGAGAGACTCTGATTGCCAGGCCCAGCTGGTTCACTGGTATTGCAGGCTAAGTAAACATTGTTGGCAGATGTCCAGCTCAAGCATTTGGTGGATTCGTTACCCTGGAGAAAGGGAAGAGTGGGCCGAGGTTGCATCACCTGCCCAGGCGTGAACGTTGGACAGCCAAAACCAACCAGTGCCTGTATGTAGACATTCCCAGTTCTCACCAACATTTCCTGATCTCCTTGAATTCCAGCACACAGGAGGAATACCTTTTTTACCCCCTGAAGTTAAATGTAACCACGTGACTTGATTTAACTTATAAAATTAGAGCACAAGTGATATGGGTCACTTCTGGGATAGAAACACTTAAGAGCTGGTAAGTGACCGACTATTTTCCCTCCCACCATGGCAAACCCTTGGGCCTTGTATCATGATACACCCTTGGCAGTATCATAAGCTAATGGAACCTCTGTCACCTGGGTCTCTGAGGGACAGTCATCAAGAGGCTTTGGGGGTGTTTACAGAAGCATAACTGGACTCTCCTGACTGATGCACCCACTTGCAAAATGCCCTGTGGAGTGTTCATATAAAGGGAGCACAGAGGTGTCAAACAGCCACCATGTGACTAGAGAAATCTGGTTTGCATCTTGAAGCACCGTGACTATGACCAAAAGATGGGGTAGCCAGTCATTTTATCCCAGTCCTGTTCAGATGAATGTTGTCTAATTTCATGCCATCACTCTGAGATGCAGCGATATAGGAGATTATTATTGGGCAAGCTAATGTACCTAGATGTCAGGCACAAAATGCCTCCATTAGCAACCAGTTGACTCCTTTTAATAAGTCAGTGTTTGCATAAAGGAGGAATCAATGTGGGTCTGTGCAAGAAACATATGTCTACCCCTACGTACATGATTTTATCTCAAGGAAATTATGTCTGACAGGTAAAGCTAGTTTGATGCAATGGGAAACTCAAAATTAAGCATCATGTAGAAGTCACAAGATTTTATATGCCAAAAATGAAACATGAAAAAGCATAAAATTACACCACTGGAAATTGCTGGATTTCATGAAGAATATATATATATATATATCTTATATATGAAGTTTAACTAATGAATAATGAATTATTGGATTAATTAGTGAATTATAGAATCATGAATTAATTGGTAAATCAGGGGGCTTCCCAATTACTATATATACTCTATATGTTTAGTTAAAATGCTGATTTACCTTGAATGAGAAGACAGTTAATTCACTGGTACAGGCTCGGTGCAGGTGAGGGCTGGAACACACGGGCCTCGGCACCGTCAGCTCAAGCAGCCCGGGCTGTAGAAGCCCCTCACTTGGTATCCTTGGCGTTTGCCCAGTGATGAGGACATTTCTGTGCTTAATTTTTCCCACTTTCTGAGGAAATGGTAAAGATACCAAGTCAGGCACAGAGGAGAGGGGATTTTTGAATAACAAGCAGCCTAGTTATGCATCATTATATTTATTTTTTCAGTGCATTTCACGGTGTCCTTTTGACATGTCTCCTTTTCTCTTAAATCTGAGGACTTTGAAAATTAAGCAAAGTAATTTCTGTCTTCCATTTTTGTCTTCCAAAAGTTCCAAGTTTTGTCTTCTGGCCAAATTTCCCAGGTCACCTTTAGGTTTGGTTTTTATCCAGGATCCTCAGAAACCTTTCAGTGTTAACTTCTGATTTATGTCCTGTCTCCCTTTGGCATTGAAAATAGCTATTCTTGATGAAACTCTATGCTCTGTGATTGGGTCTGAATTGGAAGAAAGATAACTTCAAAGTGAAACAATCTGATTTATTTTATTTTATTTTATGGTGTTAGTATAGGAGACAAGTCCAGGTTTGCAACAGCGGAAGCTCAAATTTGTTGGAGACTGAGGCCCAAATGGGACAACTTTGGGTGGAAGTTGGGGACAAAAGGGGTTAATAAGTGAGAGAGAAAACAGGAGTTAACTGCAGATGAGAAATGGAGAGCAAGGAAAGGCATGTGTCTGAAGGGTAACAGAACCAAGTAAAGATGATTAAGACAATAATTCAAAACCTAGACCTAAACCCACAATAATCTTGTATAGGAAACATTTCTGATTCAAAAGAGCAATTTTCACCCTGCATATGCAGGCATGCACCTGTGCGCACACACTCTTTGTGCATCTTTTATCTCTGGGGCCAGGATATCATCAGATCTAACACTTTTGAATACAAAATCTGAGCATGACCAGTTATAGGCTGATGGAGGAGCCAGCAATGTGCGCCCTGCGCATTACATACATGAGCTCCGATATGGGAATTGAACGGTTCTCACCTCTCAGGGATATTCACGTCCGAGAATTCACAGGTGGAGCACTGAACATTGTGCCTGGCACATAATAAGTGCTTAATATAGGTTAGCTAGTGGTATTACAAAATCACTTAATTCTCAGCAAGGCCTGGTAAAGTAGGTATTATCATTCTTTAACCAAGACAGCCCAGAAGATAAATAATCTACACAGTTCACACAACAGAATTGAAACTGGAGTCTCAGTCTTTTTCTGACTCCTAGTCAGGTTCTTCCCCACCACACTGTTCTGCCACTGTCAAAGTCCTGCATGCTTTTCATCACAGTCTACTCTTGGAGAGTCACTGACCTTTGCAGGTGTGGATAAAGTGAAGGTTCCTGTGGCCAGGATTCTCCCCTGGCCCTGGTTGGCTAGCTCACCACACACGTGTGGGCAATGCGTCGTTATTGACTCTATAGAAAGAGCCCTGCCCAGTGCTCTGGGCGACACGGTGGCAGGGCTGCAAGGCTGCAGAAGAGCAGAGCAGAGGACAGAGACTGGGACGGCTGTGTGGGCAGAGGGGCCCAGAGGCAGAGACCACCTTGCTGCATGCAGACTCGCTCTGAGTGGATGGGATTCTAGTGCCTGACCTGCCACCATGGGAATAAAGTTGGGTATAAGCCTTTCACCCCAAGAACTTTCTACTGTCATTTCTTTGGTCACATTGAATCCATAGTGAACTTGTCCAGGGCTGAAACCCAGGGCAAGACAAAAGGCCAGAAAAAGAAGGCTGCCATTCAGTCGCCCCCCAGTGTGTCATCTTGGTGGGCCACGTGAGAATGTGTCACAATGACTTCACAGGGAGAGAAGTGCAGCATTCTGCAGGCCCTTTCGATGAAATACATCAAGACTTCATTAAGTTGTTTTTTTTAACCTCGTTTCTGTTTAAAAATTAATTGATTTAGCAATTTGCAGTGTCTCCCTGGACCATACTTTATGAAGTGGAACAATCACTTAAATGTTCAATTATCCTAAGCGGAAAAGGCCAGAGGAAGCGCGCACACAAACCATACCCACAGCGCGGCTCCTCCTGCACAGCCAGGGGCCCCGGCTCAGGGCGCATGCACGCTGCCGAAAGGCGGGCCCTCCACCTCCGTCACCTGAGCAGGCCAGGACCCTTCGCCATCCAGACACGCAAGGGCTGGACTTGGAGCAGAGCTGCCGGCCTCCGTACACACGCAGCCAGGTCTTTCTGCAGATGGCGATAGCGTGCACCTGCGCACACCCGAACGACCTCACCCTCACCTGGGCTGCTGCCAGACACAGCTCCTTGCTTCCCTGTTTTACTCTGTAAATTAGGGCTCACACCCTGAGGCCATCTTGATGCTGAGTTTATTTCCTTCACTGTGCTCGTGAAAATGTGCATGATTTCTCCTGCTGGCTCTTTATTTTTGCCTTGTTGCCCACTACCCCCCACGGCACTGGGGGCGCCTGGTGCTGCACTGCATGGTCTGGCGCCATCATAATCCCGGCATGGCCACCAGGCCTTGTCTATAGATCCTGCTCCGTATTATTTATTGAGTCAATGAACAAGCCCTCAAGTCCAACTTTAACGCGACATTGTGTGCTGTCTCCCTGCCTCCTGACCAAGATTTTTTTTAATTGGAAAGAACACTTAACATGAGATCAGCCTGCTTTGCAGATTTTTGAGTGCACAATAGGATTGGGGGCTACAGGTTTTATGTTGGACAGCAGATCTCTAGAGCTTATTCAGCTTGCTTATCTGAAACTTGATGCTCATTCATCTTAATCTGACCTTTGCTTGAGCCTGCTTTCCTGGGCTTTGGAACTCCAGGGTCCTCCTGTATTTATTTCCCCCCTGAGTTCTGAATCCCCTAATCAGCTCCCCACACATCCAAGTCTCTGTATCAGTGTCTGAGCTCCGTCACTGCCGGCTGGCTCCTGGCCCCGCAAATACATCGTCTACATCTGAATTGCACGTTCCAAAGCCTGGGAGATGGAAAGTTATGCTTAACCGCAGCCAGACTCCACAGCAGAAAGCGTTTATGCAATGACTGGCAGAACATGCCCGAGGGGTTGTACCAAGTGCACTGCCCCCGAAGAGGTTGAGAGTGTCCATGTCACAGCATTCGATACTAGAATTTTATTTTGTAAGTTTTGCCAATGTGGTAATTTTTTTAAATTTCTCATTTAAATTTGCCATGTTTTAGGATAACCATAGCTATTTGCATTTGCTTTTCTGTGACCTTAACTTTTTACTCATTATCAAAAAAGCAACGGTTTCACGTATTGTTCTGTAAAACCCCAATACTCAGGATGTTCATTGTTCATCTGTCACCATCATGGAAGACATTTTTCACGTTTCCTTTTGTATTTTAGTTTTGTTTCTCTGTTTTTGATATAGTAGGGTTTTAAAATTTTTAAGTTGCCAAGTCAAGAAAATTTATATATTGTTATTTACTCCATTGCTTTTATTATTAGTCTTTCTCCCTCTAGTGATTAAATAGTTACCTGGCCTTTTAATTTACTAACATTATATTAAGTAACATTAACTTCTGATTTGTAAGAAGCAAGCTTGATTTAGTAACATGAAATTCTTTGGTCCTTCTAGAACTTATCTGTATATACATGATGAGAATTTCACTGGATCTTTCCCCCCAGAGAGCCAAATATTCTAATGTTCCTTACATATTTCTAGACATATTCTGTGCCATGAATTCATATGCTGATTGTTACACCATTACCATACTGTGTCAATTATTCTGAACTATATTATAAGCTTTAATATCTGGGGTCCAGCCCTTCCACATCATGCTTCCATGTTTATTTTTCATATGAACTTTAGAATGTATTTTCTAATTCCAAAATAAATATCATTGGGATGTTTATTAAATTACCTTAAGGACCGACACCTTTAAGATCTAGGCTCTTGCCATCCAGGTACATGGAATGGCTCTCTAAATATTTATTTTTCCTTTACAAATTTCAGTAGAGATTTTCACTCTTTTCCATAAAAGTCCCATACATTTCTTGTTAGCATTATTTCTTGACATTTTATAAAAGGTGTAGGGCAGGGGCCTGGGAAGGGAGGGTGAGAGAGGGAATGCATGTGTGTTATGAATGGAACTTTTTACTTTCTATTTTAATAATTGGCTATAGAGAAGCTACTGGGTGTTGCTGAATTTTATTAACGCTATTGAATCAATCTGAGTTTAAATTTTATAGATACATTATTATATAGAGCTCAGTAATTAGCACTGGTGGTCTAATTCTGATGGTTACGCCCCTTAGTTCTGGAATAAATTTCTAGGCAAATAGTCCCTTCCCCATCCTCAGTGGCACAATATTGTCCCATTGTTTTCTTGCTTCTGTGTTGCTGAGTGGACTACTCTCTGTCTGAGTATTATTTCTTTGACGGGGCTCTGTCAGCTGTCAGTCCACTGTTTCTTTGAACACAGCCTCAGTTTTTCCTCTGGCTGCTTGGGGGGTCTTGATCCGTCTCTGCAGTTTTGCTATAACATGTCTAGTTGTGGATTTCTTTTTATGTATCTTCCTTGGACTTTGCTAGACTTCATCAGCCATGGATTGCATACCTCAGCCTTTAAATCCTCACATATTGCCTCTGCCTTATTCTCTGTCCCTCTTCCTTCTGGAACTCTGGAATTCACCTTATGTCAGATCTGCTCACAGTGTCCTGTATGTATGTCTCTTTTACACTCTGATCTCTACCTGTTCCATTCTCTAGAATTTCTTCTGACCTCTATTTCAGTTCATAAATCCTAGCTGTTTCTAATCTGCTCTTAAACCCATCCACTGAGTTTTCAATCGGGTTATTGTAGTTCTTTGGTTTTAGTATTTCTTTTTTTTTTTTCAGTTTGCAGCATTGTGTTATCTTTTTATAGTTTCCAATTCATTGCCAAAATTGTCAGACTTGGTGTGTGTCACCACGAGCATTGGAAAAGCCTCATTGTTTTACAGTCGCTTCTTATAACCTTGATACTGAAGTCCCTGCAGGTCTGTCTCTGTTCTCTGTTGTTTCAGCTGATTCTAGCTCACTGTGCTGACTCTTTATGTGCCACATTCTTTTTGATGGTGGCGGGGCACTGGATTTGACCGCTATGTATAGAAATGCTTTCAGGCTTGGAATGGTATTGTCTTCCTCCAGCCCCTCTCCTTATTTCCCTGAGCAGGGTCTTCTTGCATTCTGCTGATATTGAGTGAATGCTCAGTTTTCTTCCCTCTGTTTCCTTTAGGGAATACATTTCAAAGATATACACTTACTCTGAATACTCATGGTTATATTCCCTTTACCTTGTGTCAGAGTGATTTTCCACAGTGCCGGTGTAGGGTTTTTATTTTCTATATTTTTGTCCTTGAACAGAAAGAAATGTATGCAGAGCTAGTGTTACCAACAGACAGTCCATTTGGCAAATCCTGGGCTACTCACTGGACCTTTGGGTGCTGGTAGAATCACCCTAATATATGCATGTTTGGAGAATATATTTATAATACATGTATGTATTATAGAGTGGCTTGCAAATATCCAGGGTTTTGTTTTTGTTTTATTCTGTTCTATTTTAATAAGTGTTCATCCATCAAGCTTCTACTGAACTGAGATGGGGTCTTTTCATGGCCTTATTTCCTGATTCCCTGAATCACGGACAAGGTAGAGCACAGAAAATCCTCTGCCCAGCACACACTCTTTTCCTCTTTGACATAGGTGCTCTGGAAGTGGAGAACCCTCCTCCCAGGAAGCTGGCGCGTTCTCTTCTATGTGGGAGCAGAGAGTTATCTGAGAGCTGCAGGCTCTTCACGGACAAAGAAAAAGGCTAAGGTGGGAGTGAAGGGGGGAGGAGCTAACAGACCCTCCCCCCCCCCCCCGCACCCCCCCACCCCCCCCGCTCCTAACCAAAGCTTTGTTGCTTCAGTCTATGGCTCTCTGGGCCTGAGAGACATGCTGAGGGTTTCCAAAGCCTTTGCCACCTTCCTTCCTTGCTCCAGAAAAGGAAGCTTAACGGACCTACACAAGGGTTCCTATTACGTTGGTTAATCTAGCGCCACTGGCTTTCAGTTATGAATTTTTTTCAAGATTCTGGTGCAATTTCAGAATGTACTGTTTTTTGTTCTTTCACAAGTATTTCAGTAAGAATTTGGGAACTGTTGCATCAGGTCTTGCAAGCTCATTCCATTTTAACTGGCTCAGCTGTTTTTTGGAAACATAATGTTTTATTAAACACTAGGAAGTGCTGAGCTTGCAAGAGAGAAACCAATTCTCCAGGGACATGCTGAATCAATAAAGAGAGATGATAGTTTGTGACATATCAGCCCTCAATTGCCGAGTTTATAGAGCCACAGATTTTCAGGTATTCACATTGCCTGTGAGGCTCGGTGTCCTGCAAAGAAATGGGACTTTACCAAGCAAGTCACATCCTTTCTTCATCTGGGTGATGACTCCAAATGAACAGACTGTTAAAAAAATTTTAAGCGTGTGTTACTGAAATTGAAAGACATTGTATGTGTCATTTTCATAGTAATAGGTGCTCTTTATAGAATTCAGTTGCCCTCTGAAACACAGCAGGCACTATCTAGGCATTCTATTCCCATTTTAGATCGCTTACTGCGATCATTATTTTCAGGAAACCCACACATCAAGATATTCTTATAGCCAGTGTGGTTTCAAGCTAATTAACAATTTGAAATTTGTAGCACCCCTCCAAGCAGTTTAGAATCTAAGTGAACAGTAGTCACAGGACTATGTAGGCATTGTTTGGCACTGGGCTGGAATGGTTGTCCAATGGTTGTCTGGTTGCAAACCTCCACCTCAGTGGGTGCAGTTCTGGAAGGCTTGGTTCTTCCCAGGTCTCTTGTTTTTAAAGGTAATTTTGGTCCTCTTCATATTATTCTGTTCATCTGCCACAGCACTTAGACAGTTCTGGTGCCACCTGGCATGAGTGTAATATTTATATCAGAATTCAGTCCCTAAAAGAGAAAATCAGATTTTCACCAGGGAGTTGAGAAAATCAGCCCAGCCAACGATAATGCATGGGAAGTGTTCCCACCAAAACCAGAAACACAACAAGTCATTAGTCAAATGAATAAAGAATCAGGATCATTGTAATTATTTGACACTGTTCTAAAAGTTCCAGGCAATTCAATGAAATAAAAGCAGGAGGAACAATTAAAAGGAGATAAAACCATCAAAAGACACTAGAAGTAACACCAGAATTAAAATTAGAATTCAGCAAGATAGCTGAATACAATATAAATATTACAAAGTCAGTTTTTCTCATATATAGCAAAATCCAGTCAGAAATATGAAAAAAGTTTGAATCCTGAAAACAGAAATATGGAGCACACAAGAATAACCTTAATAAGAAATATACAGAATTAATATAAATTAAACTAAACCACTGAGAACTAAAATAAGAATTGATTAAGAAGCCTATCATGCTCTCAGAAAGCAAAATAAATAAATACATGGTTTTTATTTTCTTCAAGTTAATGCATAGGCTAATGTAATCTGATTCATTCCACTTTCTCTGGAGGTAGCTAAGCCAAGTGGCTGAAAACAGGGTCCCCAGAGAAACCACTCAGACTGGTGTGTACCTCTGCCACAGCTGGGTGACCGGCAAGTGTCTTTGTCTCTCAGTGCCCCAAATTTACCGTCAGTAAAATAGGAGGATAATAATAGTAGCTACTGCATAAGGTTTTTAGGAGAAATAAATATGTGTCAGTATTTGTAAATCCTGGGAGGTTTTATCAACTAGCATGTAATATGTGCTTGTCAAATTAAATTGGCTAACTAGGCTGGAAGCTTGTGGGCAGAGACTACATCTTTCTTGTCTTGGTTATCCAGAGCTCCTTACTTTGTGCCTGACACATAGATGCCCAATAAATAAATGGTCATTGAAATGCACACAAGCTTGTCCCCATCGGGTTCGTTCATTGCTGTCTAATCTTTGCTGATTTGATAGTCAGACATTGTATCTTGTTGGGACTTATATTTTGTTGTATATTTCTCTGATTACTAGTGCAGTTGATACATTTTTTTCAAATGATTATTAGTCACCTATTTTTCTGCTTTCACTCATTCATTTCAGGCCCTGCTTCTTGCTTTTTCCTCATTTAACTATTGAAATCTTAGTATTTTTCTCATAAAATAAAGACCTAAAATTCTTCATCATAGTGTTGCAGATATTTTTCTTGGTTTGTTGTTCGATGTTTAATTTCATTCATGCTGGGCTTTAACAACAGAGGGCTGACACAGAGAGGCTTAGAAAGCCCTCCTCATGTGGGGGTTTGAAAAACACCCATTTCTATTTTCTTTTGCTCTTTCTATGGTAACAATTTTAAAACTGTTAATTCTCTAATCCATCTGGAACCTCTTTTGGTGTACGGTATAAGATGAAGATCACAATTGTTTTTTGTCCCCAAATACCTAGCTTTTAGGAAGCTTAGAATGATAACTGGGGTGTGTTGTGTTGCTGGGCAATCTCAACTCAAAGGACTCTGACATTCCCTGAAAAGCCAATGTTTAATAACATTCCTTTTTATGTCATGTTAATTACTTTAGGATACCACTGCGGTAGCCCACATTTTCCCCATAAACAATTTTAACTCTAGGGTTCTCAGCTGGGGAGACTTTGCGCCCTCAAGGGCGTCTGGCAGTGTCTGGAGATAGTTTCTGATGATCACAGCTTGGATGAAGCAGGGGTAATAGAGAGAAAAGGCCGGGGTGCTGCTGTATGTCCTACAATGTGCGGGATGACCCCGCACTACAAAGGATTATCTGGCCCAAAACGTTAATAATGTTGAGATTGAGAAACCCTGTTTTAACCTGAAGAGTGCAACTAGCTAAAATAAGATGCTTCTGGGAAGTCTGCAGCTATGGTTGGAATGTCAAAAAGAAAATTACTGTGACACGAGCCCTTAAGGAATCATGACTTATTCTTGAGTCTTTCCTTCTTCTCACTTAGGGTTTGACCCCTTGTGGGAATGGAAGGTCAGACTTGAGGAGAGGCTGGGGAAATAACACCGGGCCAAAGGTCGTCTTTGAGGGATTTGTGAATGTTTCCCCTGCGAGTCAGGCTTGGGCCGCCTCCCATGGTGCTGCCCAGCTAGACTGTATGAAGTTGATAAGACCTCCCAAGATTTATCAGACTTGAAAAAATTGGTCTCATATTCTGTTACATTCTCCAGGATTCAAAATTCCATAGCTACTAAAAATGGGCCCTGGTACCCAATATCCTAACCAGATTCCCAGTGTTACTTGCGGAGTGCCTTTGCTGACTCGCACCATCTGGTCAGTCATAGCCTACATTCTTATTTATGCAGGGCTTAACAGATTAACTGACTGTTCTGCTGATTTCAGTGATTTAAATACTGTAGCTTTATAATGTCTTTTAATAGCCTTTTCAACATCTCAATTATTCTTTCCAGCATCACTCAACCAAAATGATTTTCTTCTTCATATTCTCAAGATGGAGAACTTTCTTCTCCAAATTCCACAGATGGGATTTGAATACATCTGCCATTTCATTAAAGGTCCCATTGGGATTTTGATTGAGAAAGTGTGATGGAATGGGGCAGAGGGCTCTCTCAGACATTATTGGCAGGAGGGTGAATTGGATGAGTCTTCTGGAAGCAATTAGGCGACAGTATTAAGAGTCTTTAAAATATTCATGGTGACTTCAACCAGTAATTCCACTTCTAGGAAACTAGAGCGGCAGGCAAAAATTACACAGGTGTTTGCTTTAGCCCATTTTTAATAAAAATAAAAATAGAAACAACTTGAGTGGAAGAATTTTGTTCTATTATGTTGTATCCAATCAATGGAATATTATGCAGCCATTAAAATTATGTTTAAAATTAGTTTGAAAACAGAGGAAGGCCTTTAGAACAGAAATTGAGGTGAAGAGCTGGGAAGCACAGTCACACATTTGATGCTAACAATATTAAAATATGTAAGTGCATAGAAAGATATTGGGAAAGAAATATATCAAGTGCCATTAGTAGTTATGTCTGCATAAAATATTATGGGTGGTTATTTTTCTTTATTTTATATAATTATTTCTATAATTTTTCTATTTTATATAATTAGGCTTGTGTTGCTAACATAATAAAAGGCTTTTTAACAAAGTTCTGACAGTATGAAGGGGAAACACAGCATGCAGAGAGACAGAGGGTATCGACAGCCTAGGACCTGTGGCAAGGAGGGAAGGGAAGTTGAGTTCTACCCTCCAGTCTGGTCCGGGAGCCAGAGTGTGGACTGGAGCCAGGCCTCATTAACCGGAATGGTCACGGTGCACAGTGACCTCCCAGGCACCTGCTGTCACAGCGGATATGTGCATCTTAGATTCTGCTCCTAAAATGTTTTCATTCTCACCTGAGGAGAAGGGAGGAAGATTCCACTCAGATACCCTCCAAGTCGTGTGCTGTTGTATCTTTCCCAGAGTGCAGAGCCTACCGTGACCCAGTTCTTCCCAGGGCAATCAGAGATTCCTGGTCTCAGTCGCCCTGCATCCCTGGCTCTGTGGTGCCATTTTTGCCTTTGTCCCCTGCCTGTACCTCGCTTGCCCTGTCCATGGTCACTGGCGCTCCAGGCTTCTACTGCTTTTCTCCATCTCCCAGCCATACAGCTGCTTCCCTCCTTCCCAGCCCAGCCTCCCTCCGACTTCAAGAACAAACCAGAGGCGTGGGAGGTGAGCATTCTCAACTACCTTTGCCTGTTTTGCCTAACTCAGTGGCATCATTGTGCCCGCTCCTGCCCACAGCACTCCCCCTGCAGGGTCCTGGGCCCCACCCCTCTCCTCTGGGACTTGGTCCACTACTTCACCCTCTTTGCCACCCATACTCAACTTCCTGCCTACAGGCTCCCAGCTATTGGTCCATAAACTTGCTCGTGACTGACCCATCCTAAAAACAAGTAACTCCTTCTGCCCCAGCATTGCCATGCGCTCCTGTCTCCTCTACGTTATGGGCATCTTGCCGTCTCCCTCACCGAGGTCAGCACTGTCCTCCTATCCGGCAAACTCTAAGACCACTTTTCAGCCCTTCTCTTTCTTGACCTTTGGCTATACTTGGCACAGATACTCACTGGCTTCTTTTCAAAACTTCTTCCTCCTTTTCCTTTTTAAAAAAATAACAGCTTTATTTGGATATAATTCACCCATTTAGTGTGCAATTCATTGGTTTTTAGGATATTCAGAGTCGTGCAACCATTAGCCACATCATTTTTAGAACAATTTCATCACCCCCAAAATAAACCTGTATCCATTAGCAGTCACTCCTTTGGCTTTTAAAATGCTTGTCTCTCCTGGTTATCCTAAATTGTTTGACTGCTCTATTTCTGTCTCTCTTCTTCCAGCATCTTAAAAATTTCCTTTTCCCAGATGCCACTGCACAGCCCTCTGCTCATATTTTATTGCTCCCAAACTCCAGGAGGTCTTATTCAAGCCCATGGTTTTAACCTGGCACCTCTGTGACCCTCGGAGCTCTACCTCTGACCCCAGACCTCAATCGTGTGCTTCAGCTTCCCGGGTGCACCCTCCAAATGCACATATCCACCCAGCTGTCCTACAGACACTTCCAGTTTGGTAGGTCACTTATTGATTGGCTCTTGTCCTTCAAACCCTTACTTATTCCGCCATCATGGTGCTCTTCCAATGACACTGCGTACAAGTTATCGGTAACATCATTCACTTTGTCACTCAAGGTAACCCTCGCCATCCCGTACCCCTCCTCTTCCTTCGGCCTGCACCTCCAGCCTGTCACCAAGCTCTGATGAGAATTCTAAACTCCTAGGTGTGTCTTCCCTGCAGCCCCCTCTCCACCTGCCCTGCTGCTGGCTCGGTTCACCCATCACCTCTTGCTCTGACTCTTGCAGAGACCCTCTGTTTGGTCTCCCCACCTCCACATTTGCTGCCTGGGCCCTCTTCCTAAACTACAGACATATTCATGGCCTTGCTGTCCAAAGAGCCATTAATGGTGTGCGCCCAGTCCACTTCGCATAACAGATCAAACCTAAACACTTGAGCAGAGTTTTATGATCCTGCTGAACAGAACCTGACTGGCCCAGCCAGCCTCACACAGCTCTCTTCTCTACACACGCTGCCCCAGACACACAAAATCCCTGATGCTTTCCATACATGCCATCCTTTTTATACCTTCACGGATTTGAAACCCTTTGGAATTTCCTCTGTTAAGAATGTCTCCCTCATTCTCTGAGATACATATTGAGGTACGCATTCTCCCCTAAATCCCCACAACACCTTGTACCTAATCCTATTTCAGCATTTCCACATTTTTGTGGTTTTGTTGCAAGTCCCTGGGCCCCAGAAGAATACGAATTGTTTGAGAACAGGCAACTTCATCAGACCTCTTGGCTCTTCGGTACCTAAACTGAACCCACGAAAAGAAGGCAACTGTCTATTGATTAATTGCACGAATGAATGAATGAATGAATGAGCAAATGAGCCTTTATCTTGATTCGTTTTGCCACAGGGACATGCCTTGCTAAGGGGAAGCAGGAGTGGCTGAGATGCTGGACATTGAAAGGAAACGCTGGCTCTGTCGAGTCCCTTCTGGGGCACTTCAGGCCAGCCTACTCTGCTTTGGATGCCATGACTTTGAGGTGTCATGCGGACCCAGCTGGATTTAATAATGAAACTTTCAAAGGGGACGTCTGCCTCAGGGGGTAAGGGCTTTGTAGGTCACTGTGAGGTGATGAGTCACTCCCTTCAAAGCAGAGAAAACTTGCTACTTTCTTTCAGATGTGTGTTAAAATTGTGTTGGGTTGTGTGTTAGGACATGGAATACACCCTGAATTTCTGAGCTAGCTATTTTTCTGGACCCTCAGATTGACTTCTTTGTGCCATTCACATTTGTAAATTGTACATATGTTTGCTGGGATGAATCAAATCGGCTCGTTCTACTGGCAGCCGGGATACATCTGAACCCGTTACTATGGAAATGAATTTGTTACTTCTGCGGTTTCTTCCTGGTTTTCAGCCTGTAAGACAACATTTGCAATGCTCCTGTGAATTTCTCTCCAAAGAGGGGAAAGGATGAAAATAGAACCGTAGGAACAGAAAGCCAGGGATTTTTCATAGTCAAAAACATTTGGCAAATCTCTTTGTTCCAGGGCAGTGTAACTCACTCTTTCTATTTGTTTTGTTTATAGTTTATGTGCTAAGCTCAGCCCTTTGCTAATCTTGCTCCCCCTGCTCTGACGTCACCCACTTTCTAAGATAAAGAAAAAACTATTTTTTAAAAATTGACTGTCCCCAATGTGCACTATCACCCCCACAGCACTGATGGCCCAAGTTCAGAGCATGGGGACTTCATGGCCCGAGTGCCCACCTTCCCCCCACAGGGCCTGTGGCCTTTGTCCAGTTGTCCGTCCTGCTGGTTTTTAGGGCGCTCTGCGGCACGGTCGGGCAATGCTTCATCCTGCCCTGTGCTTTAATGGAGGGAAGGGGAGCAAGGAACTCACACCTCCAGAGAGGTGGAAGCTGCTGGGGTTGCCTCTTACTCACCATCTTCCTGAGAAGAAATGGGAGGAAGAGAAAAAGAGAGATTCACAACTTAGGAACGGAAAGTGTTCCTGAGTTCTGAAACCCCTGAAGGGAGTTTCTCATTCCTGTTGCCGTTCTACATCGTTAGATACACAGGAGTCCATCCAATTATTCATACAGCGTCAGATATTCCTGAATATCTATTTTATGCCATGCGCTTTTCAAGACTCGGGGAATACAATAGTGAACAAATAAAATAAAGTGTGTGTGCGTGCGTGTGGGTGTGTGTGTGTGCATGTGCATACATATTCTACAGAACTTAGTGTGGTGGAGGGAAAAGAAATCAGATAAATATATAATAGGTCAATGATAAGAGCTATGAAAAAATACAGTGGGATAAAGGAATAAAATATTGAGGGAATGTTATTCCAAATCATATGAAAAGAGAAGACCACTCTGAGAGGTTAGCAGCAATCCAGGACCAGCTTAACGCACCCAAGATTGGAAGATGGCCAATGTGACTAAAGCCACAGTGTTGAGGTGGGAATTAGGAGACCAAGCTGGAGTTAAGCAGATATGGTAGGATGAGGACTGGCTCCTCAAGATGTCCATGTCCCAAACCCTGGAAGCTGCTGTTACATTGCTATATGGTAAAAGGGGGCTTAGCAGATGTCCTTAAGACTTTGAGATGAGAGATTATTCTGGATTGTCCAGGCAGGCCCGGTGTAATTACACAGGTCCTTTATAAGCAGGAGGCAGAAGGGTCAGACTGAAGACAGAAAGAAGCAGAGATCAGAGAGGAGAGTAGCTGCTATGCTGCTGACTTTGGAGATGGAGGCCGGGCCACAAGCACGAAGTGCAGGCAGCCTGGAGAAGCTGGGAAAGACAGGGGCAGAGATTCTGCCCTGCAGCCTCTAGAGGGAACAAGCCCTACTGGTGCCTTGGTTTAGACGCCTGACCTCCAAGAGTGTAAGGGAATAAATTTGTGGTGTTTAAGTCACCGAGTCTGTGGGTAATTTTTTACAATAGCAATAATACAGCCACAGGTTCAAGGTCAAGTTATATAGAGCTTAGTAGAGCCTTGTATGTGTGTAGGTAAGGACACTGAACTTTAATCTGAGTGTGAATCAAAACTATGGGAATGCTCTGAGCAAAAGAGAGCTATGGTCCCAAATTGAGTTAATAATCAATCAAGATCATTGATCAGTTAAGGAAGCCTCCATAAAAATCCCAAAGTATGGGGTTTGGAAAGCTTCCAGGTTGGTGAACACATTCCCATGCCAGGAGGGTGACACACCCCAGCGCCATGGGGACGGACAGAAGCTCTCTGTGCTCCGACCCTTCCAGACCTTGCCCCAGGTGTCTGATCATCTGCGTCCTTTCTCATATCCTTCACTACATAATAACATGGGAAATGTGTTTCCCTAAGTTCTGTGAGCTGTTCTAGCAAATAACTGTACACAAGGAGTGGGTCATGGGAACTTCCAACCTGTAGCCCAGTTGGATGGAAGTTGTGAGTAACCTGGGGACTCACTACTTAGTATCTGAAGTGGGGTCAGTCTTGTGGGGCTGAGGCTTAAGCTGTGGGGTCTCCAGTGTCTTCAACAGTGTCAGAATTGAATTGAGTTGTAGGACCGTCTGCAGAGCATCACTTGGTGTGGGAAAACCCCCCACACATCTGGTGTCAGAAGTGCTGCGGGTACAGCAGGAATGTGAGAGCGAAGGAGGGACACAGGAGGAGTGTGACTATCCAGCTCATCACAGAAGAGACTGAACCAGAGAAGTACATGTAAGAGTCATCCACAAAGACCCACGTGGGAAGGGAGGGAGACAGAAGGGGCGGAAAGGGCCAGCAGAGGTGGACTGAGCTTGGGGCGATCCCTGAATTCAGAGGCCAGCCTGGGCCACACTTGCACAGAAAGACAGGGCAAATTTGCACTCGACAGTAATGATAAAGTAATTACATTCCTCCTGAGCAGGAATGCAAACTGGTAGAGAGAGTGGAATTGACTCTAGGGACTGTGAGAGAGTATAGAATTAGCACTCTGTCTGGTTAGCGTCTTTCCGAGCCGCCCCTTAGGGTGATGAGCTCAATTTAAGGATCAGACTCATGGACCTTGAGCAACTGCTGGAAATGCAAAACTCCCTGACCTCTCACCGACAGTCTGTGTCCAGAGCGTAGATGGATGGAGCCAAAATATTGTCTTCCCTCATGGCCATTAATTCAGCTCAAACTTAATCTGGCTGTAAGCCTCCCTGCCCGGAGTGGTAAGAAACTCCTCACCAGTCCTGTTTCAGGAGCACCTCCTCATGCCTTACGGGTATGCGAGGCTCCTGGCAGTTCCTGGAACCCTCCTGTGGAAGTTGCCCTCCTTACCCCACTGCCTTTGCTGTAGGGTGGTGCTCAGAACCTTCCTCTCTGCAGTCCCTAGGGCCTCAATGTCCCTCGGAGTGTCCTTTCCCTCTGGCTACCACTCTAGCTCTGAGCAGCGACTGCCAGCCCGACAGCAGCACTCCCCCCATCTAGTGGCGGGGCCAGGTCTCCACAACCTTCTGAGCCCCCAAGGGTCTGCCCTCTCTCAGCCCTAGAAACCTCTACCCACAGGAGACTCTTTCTGCCTTTCCTAACAAGAATCTCTCTCTCCACCTTAAACAAGCTTTCGCCGGTCGCACATCTTCAGAGGAGAACATAGGCAGAGTTATCTCCTGCAGGCTAGGCCGTGCCCATTTGGGGTGCTGTAGCTCTGCAGCTATTCCCGGCCCCCATGATACGGTGTCCCCTACTCAGAGCCCAGAGACACCATTCTTCAAATGGCAAGAGAAAAACGGATTTCAATTTTTTTTTATTTCAAGTCACTTAAAAATGTTATGGTTTCATGTAACTCTTACGTTGAACAAATGCATTCTTGAAATAAAGCAACACTGTTTTTGTCTGCACCCCCCAACCCCGCCCCAGGGTCCCTTAACTTGATTCATCCATCTTCAGGGATAAACAAGAGCAGATTTTTCTGGTCACTCTTAGACAATAAAAATTCCATGCTAAGGTCACTTTCGGTCCCTTTCCATCACATAACACAGCCTGGATTCAGTTGTTTAACCAACTGAATCTAACCAACATGTCTAACCAAAACTGTACATTTGACTTACAGTCACAGTTTCTCCCTGGGGCTCAGCAGTTAGGGAAGGCGCTCAGTGAGCATGTTCCCTTTTTCCCACCCAGCTCTCCTGCCCTGGTTTCTGAGCCTTCGGGGATGGGGCTGAGGTACAAGGAAGGAGCGGGGCTCGCTCCAACCGCTGGCACTGCGGCCATGTCATGCCTCAGCTCTCCAGACCCAGCAGCTGGTTCGAGCCTCCTCTTTTCTCTTGAGGGCGTTTTCACGTTTCTCAGGACACCCCCATCCTCCGCTGCTCAGCACGGCTCCCTGGCAGTGCCCTCCAGTCATATCCATCTCCTTTCCCGCTGGTCCCTTCCCTTTCTCAGCCCCAAGGTACTCAATGGCACTGCAGCTTCTCTGCACTGAGATCCCTGGTCCCCTCTAGGAGCTGACTAGGAAAAGTTCCCTGTTTCTCTTTTACTCTCACACAACACGACTGACACTGGATGTGTGGGTTTTCCCACACCCAGTAATTCTGACACTAACTGCTGGGGGTGGCATCAGATCCCACAGGTTAAGGGCTCAGTGCCACACGACAGCCTCACCCCCACCCCATGACTTCAGACGCCAATCTCAGTCTGCTGCTGTCTGTCACCGGGACTTCTCACTGAATGGCTTGAAGTTGGGGTTCCCATGACCCCCCTCCTTGGATTTGATAATCGGTTGCTAGAGCAACCAACAGAACCCAAGAAAACAGTTTACTTACTATTGCCAATTTATTACAAAGGATGCAAATGAAGAGTCAGATGGAGAGATACAGCAGGTAAGGTCTGGGAGGGTCCTGAGTGCAGGAGCTTCTGTCCCCATGGGGCTGGGCTGTGCCACCTCCTGGCACATAGATGTGTTCACAAACCCCATGCTTCTGGTATTTTTGTGGAGGTTTCATTATGTAGGCATGATGGGTCATTAAGTCAATTTCCAACCCCTCTTGCTTTCCTGGAGGGTGGGGTGTAGGGTTGAAAGTTCCAAGCTTCTAATTATGGCTTGTTTTTGGATTTTTAAAAATTTTAATAGTATTTCTTTCATCACTTTCTCTTTTTCCTCAACTTTATTGGGGTATAGTTGGCAAACCTGTAATATACTTAAAGTGTACAACATGATTTGATACTCATGTAACATTGTGAAAGGATTCTTACCACATGTTAACACACCCCTCACCCTCACTATTTACCTTTGTGTGTGTGTGTGAGAGAGAACATTTAAGCTCTACTCACTTAGCAAATCTCAGTTATGCAATACAGCATTATCAACTACAGTCAGTGTTATACATTAGATCCTCAGACCTGATTCACCTCATAACTGAAATTTTGTACCCTTTTATCAGCCTTTCCCCATTTCCTCCACCCCTCAGCCCCTGACTACCACCCTCATACTATCTGTGTCTATGAGTTTGACATTTTTTTTTAAGATTCCACATATAAGTAATACCAAACAGTATCTTTCTCTGTCTAGCTTAATTCATTTAGCATAATGCCCTCCAGATTCATTCCATGTTGTTGCAAATGGCAGGATTTCCTTCTTTGTTAGGGCTAAATAATATTCCATTTTAAATGTTTTATACCACATTTTCTTTAATCATTCATCTGTTGGTGGGCCCTTAAGTTGTTTCCGTATCTTGGCTACTGAGAATAATGCAGAAATTACCATATGAGCACCTGTATCTCTTCTAGATAATGATTTTGTTTCCTTCAGATATATACCCAGAAGTGGGATTGCTGCTGTTAACTTTAAAAATAAAACTGTCAGCTATTTTACCAGTAAAAATGGGTTTATTCAGGAATAGCAGAGAATTGCAATTCAGGACATGCAAGCTACAGCAGAACCACAGACAAGTCCAGAGAACAATGGAGAGGGATGCTCTGTTTTAGAGGAAAAGATGGAGTTGGGAGGGGGTTTTATAAACAGAAAGTGCGTCGGAGGAAACTGGGAGTTTGAAGTGTCGTGGCTTTTCATTGGCTGAGTCGTGACAATCTCTCATGACTGGGCTGTTGCTGGGCAAGGAAAAAACCTTTCTTCCTGCTGCTGGGGTAGTGGAGTGGCATTGACTGCAAGGACTCGCTCTTCCTATCAGTTCTGCAACTGATGAGTGGTAGGGCCTAAGAGCTACCCTCCTGACCTCCTGACTCCATTTAGTGAGAAGTCCTTTCATTTCCACACTGGATTATATGGTAGTTCTGTCTTTAATTTCTTGAGGAAACTCCATACCATTTTCCAGAGTGGCTGTGCCCGTTTATATTCCCACCAACAGTGCACAAGGGTCCCCTTTTCTCCACATTCTCACCAACACTTGTTGTCTCTTATCTTTTTGGTAACAGACACTGTAACGGGGTGAGGTGATATCTTACGGTAGCGTCTGTGGCTTGGCCTTTCTGGGGACCAGCCCCCATTCTGAAGCTATTACGGAGCCCCCCGAGAGTTACCTCATTAGAACGAAAGATGCTCGTATCACCCAGGGAGTTCCAAGGAGCTTTATATCTGGAACCAGATTCAAAGAACAAAAGATGCTCTTATTGCTCTGATCACTGAAGAAATCACAAGGGTTTTAGAAGCCCAGTTCCAGGAACCAAAGGCAGAGACCAATATAAATATTTTATGTTATTTTAACAGTAGCCCCCTGAAGAGCCCCACACCAGCTCTGTCTCATATGACCCACGGGTCCAAGAGAAAGTCTCCTTGTGCCTACAGGGACTGCACATACAGTTTGCCCAGGACCATCCTGTCTGTGCCTATTTTCACAGCATAATGCTTTCATGCCCAAAGGTGTCCTATTTAGGATGAAGAAGTTATGTGGTCACTCCACCTGTTTCCACAACTTCTGGGAGTGGAGAATGCCCAACACAGCCCCCTTTCCTTCCCTCTACCATCCTCTACCACTTAGCAAACCTTTTAGATTTCCCAGGCAGAAGTCAGAGCACTCTCCATTCTCGACCTGAGCTGCAGGAATCCCACTGGAGACCCTTCCTGAGACTTGATAAGAGGGGCAGGTGCTCCCTGCAGCCCCTTTCCAGTGGGGAGAACGCGAAGCCTGCTGGTGGCTCTCGGAACAGCCTCTCCCTGTGGCGCCAACCTCTGTGATGTGGGTGAACACAGAGCTCGGTAAGAAGTTTCCCTCACATTGTTTCTGATAAATTCTTCACGGTGCAGACCCACTAGAACGTGAGCTACATGAGAGAGCAGGCTTTCCTGCGGTTGCTGTCTAGATGGCAGCCTCATCCATAGTTGCCATTTAATATTTATTTGCGGAGTCAATGATAAATGGGAGTGTCTGGCCTCTCACTTTGGAATGTAGTTTCTATTATCTTTGGATCACAGCTCAAACTTTATTTCAACATATCATTAATCATGGCCTTGTGTAATTTATGTAAATGCATCCATGTGATAATAGAGTGTATATTGGTTGTTTTTCTGCTTTTTTCTTTTCCTTTTGGCTGAACTCCAGTCCTTCTCTTCCTGCCCATCCTCATTTCCCTCAATCCGTGTTAACCATGTATATAGAAAGTCTATATATTTACACACATGAACACACAGTATTGTGTTTTCCTTGCAACTATATTATACAAACTTCCACGCATCATTCTTTTCTTAGTCATACGTCATGGATATCCTCAGTCATTTATTATTCATATATATTTGGCTAATTTCTGGCTTCTCTAGTTTATTCCACTGGTTTGTTTGTCTGGTTGTTATTGTTTGCCAATATTGTACTGACTTGTCACAGTAATAGTTCTCACAGAATATTCCTTAGCGCAACAGCATGGGCATTACCTAGGAACTTGTTAGAAATACAAATTATTGGGCCCCACCCCAGACTTACTTGGTCAGAAACTCGGGGTGGGGCCACAAGCCCTCCAGCAGATTCTGATGCCTGCTAATGTCTGAGGACGCGTTAGAACGGCTTTCTGTCTGGCTTACAGATCGCACTATCTTATAAACCCAATTCCCCCTCATTAGTCTTTTATCTCAGACTTTCTTGGCTCTTCTTGAACATTTGTTCTTTCAAATGGACATTAAGATAATTTCTTCCAATTAAAAAAGAAAAGCTTGTGGTTCTAATGGGAACTTACAATAAATTACAAGTTGGGATAATTGGTATTTTGTGACAGAGTGTTTATATTTGAAAATATAAAATGTCTATTCATTTGTCATAAATTAGATTCTATTGGTTTATTTTCATAAAGAGCCTCTGACTTTCTTGTCAAATTTGTTTGTGAATAATAATGGTTTGGGATCACAAGCATTAAGTTAAATACTTTTCTCCATTTACATTTCTAGAGTCTCCTTTCTCCAATAGAGGGAGAACTATAAGGACATATTTCTCTTATATGTCACTTTATCAGATTTTCTTGTGAACTTCACGACGTCGTGATTTTCAGCTGTGACATTTTCAACAAAAGATTATTATGTTTCTTTTTTTTCCCTGTGTATACACGCTTCCTGATTTAGTTGCGTCTCCTTCACTAGAATTTGCAAAGCCATGTTGAAAAGTAATAGCAACAGTGAATGCACTGTCTAGTTCCTGATTAAATTTGAAATGGCTTGACTGCTTCAACCTTTACGTGAGTATTTACTGTTGGAGTCTGGCAGCCTTTCATGCACATAGCTAGCTGCTTTCCTTCCAGTCCTGTTTTAATCAGGATTTTTATTAGGAATGGCTATTGATTTTTATCAAGTAAATTTGCAGCATCTGTTGACACATTCATATGGGTTCTTGTCCATTTAATGTATTGTTCGCATTCTTTTGAGTGTCCTGTGACAAGAATGAAGCACAAATCAATTTTCCTGTCTCATTAGTTTTAATCAGCAAGGATTCTAATTGTTTTCTTGGGTAAGGGATCTGAAGAAGAGGCTGGAGGAAGACAATATGAATTGGAAAAGCTAAAAGACCTAACTCTTGGAGCTATTATGTCTTTGACCAGCCCAACTAAGTAAAACTAAAATAAAAGATAATAATTGGGTACACGTGATCACGTAAAGAGGGTCAGAGCCCAAGCTTCCATTCAGAAAGATCTGGGTCCAGATCTTGGCTTGGCTACTGGCAAAGTGGACAACTTTAGGTAATAATAATGGCTAGCTTTTATTGAATTTTTACCACATTTTCCAGACATTTGATGTGCATTCATTTTGGTTACTTGCTTCACTTCCTTAAATTACACCCTTCCCCTTTACAAAAGAGAGAACATTGCATCTCCTTCACGTGGTTGTTGTAATATGAATTGCAAGGAATTCCAAAATGTTAGCTCTATGCTCTTAGTTACGGATTTTCTTTCATAAAAAGACTTTGCTTTTTCCTTTTTACTGCCCAAAATCAACGTACCGTGAAGCAGAGGGAGTGACTTGTGTGGTTTCTTGGCCAAAAGCCCCAAACCTCCCATCTGATAAATAGCTTCCTGTGGAGGTCAGTGGGAGGGGCGGAGGGGGCTTCCTTTCGGCTGCTGGCCTTGGGCCTGTGCTGATGGTCAGGCACACCTCGCTTTCCGACCGTGGTCTGTGGGCCCTGCCTTTTCCTCCCCGCAATGCACTGAGCAGGAAATAACAAGAGTGCCGACAGACTGCATTCTCCCGGGGACGAGAGACCTCAGTGGTTCCTGGAATTTGAGCCTGTCCAGGGTCGGGTAAAAACCTACCTGGGCTCCCTTAGTGAACTCCTACCTATTTCTCACCTTCAAAGATGAAACAGGAAGTCCTTACTGATCCATTCTCTAAGTCCAATCTCCATGTGCCCCTCATGGCCTCAGTGGCTGAGCAGAGGCCTGGTGTCCCCTCACACCCTCGTATCAGGTTCCCTGTGTCTGGCCTCCTGCCACGACCTCCCACCATTGGCTTGTAACTGGGGACTGTAGACCCTCACTAACGGTCTTCATTCCCCACAGCTCAGCGCTCCCTCGGCCGGCTTTCTGCCGTTTCCCTGGTCACCAAATGATTTTCCACTCTGCACCAGGAGCCTTGGCTGGCTGCCCTTCATGCCTGGACTTCCCTGTAAGCTGATCTCAGACCCGATGGCAGCCTTAGACATTGCGCACGCTTCAGGGTGAATCGTCCCAGACCTAGTGGAAATCCAGACTCCTGCACTGCTCCTTACATTTGCATATCTGTTAACAAAGCTGTTGCTCAGGCGCTGAGGACCTCATTATTTCCAGTCCCCACACCGCACCCCAAATCACACCCAGCTCCCGACTGCACTCCACCTTGCTTCATTTGGCTCCTTTGTCCCCACGCTGAGCCTTTTTCTCCTTGGACTTCCCACTGAACCCTCCGCTCCTTTGGGCCTCCCTCTCATGCCCCACAGTCTCAAATATCACAGCGAAAAACCAAAGCTTTGCCGGGATCTCTTCCTGCTAGAAGCGGCCCAGGGGAATCATGGGGGAGTCTCTTTTCCAGACCTGGTTGCTACAGTGATGGACAACTGTATGCAAACAGCACCAAAACTCAAGGCAGCCCCAGTCTGCACATCCTTAGGGGCTTTCCCACACGAAGTCATTGCACGCTCTGGGTCTCAGGCTGGAGAATGGGAGGCTGGCCACAGTGCACACGTTAGCCGTTGTTGCATCTAGATGGCCTTGCTTACCTCAAGGAATAATTGCCTTCCAGATTCCCGTGAGCAGTCT